>BSBK01002876.1:0-600000 GCA_027943335.1 Chamaecyparis obtusa | reverse complement strand
TTGACTGATCTGGATCAATTCATATAAGGGGGTCTACAATGGTTCAAAAGTAATTTCCAGAAAAAGCAATCTACGAAATACTATTGAATTATCCTCTGGTAAAGCAAAATATAAGGCGGACATTGATATAACTTGTGAGGCAATATTGTTTCGATTCTCAAATGATATTGATCGAGCTTCATCTTGACCAAACAACACCAACATCACTTTTCTGTGATAGCTAGAGTTTTCTCAAATTGGTGAACAACCCAGTCTATGTCATGCCAGAACCAAGCATATTCAAGATCATTACAATTACAATTACACTTGACAATTGATTGATAATGACAACATTTGTCTTTGTTAAAATATTTGTCCCACAACGTAACTAACCATTGACATGATGCCTAAACCACTTGGTAGAGGTAAGTTTGTCAAGTTAAGAATAAATTTGGAATCATAACCAATTTAGACATTTTGCAGCTATTAGATTAACCAAGTGTTATTCTAATAATGCCTACAAATGCTTGATGTTAGCAGCATTTGTGTATGAACCGTTTTGCATGCGCTATCATTAGTGCATTGTTGCATATAAGTGTAGTTGTAATGATGTTGTTGCTTGACTATATGGGTTTCATTTTAATTCTTTGGCTTAGTAATACGGCATTTTAGAGTATAATCTATTAGAACATTTCGAATGTTTCTTTTAATGCTCTCGATAGCTTCCTGTTTTATAGCAGTTTCTTTTAGATACTTGCTATATTGTAAATATCTGGTGTTGTATATATGAGCATGTTGCTCATTATAATTTCATTCATTCAATACAAAATAATCTGTTCATATTATTTTATGGTATCAGAGTGATTTAATTTCTTAATAAAAAAAATTTGCATAATTTTGAGAATGTAGCTAATTTTTCGAAGTTTCTTTTGCCTCGAAATCGCGTGTTCGCGAAATTGTGTGGGTCGAGATTGCTAGGGGCCTTCTCCTGTTTTCATACCCCCGCGAAATCTTCTGCACGCAACTTTGTCTCCACGAGACTGGTATCAGATACGCGACTGGTATCTTCTGCACGCGACTGGTATCAGATACGTGACTGGTAGAACACGACTGGTAGAAGATACGCGACTGGTATCTTCTTTGGCGAAAGGGATTTCACGCGACCTTTTGCCTGGGATTTGCACGCGATTTTCACTCTAGGTCACGATTTTCTATTAATAGATACGTGACTGGTATCTTCTTTGGCGACAGGGATTTCACGCGACCTTCTGCCTAGGATTTGCACGCGATTTTCACTCTCTCTGCAACATCCGCCATTTTTTTTGTCTCTCTTTAGCAAGGGTCGCATTTTTTTTGAAACCCTATTTTTTGCGCTCGGAAAAAAATTTTTGAGTTTAGATTCTTGGTGGGTTTTTCGAGATCTTATATGGGTCTTCGTCGGATTTTTCTAGGTGCTTCAATTTTCGTGCCTCATTTTTCGAGCCAGCGGATTTGAATTTTGACTCCAAATTCCTTCTGGGTTTTCTATCACCTTTTTTGGGTAATTGTCGGATTTTTTTGGGTCAGCCAAAAATTTGTCTTGAAATCTGTGCCTATTAAATTTTATCCTTGAAGTTTGTACCTGATGGCATCCTTGACCAATCTGATGCTAGAAAACAGTCAACGGTTTAATGGCAGCAACTACAACACCTGGAAGCAGTGAATGTTAACCATCTTCGAGTATCGTCGTCTGGATGCACTTGTTCCCGGTACAGAATCACATCCTACCTCCGCTAGCACGCCCGGTGGGACCTCCATTCAAACAGATCAGGATAAGTTTGATGATCGAAATCAAGAAGCTATTATACTTCTCAAGCTATCTATCACAGATGATCAGTTACCTCAGATTCCCTCTGGCAAGTCGGCTATAGACATCTGGAAATATTTGAAGGAGTTGCATGAAACATCCGACAAGAGTCGCGCGTTCTTTCTAAAGACCCAGTTGTTCTCCATCATGATGGATGAACGTATGTCCTTACAGGAGTATCTCACAAAGATTAAGGACATTCGTGATCAACTTGAAGCCATCGGTCGGAAGATGGAGGAAGAAGATATGGTAGTTATTACCCTAAAAAGTCTACCAACATCTTATGAGCATTTCATAGAGACTCTCAACATTACCTCAACTAAAGTTAATATGAAATTCCCCAAGTTGTGCACCAAACTTCTACAGCAGGATCGCTCGAAGCAGCAGTTTGGTAGTTGTGCTTCCTCATCCTCGTCAGAAGAAGCCTTTGCAGCTAGATTTCAGCCTTCTCAGTCATCACAACAAGGCAGTTCATATCAATCCTCAAGTAGTTCTCAACAGAAGAGTGTTCAGTGTCATTACTGTCATAAGTATGGCCACATGAAGAAAGATTATCGTTAGTGACTCGCTTCCGAACAAAAGAAGCTGGGAGGGTCAAATCAACTGGCAAATGTTGCTGAACATTCCGAAAAAAAGGAGTCTATTTTCTATGCTTTTATGGCTAAAAGCCCTTCTGATTTAGCCTGGTCGTTTGCTTGGTATATCGACTCTGGTGCTTCACGTCATTTTTCTCATCGGCATGACTGGTTTACAGACTTCTATCCCTATAGTGATTCAGTTGTGTTTGGTGGAGAGGAGTTCAAAATTATTGGCAGAGGCAATATTCAGATACAGTCTGGTGGGTGTCAGCTCATCTTTCTCAATGTATGCTATGTTCCTAGTATGGCACTCAATCTTCTCTTTGTGAGTCAGATCATGAGAAATTCTCCTCAATTGGATGTGGTGTTCAGTGCCCACAAATGTTCCATTATTGATCGAGAGAATCGTCTTACTGTTGCTACTGGTCTAGAGGATCATGGCCTATATCGGCTTACTGACACTGGTGATTCTTGTTAATAAATATAGCTTCAATCAGATAAAAGAATTATTATGATATATATATAATAATATTATGTAGATAATAATAATATTAATATTATTATTATATACATATATATTAAAATATATTATCATTATTATTATATCTATATATATTAATATATATAGTAGTTATGATTGAATTAATATAATGATTCATTAAATGAATCGACTATGCACTATCGGGTGAGTATTATTAACAAATATATTGAATACCGATTAATATCAGGTGAGCATATATTGGGTGTCTTGGACATTATCGTCAAGTTGCCCTACGATGTATTGTGACTGTTATGTATTAACAGTCACAATACTATCATGACTATTAATACATAACAATCACGATAAGTGACTATATTATATCAAAGCAACTAATGCGATTTACATTAAAATAAACTGATTATTGTTATGAACAGTCACATCATTGTCATGTGAACAGTCACATCTCTTCTTGTTCACATTTGCTAGTTAATATATATATAGAGATTCAAATAGGTAGATTCAATCAATCACCAAGGCAATTGAAATCTACTACATAAATTCAATTTACATCTTATCTTCTGATCTCAAATTATTTAAGAATTCTCCTGAAATAGCTATGGCAGCTCGTGATTTATCTCTCAGTACTTTGTGGCATCAACGATATGGACATCTCAACATCCCGTATCTCTCTCAGCTTTCCCGGGAGGAACTTGTTTCTGGCCTACCTCCGATTCAGATGAGCATCTTGGAGTATGTGATGCTTGTCAAGCTGGCAATCAACATCGGACTCCCTTCAAAGATGGAGATTCTTGGTGTGCATCTCAGGTACTTCAATTACTCCATGCTAATATTTGTGGTCCTATGAATACACCTTCAGTTACTGGTTGCAAATATTTTTTGCTTATTGTTGATGATTTTAGTAGAAAGATGTGGGTGTACTTTCTTAAACAAAAATCAGATGTTTTTAGTACATTTCAGAACTTTAAGTCTTTGGTTGAAAACGAGTCTGGCTGCAGTATCATTTCTCTTAGAACAAATAATGGAGGGGAATTTTGTTCTACTGCATTCTCCGATTTTTGTGCTGAACATGGCATCAAACGCTAGTTCACCACACCCTACACTCCTCAGCAAAACAGTGTTGTTGAGCATCGCAATCGTACGATTGTCGAGATGGCTCGTTCTATGTTACAACACAGGAGTGTTCCTAATAAGTATTGGGCAGAAGCAGTGTTTACTGTTGTTTACCTTCTTAATCGTTCCCCTACTCAGGCTGTCAAGAACAAAACTCCAGAAGAGTTGTGATCTGGTCGTAAGCCCAAGATCAGCCACCTGAAGATTTTTGGCTCTCTTGCATATGTTTGGATTCTTGATGCTAAACGCTCCAAATTAGATTCCAAGAGTCAAAGACTCATGATGACAGGGTACAATGACAACCATAAGGCCTACAGATTGATAAATATTAGCACTGATCATCTTATCTTTAGTCGTGATGTTGTTTTTGATGAAACTCGAGGACCTTTTCTGTCTTCTTCTTAGCAGTGTTCTGAGGAACAGTCTCACAGTGTCCCTCTTCCTTTAGCACCCCCTGATGGGAGGGATGATACAGATAATGCTCGCCCTAGGGCACCTGATGCTGATCCTGTTGAGGCTCCCAAACATGATCCTCTTCTTGCCCTGTTGCTGCTCCTGAACCTCCTCCAGCTCCTCCAAATATTGGCTCTTCTACTCTCTGGCCCAAATGGTGGGTTAAAACGATTAGTGATCTCAGGGATGATGAGCTCGTCGAAGGTAGAGTTTCTAGAAATAAGAGCAAACAGCAACCTACAGTTAATTTTGCTCTTATGGCTAACATTCATAGTGTCTATGAGCCCCAGACCTATTCTGAGGCTAACGGTATTCCTTTGTGGGAACAGGCTATGGAAGCAGAGTTCCAAAGTCTTCAGAAAAATCACACTTGGGCCCTTTCTGATCTTCCTTCAGGGAAGAAGCCCATTAGTTGCAAATGGGTGTACAAGGTAAAATACAAAGCTGATGGAACCTTAGACAAGTATAAAGCTCGTCTTGTTGCTCGTGGGTTCTCACAGAAAGAAGGCATTGACTATGAGGAGACCTTTGCTCCTACAGCCAAAATGAGTACCGTACGGCTTGTTCTTGCCTTAGCAGCTCAGTTTGGTTGGAAAGTCCATCAGATGGACGTTAAGAGTGCCTTTCTGAATGGTGATTTGCAGGAAGAGGTATACATGACACAACCCCCTAGATTTAAGGTTGCTGGTCAGGAACACAAAGTCTGTAAACTTGTCAAAGCGCTCTATGGTCTGAAACAAGCCCCTCAGGCCTGGTACATGAAGATTGATAGATACTTAACTAATCAGGGTTTTCAGCGGAGTCCATCGGATTCAAATTTGTATATCAAACATGTAGGTGACACTATATTGTTTATAGTTGTCTATGTCGATGATCTGATCATTATTGGCAGTTCAGAACATTTGATCACTAAAATCAAACAGGATTTATGCCACACCTTTGATATGACAGATTTGGGACTCTTGCACTATTGCCTCGGAATTGAGGTTTGGCAGACTGAGCACAGTATCTTTCTTTCTCAATCCAAGTATGCTAGAAATCTTGTGGACAAGTTCAGAATGCAAGATTGCAAACCTGCCTCCACTCCTATGAAACCCGGACTCAAATTGTCTGCACAATCCGCTTCACCTATTGTGGATGAATCTTTGTTTAGACAACTAGTTGGCGGTCTCATTTATCTTACTATCACCAAACCTAACATTAGTTTTGCAGTAAGCTACATATCCCAGTTTATGACAGCTCCTAAGGTTGATCATTGGACAGCAGCAAAACGTGTCCTGCGCTATGTAAGCAATACTTTTGATTATGGCCTCCTGTACACTCGGAGTCCTGACCCTACACTATGTGGCTACACAAATTCGGATTGGGCCGGCTCTGTTGATGATCGTAAGTCTACGGCTGGATATGTATTTAATTTGGGATCTGGTGCTGTCACATGGACTAGTAAGAAGCAACAGGCGGTGGCCCTGTCTTCGACTAAAGCAGAGTATCGAGGAGCAATTAAGGCAGCCTATGAGGCAGTTTGGCTTCGGCGAATGCTTGCAGATATGCATGTCCCTTAGACAGGACCGACTGCCCTATTCTGTGATAATCAGGGCGTGCTCAAACCGGCAAAGAATCCGATCTTCCATGAAAGAACCAAACATGTCGAAACTCATTGTCATTACATTCGTCAACTGATTGAAGACAAATCCATCCAATTGTTGTACGTTCCTACATTGGAACAGCCCGCGGATATCTTCACCAAGTCTCTTAGTTCTGATAAATTTGTAAAATTCAGGGAAGCTATTGGTGTTGTTGATAGATTGGGCATTAAGGGGGGGTATTAGAACATTTAGAATGTTTCTTTTAATGCTCTCGATAGCTTCCTGTTTTATAGAAGTTTCTTTTAGATACTTTCTATTTTGTAAATATCCGGTGCTGTATATATGAGCATGTTGCTCATTATAATTTCATTCATTCAATACAAAATAATCTGTTCATATTATTTTATAATCTCTATGTCTAATTCACTTAATCTACTATTCACTACAGATTAAAAAAATCTACTAAACAGAAATTGTACTAGATGTACAAATCCTGCATCTATTGGAGGTTGTGCACAGTCATCACTTCTTGATAAAGTATTAAAGAATATTATGATAATTATATTGCAATGCTAAGTTGTATTATAAGCCTCATACAAAGTTGATCATCTATGACTAGCTGTACACTATGACTGCTGTTTCTATGTTCTTTGGTGTAATATTGCAATATAGTCTATTGTGTTTCAAAGATGCAACAACATTTTTCGTTATAAAGTTTTTACTCAAGACTTCTTCAACCATTGGGTTCTCCACCTAAATTCAGCCAGTGTTAGTATTACATAATCAACATTTGTAAAGTTGTTATCACAAAATAACACAGAAGAAATATGTTGACACTATTCATCAAAATTCATAACTTTATTAGCAATGGTAGCTAACTCTTAAAATTCATAAAGTAATGAAAGCTACAGGAAGCAGGCCTTCCAATATTTAAATAAAACCAAGCACTACGCTCACAAAAATTTGATGCAACTTAGAGAAAGAAAAGATGATTATATAAGACGCCAAAAGAAACTAGAAAGAAATACAAGATAAATAATAGATTTTTTTCCTTTTAGTACTTGTCAGTTTTATTATAAGCCTCATACAAAGTTGATCATCTATGAATAGCTGTACACTATGACTGCTGTTTCTATGTTCTTTGGTGTAATATTGCAATATAGTCTATTGTGTTTCAAAGATGCAACAACATTTTTCGTTATAAAGTTTTTATTCAAGACTTCTTCAACCATTGGGTTCTCCACCTAAATTCAGCCAGTGTTAGTATTACATAATCAACATTTGTAAAGTTGTTATCACAAAATAACACAGAAGAAATATGTCAACACTATTCATCAAAATTCATAACTTAATTAGCAATGGTAGCTAACTCTTAAAAATTCATAAAGTAATGAAAGCTACAGGAAGCAGGCCTTCCAATATTTAAATAAAACCAAGCACTACACTCACAAAAATTTGATGCAACTTAGAGAAAGAAAAGATGATTATATAAGACGCCAAAAGAAACTAGAAAGAAATACAAGATAAATAATAGATTTTTTTCTTTTTAGTAGTTGTCAGTTTTCAGAAACGTCTTTGACAAAACAAGGTATATAAGCATACCAAAATGTAAAATTGATGACAGCAACTTCCTCCAAGATGATTCATGCAATGATAAATGGTTTGTTTTACTGGCATAAAATGCAATTGTAGCGACCAAAACAACTGCTAGTTGTGTGGCGAAAAGAATATAAATGAAAGCAGTTCCTTTCCATGGATTCAACCTGCATAAAAGATGAAATTGAATATGAGATAATAATTAATGCAACAAAAAATCTCATAAATAAAAGAATTATAAGAACATACATGAAAATACAAATATGCCTGTGAAGTCCAAAAAGCTGCCAGGGATTGAAGGCAATTCAAAACAATCCATGAACAACAACCATATTATAAATTTATAACATCTCCAAGATTCCAAAATAGCTTACTTCTCTGCCCGTATAATATGATAGAAATGTAGGATTAAAATACAATAAATTCTTCATCACAAAACCTATCAAGGCTAACCTTGCTCAGAAATTACAAATTACTTGCCCTTAATTCACTTTGACACTTATCATCCATGAACAAGCCTGAAAGAAGCTGATCTTTAAAGAAATAAAAGCATTAAGCCCTAGCCATGTGTTAGAGAAAAAAGAAAGAAGACAAATTATTTTAATGTCTACAAGTAGGTCAATGGGACTTGAAAGTTTACTTAATATAATGTTCCCCTCCTAATTTGCCCTCCAGCTTTCCCTTTCCTAGAAATCACAATGGCAATCAAATTAGGGTTAGGTTTACATCTTACCAAGTAAATATCTCTTCAAATAGGGTAATCCTGGAATATTGCTTCTAGTGGCTTGCCCTTGTGTAACATGAACCATGCATCCTTGTGAGTCTCCTTGAGCGCATCCTCAAAAATCAAGGATTCTTTGATGAGTTGATCTTCAAATAGTTCTCCAAGTTGTTCAAATGCAATATCAAATTGAAGCACCCCCCTGAAATGTTCTTCATTCTCTTCTTCAACAGGAGCAACTTGTTCATCCCTTGACTCTTGCTTATTCTAAACAAATACAATTGAAGCTTTTTTATCCGACATGTGGTTTCCAATTGATTTTTCTTTAGGAACATCCTGCAATTCTTCATGTGTATATTCATCAAGCATAGTGTATTTGAGACTGATAGGAGTGTCATCAAACATTTTCATGAGTTGATCATCGAGCAGCACCTTAAGTGGCAATGCCTTAGGAGGTCAAAGTTGATGGTGAATCATGCCACTTGCAACAACTCATCTATATTGAAATATAGTTGGCAATGATTCCATTTGTATTTCTTCCTTGAGATCTCTTAGCACCCCCTCAAAGCATATGGTGGTAATCACATCTTGTATTGCCTTGTCAAATTGTTCTTCATATTTGGGTTCATCCGTGATGACTTCAAGTTCCTTGTTCAACTTGTCCAATTGACTACCTTCTTCTCCAAGGGTATTTGAAATCTCTTGCAATGCATTCTTGAGAATCTCCTCTTGTAGCATGAACAAAAGTTTACCAAGGATTTCTTCCTCTTCAAATTTGTGATGATCTTCTTGTAATTCTCCACCCTTAAGAATTCCCAAATGTTTCTCTTTGCTTGCTATCTTTCTTCTTTCTTGGATGAAACCAATTGCCTCTTTGATTTTCTTTCCAACACCTACCTCCTGTAATGTGATGCATGAAAGTTCATCTTCCACTTGATAGTCTTGGTCATTAAGCTCAACCATGTCATCCTCTTGCAAGTTGCTTTCTTCTTCATCGGATGAGGATACAACTTGAGTGATGAATGCTATCCTTGTTTCCTTTCTTTGGTGCCACACTCATTTGTTCAAGGTGTGCACTCCAAATCTTGTTTGTATTTGGTTGTTCATTGTCGAGCCATCCCGCCTTTTGCTTGGCCTATTTTATGATATCTCTGCATGGTTGACAAGTATATTCTGAATGTGCCACATTGTGCAATCTACATGTAAGAACCCTGTTGATTCTACCCCCGTTCAACTGGCACTGCTAACTGTTGTGTTCTGCAATTTTGTGTTTTCTTGTGTTTTTTTTAGTTTTATGCTTTTTTGTCTTTTAAATATATATATATATATATATATACACATACACACACACACACACAATGCATGAAATCAAGCAATCTTTAGCAAACAATGCACAAATAACTCCTTATTTCAACTCAGTAAATGAATTACATACAATGATCAGCCAATGCAATGAGAAATAAATTTATTGTAATTAAAAAAAAACCTGGAATGAGGATGCAGCTTTGATTTATAGGCTCAAAATGGATCGCAGCATGAGTCTGATGACAATTGATCCTTAGGAGCCAAAGCAGAATGAACCAATGAAGCTCAAAACCACAAAACGTCCATCCCAAATGCCCAATGTCACCCTTCAATAACTCACATGACTTCTCAAGAATGGTGCAACTGCCTAAATGAAAGCCAAACGCTGATTTCTATGAGCTGCAATTTGGTATTTAGCTGTTCCTTTAACCTCTGCATACATCTGAAGTTTAATTATGATAAAGAACCCCAAACTCATCACCATCAATCTCAATCATGACCTCTGAGTGAAGCCATAGTCAATTGCAATATTCATTGGATCTTGCACCAATTCAGAGTGCTCTGAAATGGAAGAATTTACAATTCTCCAAGCATGAAACTTCTCAAACCCTTGTCCCCAAATTTTCTTCACAGTGTCACACAATTCAATAATAATATCAAATGCATAGAATGGGTCGATTTCTTGGCTTTCTGGCTTATATATTTCTCCAAGTCAAAATCGCCCATGACTCTTCGTGAATACACTTCACATAACTTAAATGTGTATTTGCTTTTGTTGAGTTTGAAATATAATATTAATTTATATGCCCCTCCAAAGCAAGGAGCCTGTAATATCCCCTCAATGAAGTCTCAAGAAGAGGCAACCAATAAAATATTAATTATTTAATATGAGTTCAAAACTTATAAACTACTATTAAATAATTAATTATAATAAAATAATGTTGAATATTTAAATAGTAGTTAAAATACTATAAACCATTCTTTAAATAATTTAACTTTGATTTAGTTCTAGGAAGTTTATTTACGGGAAAAGAAGTTCATTCATGGGAAATTCTATTCTTTATAGGATCATTCTGAGAAATGGAATGGCAGGGTTGAATTTGATGAATATTATCTTCTCTCGAATTGAGAGTCACATGATTGTTTCACCAGTGGAAGATCTGGTCTGATGATGGAATTGCAGAGAGTCGGAAGGCGGTGAATGCAGAAACTTAGAGGTGATTAGAATATTCAGATACAATCACAGAAAGGAAAACAAACATTCCCGTGAGAGGAAGCGAACTGCTCTCAATTAGTGAAATGAAGTCTGACGTTAGTAGCAAGCAAATGTGACTGAAAGAATTTGCAAGAGATCCTTTAAAACAGTACGTGTGTTGCAATCATCTATTTGGAGAGTTATGTCAGTGGTAGCAGATAACGTGGAGCCATTTGTTCTATTCACAGCAGTGCGGGTGGTATCTTGAAAGGAAGTGTAGAGTCGATCGGCTAACATCAAAGGATAGATAAGACAAATACAGAGAAGTATTGTAGTTACTACATCCGCAGCCGAGGCTCTGTCCGCCATCGAGGTTCTCTACGTCGTTGTTGACGCCGAGGCACTATCCATCGTCGAGCTTCTCTCTGTCATTGTCGTCGTCGCCGCCAAGGCTCTCTCCGTCGTCGAGGGTCTGTCCTCTGCCAAAGCCCTTTTTGTTGTCGAGGCTCTGTCTGTCAGCGAGGCTTACTTCGCCGAGGTTCTGCTCGTCGTCGAGCCTCTATCTGTCACCAAGGCCCTGTCTATCGCAAAGGTTCTCTCTGTCACCGAGGCTCTGTCCGCCATCGAGCCCATGTCTGCCATCGAGGCTCTGTCCGTCACTGAGGCTTTGTCCACCGCTAAGGCCCTATCTGTCATCGGGGCTCTGTCTGCCTCAAAGGCTCTGTCTGTCGAGGTTCTATCTGTCGAGGCTCTGTCCGCCGACAGTCTATCCGTCGAGGTTCTGTCCGCCGAGGCTCTATCCATCGCCAAGGTTCTACCCGTTGTCGAGATTTTGTCCAACACAGAGCTTTTGTCTATTGCTATCATTGTCGAAGCTCTGTCCACCGCCAAGGTTGTGTCCCTCGTCGTCGTTGTGTCTGTGGTTGTGGTCGTGTTGGTGGCTAAGTTCGTGTCAGCGTCAGCGTCCGTGTCTGTGGCCATACCAAAAGAGATTGTTGAACATGATGGCGTGAAAGATTTCATCGATTGGCATTGTTGGGATTTAGATGAAGGGCATGGCAATGTTTATATCAGAGTGGCGCAACAAAAGCTTGATGATGGTTTACTCGTCCCAACTAAATCCAACTATGTGCATGTGATCTAGAAGCAGCACAGTGTTTTCAACAGATATTGCTACCAACGTCCGCACTTGGTTTGGGATCTAAGCATCGATGTGTTTGATGTTTTGTTTCAGTGGGACCCTTGTGACTTTGGGCATGGCAACAATTATATCAGAGTGGAGCAACGGAAGCTTGATGGAGAGTTACTATTCTCACTTACTTCCAGGCGCATGCACGTGGTCATGTTGCAGCTTGAAGGTTCCAGTAGATACAGTTATTGGTGTCCGCGCCTAGTTTGGAATCTTGGAGTCTTGATGATGGATTGCTTGAGGGCAAACAATCTTTGGGCGGCGAAGATTTGTAATGTCCCCAAATTGATAGAGAATAAATTAATTTAATTAATTAATTAATTGGTCCCAATTTTAAAGATATTATTAAGGACCTTTAATTAATTAATAAAGGGACCCATTTTTATTGTGTTGTCCATAGGTGTTTGTCGTGTCAACGTTCTTTGTAAACCCTCGGGAGTTCTGCAAAGGGGTATTTATGACCGTGTAATGTCCCTGTTTTCAGACTTATGGAATTAGCTTGGTTTGGCGACTCTCACGAACTAATCAGGCGATTAGAGGGGGTCAGATGGTGGAGCCAGCATTGGGATTCCATTCTGGAGGTTCAGATTATCAAGTCTGCTTTTCGTTCGGATCATTTTGGTCAACTTACTATTTTTAGTAAGTGGTATTTTGGGTATGGTCAAGATTAGCAGGGTGTCTGCACGGAGTGTTAGTTGTCTCAGGATTGAGTTTCAGAGAATCTCCAGTTTGAAAGACTTACTATTTATAGTAAGTCTATTTTTAATAGTGGCTATTTTTGCAGGGCAATGCCTATTCCTAGCTAGGCAGTTGGACTTGGTGCTTTGTCAGAAGTTCGTTGATTGCAGTCAGACAGTTCAATGGCTTATATTTTAAATGTGTTATTGAATTAAATTATTTTGATTTAATTTAATAACTTATGACTTCATAACTTTATTTTATAAAGTGAGATTATTTTTAAAGCCAATTAAGTGAAAATATTAAAAAGTGCTTTTTCCAAAAAGCCTATATATTCTACTCGAAAAAACACTTTTCTCATCCATTATTGGAATTATTTTTTATTGAAGTTCGCAAAGAAGACAAACCTGGCTAGGGTTTCAAGGACTAATTATTCATCTCGTGATTTGAGCCATTGCCTGTTAATGGTGAATTTCACAGCTGATTGTTTCTGAGATTACAATTCGATGCTGTTGTATATCGAAATTGTGGAAGTTTCAAATCTGAAGATTCGTGGTTTGCTGATGAAATTGTATTTATTAATACAATGATATGAAGTTCTGAATTTATTATTTTAAGGCTGAAGTATTAAATTTCTGATTATCAAAGCATTGCAAATCAAAGGGAATTTTGAATTTGAGTGGAGGCTGTATAATTTTCATGCTCCGTTTATATATTGGAAGGAGGTGTCTTGATTGACAGCGAATTCTACATTATTGCTGCTAGCGTCAACCCACTATAGGCACGTGAGACCAAGGGAGAGCTGTATCTCTTAATTCCTGGTCACGTGATTGTTCAAGCAGGGCCGTTTGCAACTTCCTAGGACCCGCATACAATTCTGGGCCAGTCACATGCTGATTGGAGCATTCACGTGGGGTAAATCTCAGGGTGGCCGATCATTTCTTGATATAGTGACAGCCAACAAGGTGGCGGCAGAATTTGTATGGAAACGTGACAGCATAGGTGGATTTACAGTTACAGGTGCTTTATCAAATTTTCAGAATAAATAATTTATGTAATTTTTGTTTGAAAATAAGGTTTCTAATGATGAACATTTAAGAGGAAGCCATTTGTCTGAATTTGTTATTTCAAGATTGGTGAATATATTTTCAGAATTGTTTTTGCATGAATATTATTGAAATATAGTTGCAGTATTTCAAAATTATTATTAAACATTCAAGAAGAGCCAATTCGGCTCTTCACAGACCGGCATGTAGGAAGTTGTTGGTATGCGATTTGGAATATTTTATTTGTATTGCAAATTCCTGTTGGAGTTCTGTTGTCTAAAACAATTATAAACAGATTGTTTCTATTGATTTAATTTACGAAGAGCCAGAGGCTCATATATACAAGACTGAAGTTACAAGAATTAGAAACTATCTAAAGATAGAATACAAACGATTTACAATAGGATAGAGCATTACGAAAAGGAAAATAACTAATAATAGTAACATTCTAATACCCTCCCATAATGCTCAATCTGTCAATAACACCAATAGCCTCTCTGAATTTTACAAACTTATCAGAACTGAGAGACTTGGTGAAGATATCAACGGACTGCTCTAAGGTAGGAACATACAGCAGCTAGATAGATTTGTCTTCAACCAATTGACGAATGTAGTGACAATGTGTTTCAACATGCTTGGTTCATTCATGAAAGACCGGATTCTTGGCCAGTTTGAGCACTCCCTGATTATCACAAAATAGAGGAGTCGGTTCTAACTGAGGAACATGCATATCCTGCAAGCATCCGCCGAAGCCAAACTGCCTCACAAGATGCTTTAACTGCTCCTCGATACTCTGCTTCGGTGGATGACAGAGCCACTGCTTGTTGTTTCTTATTTGTCCATGTGACAGCACCAGATCCCAAATTGAACACATATCTAGCAGTAGACTTACGATCATGAACAAAACTAGCCCAATCTAAATTTGTGTAGCCACATAGTGTAGGATGAGAACTCTCTGTGTACAAAAGACCATAATCAAGAGTACCACTAATATAGCACAGGACACACTTTGCAGCCGTCCAATGGTCAGTCTTGGGCGTTGTCATAAAGCGGGATATGTAGCTTACCACAAAACTAATGCCAGGTCTGGTGGCAATAAGAAAAATGAGACTGCCCACTAGTTGTCTAAACAAAGAGTCATCCACAATGGGTGAATCAGACTGAGCTGATAATTTGAGCCCGGGTTCCATAGGAGTGAGAGCAGGTTTGCAATCCTGCATTCTGAACCTGTCCACAAGACTTCTAGCATACTTGGACTGAGAAAAAAAGATACTGTGCTCAGTCTACCAAACCTCAATTCCGAGACAATAGTGCAAGAGTCCCAAATCTGTCATATCAAAAGTGCGACACAAATCCTGTTTGATTTCAGTGATCAAATGTGCTGAACTTCCAATGATGATTAAGTCATCCACATAGACAACAATAAACAATACATCATCATCTACATGTTTGATATACAGGTTTAAATCCGATGGACTCCTCTGAAAACCATGATTGGTTAGATATTTATCAATTTTCATATACCAAGCCCGAGGAGCTTGTTTCAGACCATAGAGAGCTTTGACAAGTTTACAGACTTTGTGTTCCTGACCAACAACCTTAAATCTAGAAAGTTGCGTCATGTAGACCTCTTCCTGTAAGTCACCATTCAAAAAAAGCACTCTTAACATCCATCTGATGAACTTTCCAACCAAACTGAGCTGCTAAGGCAAGAACAAGTCGTATGGTACTCATTTTAGCTGTGGGAGCAAAGGTCTCCTCATAGTCAATACCTTCCCTTTGTGAGAACCCCCGAGCAACAAGACGAGCCTTATACTTGTCTAAGGTTCCATCAACTTTGTATTTTACCTTGTATAACCATTTGCAACTAATGGGCTTCTTCCCTGCAGGAAGATCAGAAAGGACCCAAGTGTGATTTTTTTGAATACTCTGAAATTCAGCTTCCATAGCCTGTTCCCATTCAGGGATACCTTTAGCCTCGGAATAAGTCTAGGGCTCATAGATACTATGAATGTTATCCATAAGAGCAAAATTAAATGTTTGTTTGCTCTTATTTCGAGAAACTCTACCTTCGATGAGCTCATCATCCCTGAGATCACTAATAGTTTTAACCCACCATTTGGGCCAGAGAGTAGAAGAGCCAATCTCTGGAAGAGTTGGGGGAGGTTCGGGAGCAGCAACAGGAAGAGGATCATTTTCAGGAGCCTCAATAGGATTAGCATCAAGTGCCCCAGGGCGAGCATTATCTGTATCATCCCTCCCATCAAATGGTGCTAAAGGAAGAGGAACATTGTGTAATGTCCCCGTTTTTTCAAGATCTTGGGATTAGCCTATCATGTGACCCTTGTAGGCTGATGAGGATGGACAAAGGGTCTCTTTCAGTGGGCATCTACTTCAGGATTCAGTATGCTTTGGTTTGGCTTTTGTTTGGCGTCATTCAGACTTCATTTTCTATTATTTTGCCACATTTACTATTTATAGTAAGCTTGATGTTGTTCGAGAAGGACCCTTTCTATTTTTGGAAAGTGCATTTGGTCACATGGGGAAATAATAGGTGTGACTCCTGTTTCAGACGGCATATTAAAAGGATAAGTATTTTGGGAGTTATTATTATTTTGGTGGCCAAATTATTATTAAATCATTAAATGGCTTATTATAAAGTTATAATTTAACTTTATAATTTCACTTAAGTTGAGGGTTGAGTCATCATGGGAAGGGTCCATTTATTTAATTAATTCATGGAAGCCTAAGCCAAGGTATTAATTTAAAGTATTGGAGTAAATGAATCATTAAAAGGAAAAAGTATATATTTTTATCCCACATTGGTAAGAATTGTGTATGAGCTCTCACAAGAAAGAATAAAAAGGGACTTGAGAGCTCATTCTAAGATATCCATTATTCATTTGATGAAAATTTTATGAGTTCTTGGCTATGAGAAATGGCTAGGGTTTGAGGACTGATTCCTCTCTTGGCAATTTGAATCATCACTGATTGATGATGAATTTTGCAAACTGAATTCTGAGAATACAATTTTGATTCTGGAAATTTAATTTGCTGCTGAGGTAGAGCAAATTGAATTAACTTCTCTACTGTGTTTACTGTTATTGAGAAGCTGTTTGTGAGTTTGGTCTTCATAGTTCAGAGAGAATTCTTCAAAAATTCAATAGCATTGTTGGGGGTTATTGTTTAGCAAATATGGAAGATGCTGGGAGTTATTGACAAGCATCTTTAAGGCTGCCATACGGAATTCTGGAAGGGCCATACAAATTTTATGCAGGCTGTCGCACGGACATGGCAGGGCCGTACACTACTGATTAATGATTGCAAGTTTGAGGGCTGAAACAGGTTGCTGCTGTTGTGAATTGGTTGGAGTTACACTTGGTTAGTTTTTGAAGACGTCATTGCAAAAAGGGGAGGAGTTTAATGCTTGGTGCCAATTCTCCATGTGGCTGCATTTCATTCCCAGCATGCACGTTTTGTCAAGGTGCCATATTCTGAATTGTTTATTGTAATGGTTATTGTTAATGAGAGGCTGGTTGAGTTCTAATTTAAATAAGCAATGAAGTTGATATAAATTTCTATTGTTCATAATGCTTATGTTGAGAAATTCAGTGAAATATTCTCTGATTTTTAATTGAAATTTTGCAAATAAGTTATAAATATTTTGGATCTCTGTTAAATTACAAATAAAATTGACAAAAGGGTTAGTTTCTAGTTGAGAGCCAGTTGGGTTCTTTACACACTGTGAGGTTGTTCCTCAGAACACTGCTCAGAAGAAGACAGAAAAGGTCCTCGAGTTTCATCAAAAACAACATCATGACTAAAGATAAGATGATCAGTATCGATATCTATCAATCTGTAGGCCTTATGGTTGTCACTGTACCCTGTCATCATGAGTCGCTGACTCTTGGAATCTAATTTGAAGTGTTTAGCATCAGGAATCCAAACATAGGCAAGAGAGCCAAAAATCTTCAGGTGGCTGATTTTGGGCTTACGACCAGACCACAACTCTTCTGGAGTTTTGTGTTTGACAGCCTGAGTAGGGGAACGATTAAGAAGGTAAACAGCAGTAAACATTGCTTTGGCCAAATACTTATTAGGAACACTCCTGTGTTGTAACATAGAACGAGCCATCTCAACAATTGTACGATTGTGACGCTCAACAACAATGTTTTGCTGAGGAGTGTAGGGTGTTGTAAACTGGCATTTGATGCCATGTTCAACACAAAAATCGGAGAATGAAGTAGAACAAAATTCCCCTCCATTATCTATTCTAAGAGAAATGATACTACATCCAGACTCGTTTTCAACCAACGACTTAAAGTTGTGAAATGTACTAAAAGCATCTGATTTTTGTTTAAGAAAGTACACCCACATCTTTCTACTAAAATCATCAACAATAAGCAAAAAATATTTGCAGCCAATAACTGAAGGTGTATTCATAGGACCACAAATATCAGCATGAAGTAATTGAAGTACCTGAGAAGCACGCCAAGAATCTCCATCTTTGAAGGGAGTCCGATGTTGTTTTCCAGCTTGACAAGTGTCACATACTCCAAGAGGTTGCGGCTGAATCAGAGGTAAGCCAGAAACAAGTTCCTCCCGGGACAGCTGAGAGAGATACTGGATGTTGAGATGTCCATAACGATGATGCCACAAAGTACTAAGAGATAAGTCACGAGCTGCCATAGCTATTTCAGGAGAATCACCAGTGTCAATAAGCCGATATAGGCCATGATCCTCTAGACCAATGGCAACTGTAAGATGATTCACGCAATCAATAATGGAACATTTGCGGGCACTAAACACCACATCCAACTGAGGAGAATTTCTCATGATCTGACTTACAGAGAGCAGATTGAGTGTCATACCAGGAATGTAGCATACATTGAGAAAGATGAGCTGACACCCACCAGACTGTATCTAAACATTGCCTCTACCAATAATTTTGAACTCTTCTCCTCCACCAAACACAACTGAATCACTGTAGGGGTAGAAGTCTGTAAACCAGTCACACCAATGAGAAAAATGACGTGAAGCACCAAAATCAATATACCAAGCAGACGACCGAGCTAAATCAGAAGGGCTTTTAGCCATAAAAGCATAGAAAGCAAACTCCTTTTTTTCAGAATGTTCAGCAACATTTGCCTGTGGAGTTGACCCTCCCAGCTTCTTTTGTTCGGAAGTGACTCGCTGACGACAATCTTTCTTCATGTGGTCGTACTTATGACAGTAATGACACTAAACACTCTTCTATTGAGAACTACCTGAAAATTGAGATGAACTGCCCTGGTGTGATGATTGAGAAGGCTAAAATTTAGTTGCAAAGGCTTGTTCTGACGAAAATGAGGAAGCACGACTACCAAACTGCTGCTTCCAGCGATCCTGCTGGAGAAGTTTGGTGCATAACTCTGGGAATTTCAGATCAACATTAGTTGAGGTAATGTTGAGAGTCTCTATGAAATGCTCATAAGATGTAGGTAGACTTTTCAGGGTAATAACTACCATATCTTCTTCCTCCATCGTCCGACCGATGGCTTCAAGCTGATCACGAATGTCCTTAATCTTCGTGAGATGTTCCTGTAAGGACATATGTTCATCCATCATAATGGAGAACAACTGATTCTTCAGAAAGAATGCGCGACTCTTGTCGAACGTCTCATGCAACTCCTTCAAATATTTCCAGATGTCTATAGCAGACTTGCCATAGGGAATCTAAGGCAACTGATCATTTGTGAGAGAGAGCTTGAGAAGCATAACCGCTTCTCGATTCCAATCATCGAATTTATCCTGATCTGCTTGAACGGAGGTCGGACGGGTCTCTGTGCCTAGAACAAGCGCATCCAGATGACAGTACTCGAAGATGTCAACATTCGCTACTTCCAAGTATTATAATTGCTGCCATTAAACCGTTGACTGTTTTCTAGCATCAAGTTGGTCAAAGACGCCATCAGAAACAATCTTCAAAAATGGAATTTAATAGGCACGGATTCCAAGACAGATTTATGGCTGACCCAAAAAAATCAATAAGTACCCAAAAAAGCTGACAAAAAACCCAAAAGGAATCTGAGGTCACAAGTCAAATCCGCTGGCTTGAAAATTGAGGCACAAAAAACGAGATACCTAGAAAATTTTAACAAAGACCCAAATAGAAGCTCGAAAAACCCACCACGAAAATGTATTCAAAAAAAAAATTTGGTCCCGAAAATTAGGGTTTTCGCAAAAAAAGGCTCTGGTTTCGAAATACCACAACAAGAGCCAAGAAAAAAATTGCAGAGGCGTGAATAGTTGCAGGTCGGAAGGAAATCAGATCGTGTGAGCACCTGGTGTCATGAGTTCGAGCCACAGGTTGTGGACGAACACAAAGTCACTAACGAAGCCGCACTAGTCATGCCAGTCTCGTGCAAAGCCCTAGCCGCACCAGTCGCGTATGGACACAAGCCGCGCACGAAGTCTCACCAGTCGCGTGAAGAGTTAAAGCCCTAGTCGGCTCTGATACGAAGGTTTCACGAGGGTATGAAGACAGGAGAAAGCTTCAGCAGCCTCGACCTAGAAAAAACATGAACAGACTCACAATTTTCGAGCAACTAGAAAAACGTGAACAGATTTCGAGCAACCTTGCTCTGATACCATAAAACAATTATAAACAAATTGTTTCTATTGATTTAATTTACAAAGAGCCAGAGGCTCATATATACAAGACTAAAGTTACAAAAATTAGAAACTATCTAAAGATAGAATACAAACGATTTATAGCAAGATAGAGCATTACGAAAAGGAAACTAACTAATAATAGTAACATTCTAATATTGTCTGCCATTTCAGAGGTGAAAGATCCTCCCTATTTGGTTTGTTGCAATTTCAGTGGTTCACAGCCACCCTAGTCTACCGTTGGAAATATCATTCAAATATTTCACTATGTGCTCCAAATTTGTGAAGGCTTCTATAGAAGACAAATTTGTAATAACCAGCGATATTTGATATTTGTCTGAGATTGCAGATACTTGATATTTGTCCAGGATTGTGGAACTGTGCGGAATGTTATCATTAATATAATTTCCTCGTTTCTATGTGAGTTGGGACTTGTGTTTTTGGTACATCAATTATGTGCATTTAATTCCTATTGGTGATCTATGTTCTCTCTGTATCATATTTAAGACTCTCTAACATTGAAGGCGAAGGTTGTAGTATGGCCCCCTCTCGAAGCACAATCCTATTGTCATACAGCCCAAACACCATTGGGAGGAACTACCGTACATCCCCATACCCTTGTCGTACGGCCTAGACACCATCAGGAGTAACTACCGTACATCCCCATACCCTTGTCGTACGGCTCACTATTCTTCCGCACGGTCACCTCTCCCTACCGTACGAAGTATTATCATTGTCGTACGGCCCCCGGTCCTCTCCAACCGTACATCCTCCATTATGTCGTACGGTCCACCTTTGCAACCATACGCCCTCCATTTTTGTCGTACGGACCCAATCTTGACACGATACGCTATAGCAAATTGGTCATACGACCTAGATGTCTGAGTGAAGGTGAAGGATTTGCCACAGGGTGAAGACGACGCCAATCGGGACATTACATTGACTCTCAAAGAAGACTTGCACTCTCATCATGCAAGTACAGAGGAGGGATTTTTGACATTCGGAGGAGGTTGGATTCTTAGAGGAGAGTTATTCTCTAATTATGCATGCAAGTTTGGATTTGTTCTCTCGTCTATTACAAAGGATTTGCAAAGATCAACAATCAAGACATCCACTAATGCGATCAATTTGGTGTTTGATGAACAAGTGGGAAATTTGGTGTTTTATGGATGAGTGGGAAATTTGGTGGAGGCGCTTCATTAGATTTCAGATGGGGCTGTTGTGTTCAGTCCATGCAGAGTTCCATCCTTTGTTGAAACTAGTATAATAAGGGGGGAATATTGGGATTTTATATTACACCTATAGATGGTTATTAGTTTATAACAAATAATGGTCAAGAATACTCAATAAATAAATAATGAAAAGTTAGAAGTTAGACGTTAGTTGTGGGAGATAGTTAATTGAAAGGAAGTTTGGAAAAAATAGTACGAGAATGTGATACTTTATAAGCATTTGCATAATAAATTGTAAGCATCCCTGATATCAATATACTATAATTTGCATATTATTTGCCTATGAATCATGGTAATGTTTCTGTATTTTTTATTTGTATGCTCTATCAATTTGAATACACTTCTGGAATGTGAAGGTGTAGGATCTGCTAGTTCTACTATGGGGAGTTTTTTTGCTATGGATTTTTGGTTTTGAAAAAGAATTTTGGTTGGATCTGGGATTGATACAGTAGGCTTAAATGTACTTCTCTTTTTAGACCATTTTTGCTGACACCCTGCTATTGAATTTTCATTACCCTTGTGTAGCTGGTTTGAGGTTGAAGTATGCATTTGCAGGACCACAGCCCCCAAGGTGATGGGGTATTATGTCCTTATGATCATATTTTGCTTCTTTGTTTAAGTGTTCTTCTGTTTTGGTTTTTTAGTCATATCATTTTGAATAGTTTTTCTCTTTTTGAGGCCAAGGCACCTATAGATAATCCCAATTGAAGACATCTAATATTAACTACAAATATATATATATATATATATATATATATATATATATATATATATATATATATATATATATATATATATATATATACGATAAAATTAAATAACAATAATTGAAATGATTTATAATTGTTTAAAGAAAATTGATGAATTTAGTGCCCACCAAATCTTCAGATCATCATGCGCTATGAAAAACATTTATATTTGACCACCTTTATTCACTAGGAAGGTTAAAAATGGTGACAACAAAAAATGTGGCTCCCTTCACTCTGGAAGGTAGCAAACCGTTGTGCTATTCCCTATTAAAAAGAATGGTATATAGCAGACTCCACATTTAGAATGGTTACCATGTTAAAATATAATTAGTTTATCACATTAACATCGCACACAAAATACACTGTCACACTATAAGAAAAGAGTAAGAAGCAATCTCTGAAGTTGATTCAGAGGAGTTTTTGGAAGATCCACAAGAGAAGAATGTCACCTTGTAAATCCTATGAGCTTTGCCCACCAGAGCCCTGCTATTCTCCATTTTTCCATTTTCATACTCCATACAACATAAAATGCACTTTCAGCAAGAATCGCCATAATTGTTATGACTATCACAAAAATCCATAGAACCTCTAATTTCCATGAATTCTGACCTGGTAAACATATGAGAAAATAAATGTTAAAGAAATGTTTAGTTAATAATATAATATGGTTATTAACATTAAATAAAGCTGTTCTTAATGAAAAAACTAAAATGGCATGCCAAAAAACTCATGCAGATAAGAGTCATTAGACCATCTCTTCATTAGGATTCACTACATAGTACAAGTAATCAAAACAATGGACACAAAAGGACATGGTACTATGAACTATTTTCGATGAATTATAATATCATTATAAAATCAGTAACACAGTATACACAGGAACAACAAATTATATTAAACACATCTCTATTACATGCCCCCTCTTTGCCTGTTCTGGATTTTGTTCCCACATATATGTGTAAGCACAAGTATACTTGGTTATTCAAATGTTAAAACCTCTTTTTTACCCATTTGGGCTTGAATCAATTGAAATAGTGTAATAGACTTCTCAATTTAAAATTTTTGACGCTTTGTATCCCTGTAAAGATCTGAGATGATGTACCTACATAAAGACCTGACATAACAGTTGAAAAAACGGAATCTAGAACACAAATTTTTAGACTGCAAAACTCAACAAATGGGGGATAACATACATTCACAGAAACCCACGGTGTCTATTTGTGGAAGCACGACAAGTTTTTTTGGTGTCATTTTGGGTTGTGTTTTCTCCCATGACTGCGCAACGGAAGGTTTAAACATGGCAGTCTTTTCATCTCTTTATTGAAGTATGTCGGGAGTTTGTTGGAATAGTTCAAACTTGAAAATGCAAGACTGGGAAATCTCATCTACACCTATGGAGAAAAGGCTGAAACTATCAGCCAAATAAGGCTCACCAGTGGTGAATAAGTGAGCATTCAGGAAACTAGTTGGCAGCCTCATATAGCTTACAGCCACTAGACCTGATCTAAGTTATGCTATGAGCTACATATCTCATTTCATGACTACCCCTAGAGAAAAACATTGGGTTGCAGCAGCGCATGTACTAAGATAAGTGACAGCAACACCTTACTTTGGCATTTTGTACAGCAAAAGCAAAGATCTTCAGCCAATTGGTTTTATAGATTTGGATTGAGCAAGTTTTGTTAATGATAGAAAGTCTCCTTCTAGGTATGTCTTCAATCTTGGCATGGGCGCAATCACATGGACTAGTAAGAAGCAGCAAGCAGTAGCTCTTTCCTCGACATAAGCTAAGTATCGGGGAACTATTAAAGCAGCATGTGAGACAGTATAGCTTTAGAGGAAGCTTTCTGACATGGCTATGTCTCAAGCAAGGCCTTCACCCTTGTTTTATCACAATCAAGGGGGACTAAAGCTTGCCAAGAATTCAGTCTTCCATGAGCGAATAAAGCATGTAGAGCTCCATTTTCAATTCATTTGACAGTGAGGATGGATCTATGACGTTGCACTACGTTCCAACGGAGGATCAAACTGCAGACATTCTAACCAACTCTCTGATCTCAGACAAGTTTGTAATATTTAGGGGGCAACTTGGTGTTGTTAGTAGAATGACCATTAAGGGAGCTTATTAAAGTAATATTGTAATAATTAGCTTGTAATTGTCATGTTAGCCATTTAGTTAGTTTTAGCAACTATCTTCTATTGTTTTCGTTCTAGATTGTTACTGTTTTTAAAACATCATTTGTAATCTCTTTATAAGGAGTCTTCCTCTCCTTAATTAATTCATTTGGTTACCATTTCAGACTCAAGGAAGTGGGGAGTTGATTCTCAATATATGTTAACAAAATGCTAGTTATCAAGCACACATTAACCAAATTCAGGCAATACTTGGTGGATGGTCAATTTATGGTCAAGACTAATCACAACAGCATGATGTATTTTCTCAGTCAAAAGAATTTGAATGAATGATATCAAAAATGGGTAATCAAACTTCAAGTGTATAATTTTGACAATGAATATGTTACAGAAAAATAAATGTGGTTGCAGATACATTATCTAGGGAACAAACTCTGAGTTCAATGTCTCACATATCTGCTGATTGGAGGGCAAAAATCATTACAAAATATGCTAAGAATGTGTTTGTTGCTGATGTCTTGAAAGGAAGGTTGTTGTATGAACTCATTCTCTACAAGGGAAGAATCTACTTGGCACTGAAATCAAGAATAAAAACAAAGATTTTAAGGGAAATTCATGATACTCCCGTAGCAGATCAACCTGGGTATTTCAAAACTATAAACATAATAGAAAGATAAGCATAGAAAGGACTTGAGAATGATTTTCTTAATCACATTAGAGAAAGTGTTATTTGTCAATGAAATAAAGCTGAGCAAACATTCCCAAAAGGTTTTTGCCCTAGCCTATTTATGTTACAAAAATGTTAAAGTGTTTCAATGGATTTCATCACTAGGCCTCCTAAAGTCCAAGGTAAGGATTGCGTATATGTTGTTGTAGATAGACTCCTAAAGTATGCACATTTTTTTTCTATTTCTACAGATTTAAGGCACTTTTAGTTGGTTGAAATTTCTCACACTCAAAACCAACTACCACCCACAAAAAAAGGGCAAAAAAATGGTGGAAGTTTACTTGAGGAACTATGTTGCTGATCAATAGAAGACAAGGATTAAATGGCTCCATCTAGGGGAGTATTATTATGACACCACATCATATGTTAATCAAGATGATGCCGTCCATGGCTTTCTATGGGTATGATGCCCAAAGTTTTGTTGACCTTGTTTTGTCTAACAATAGGGTCCAGAGAGCAAATGATTTGATCAAAGAGCCAAGACATTCAAAAAAATCACTTAAGGATAATCTCCAATAGGCTTACATCAACAAAAATTGTATGCCGACCGCCATAGGACAAAGAGGAAATTTGAGACAAGAGACATGGTTTGTACGATTGCAGCCATAACCAGAAATCTCCTTTAAAGGTAAGCGGAGTTGAGAAGCCTCGTACCTATAGGCCTAACAAAATCTTAAGAAAGATTGATGAAGTTGCCTGTGAACTATGGTTTCTAGAGGGAAGTAAACTTCATAATGGGTTTCATGTGTCTTTCTAAAAAGGGCACTTGGCAAATATCTTGTAACATCAGAAGAGTCACCTTTGTTAGATGAAGAGGGCAAGCAGATTTTGGTCCCTAAAGGAGTCATGGGCATAAGGGAAAGGAAGCTAAGAAACCATAGCATGAAAGAGTACTTGATTTGATGCAAGGATCTCCTTGTACAAGATGCAACATGGGAAGGCCATCAAATACTAGAGATTCCAAAAATATAATTGCTCAAGGACAAGCAAATTTGAGCAAGGCAGACTTGTAATGTCACATTTTTCTATTAATATAAGTTTGCAAATATTAGGTTTATTCCTCGTGACCTAGGGTTTTGGTGATCAATTTTCTATGTTTTAGTTAGTTGTCAAAGTTTCCTTTCCCAATACACTTCTACCCAACTCTACTTTTTCTTTGTTTTCCATCAAAGTTTTTGACTTACCCATCCTATCATGCTTTCATCGATCCTTCAGTCTTTTACTTGTGTTGTTTAACTTCTAGACTCCTCCATCCCAATATGCCCATGCACGACCTCCAACAACCCAACCAGTTATTTGAGTGTTGTGGTATCCAAAACTCTGATATCTCGCCTTTGTTATATTTGGAAACTTCGAGGGAAAATATCGATGATGAAAAATATGCTAAGCATCTCTAGACTCTCCAGCAGATTAAAGATCAAGGACTTGAGGCTTTGTAATTGTTTTGAACATCTCTAACAGTACTCTGCATTTTTTGAAATTTTACGCCAGGAAATGACCGTTGCCTTCCCACCTTTTTTTAAATTTTTGAAATTTTGCTCTTTAGGCTCTGGAATAATCGAGAGATAATCTGATCTTGTTTTAAGATCAATTTCTATCATGTTGAAGAGATTTGGACCTGCTGTGATGAAATTTCAAGGAGTAAATGCATAATTTTTGGAAAGAGCATCACAAGCTGCTCTCTGTCAAGAATTTCTGAACAAGCCTGCCACATCAACATACTCTATGCCAACTTGTCTTGCAAGTTCATACGAGGAAAAAGTTTCAAGATATCAATCTCAGCTACTCTTTGCAGAGAATGGGGAATATTTATCTAAAGTTGTCAACAAGTCAGGTAATTTTGTCTTTTAGCAGTTAGCTGGTCACCTACTGCCTATTAAAAATTTGTAAAAAGCCTGAAGCTTGTTTGCTTCCTTGGCTTATAAAAGGGAATTCAGGGCTTTATATTACAGCTGCTAGTTGTCCAATAGGTTGAGTAGTCAGTGTAAAAGTTGTAATTTGTCTGTAAGTTCAGTGAATATGGATGACAAGTGTTCTCAGTCCTATGTTTGTATGTAGGCTTTTATGACAGTTGATATTTTGAAAGATTTGGAATCACAGAAACAGCTTGAAATCAAACTCAATGATTTTCAAAGTTGTCCTCATATGTATGTCCAAGATCTTATGAAATCAGAAATTCAGGATTTCTTGGTTTTATCTTTTTCTCTCTGTCACAATTGTGTAAATGGTTTTTAGTGTCTCTAAAGTAGATAATTAAAATTTCTTAAATCATTCGCAGAGATCTTGTGAGATGTGTATATGGGTAGCATGTATGACTTGTTCTTCATTGTTATGAGCTTGGTTGATACAAGGTGTTAACTGAGTAGGAACCTATGTTTTTAATCCTTGTATTACAATCTTTCAAAGTTAAGCTTAGCTCATGACTCTGTATACCCTAGGATGGGCACTGGTCATATTCCTCTATTCAAAAACTTCAGCTTGAATTTCTTAAATTCCAAAAAGAAAAAGCTTTCCCTTTCATGTTATTCGTTTTAATTTTGTTTAGGTTCTTAGTTTAGGGTTAGAATTATTTGTTTCCAAGATCTTAGAGACTAATAAAGTCAAGTGTGTAGCCAAAGAGAGAAAAGATCACACAAATGCTTGATTGCATATAATTGGAAACAATTTTCTCACAATATCCACAAAAGGGGAGTTAGAATCAAAAGGATATTGTTTTATGTTTCACCTGCCTAGGCCTGACAAACCTGAAGTGGAGAGGTTTGTGATCAATTCCTTATCCTTGATCAAATCCTGTTAAGTTGGCCACTGATCCAAAGCTTTGAAGATTGAAGATTGGCTATCTCATATAAGTTTTTGGGCAATCAGTTGGGAACACCAACACCACCTTTCTTCTTAGTTTCCAACTCCATCTTTACTCACTCCATCTCACGAGTTCACAAGAATTCCTTGAGTGCTTCCCACCCAATCTATGCATCTGCCTTGCACTCTTCCTTATTGCTCAATGCATTCCACAAAAGAAAATATTGCAGTGATGGTTCCAACTCCCTCACCTTCCTCCAGTCGCCATACTGGGCACAATTCTGCCATTGCCAACACCAGTTTCATGCCAAATCACCACTCCTTGCACACACATTCCAGCATCACCCATATGGTTTCATCCTTGGTTCCCAACTCCAATGCCCATGCCATGAAGGCCAAGGCAATATCGATGCTCCGAGCGCATTGATTCTTCTGCCAAGAGATTCTGAACTATCTGCGAGAAAATTGGCTCATCCAACTTGAAGACACCCTTTAAAGTTTAAACACTTCTCAGATGTGCAACCAAGGAAGGATAATTGCTGCTTCTAGGCAATGAGGACGAAATTGGCTTCCATATTGCACACCTCACTACCAACTTCCTTGTGCAAAGCTTTACTGCAAATTTGAAATCGGCAGTGTAATTTACTCCTTCACAGGTGTTTAAACTCTCTCTGCACACCCGCCATGTACACCAGCCATCACATTTCATTATTGCCCCATCCCTTCAGCAACATACAGGGGTCTAAAAATTTGGCTCAAGATCTCAATAATTCTCTGCCAGCTCCCCATTCAGATTTGCTATTAGTGAGACAGCAACTTTTGAAAGTGGATTGACCACTGTGTTGCCACCTCATCTCACTTGTGTAACCTTGTAATCATTAAACGTGGAAAGTAGAGTTTTAATATTTTTTATAAACTTGTTTAAATTCCAAGCCAGCACTTCTCCTTTACTGATTGAATTAATTATTATTAACAAGTCGCCTTCCAAGTAGACAATAGACACTGATAGTTTTTTGGCCAATTTAACTGCATACAAAGCAGCTTGTGCTTCCACTTTGTTATTCGTTCCATCTTTCAGTCTCTTTGCTCTGCAAGCCAATATGTTGCCACTCCAATCCCTTGCTACAAATCCCACACCGGATGGACCTGTGTTCACCTTCAACACCCCGTCGAAATTCAGTTTGATCCACCTTGTCTCCGACTTTACCTAATCAGCACCCAAGCTTTCTTTTCTATATGGATCCACCCAGAAAGGCCCATCAATAGGCTGGTGCTTTCACTTTTGTTACTTGTACATATGTTTGCTTATTTTCACATCCCAAGATCTTATCTGAGTTCTTCTCCGTCATAACTCGTTATACTTTCAAGTCCCATTAACCTACTTTATTTGTGGACTTTGATAGAATTTCTATTTTTCTTTCTTTCATCAACTGTATCTATCAAACTACACAATCTATACATGCCAAGCTCTTGGTTTCTTTAGGGATACTAAGCAACTGACAAACTCAAGGGTGTGGATATTTCATTGTAACACTAATGATAAATATCTTAGCTATAAAATTATATATTTGATCTAAAACAATTTAAGAATCCTTTATTACCCTTTACTGCAACTTGCTAGCTAAAACCTATAACACCCATGACACCAAAATACAATGAAGGGGATGATGCAACCTATAAAAAAATAACAGTGTTCTAAAAGGAATAATAGATGGTAGTACATACTATATATAATTAGGAGGTTTCATTGTAGCACTGATTGTGAATATGTTAGCTATGAAGATTATATATGTGATCTATAACATTGACTATATGTGTAAAGGTTCAACAATTAGCAGTAAAGGGGACAATTAGCAGTAAAGATTATATATTTGATCTAAAACAATGTAAGAATGTTGACCTTCATTACAATTTGTTAGCCACATTCTATAACACCCACAATACCAAAATAAAATGAAGGTGTAATGTCCCCTTTCTAGGCGATAGGAGATGACCGGAAGGTTGGCCCATCACCTAAGTTCCCATAGGCCATCAGGATGGTCAGAGGACTCACTTGGAGGTTCACAGAGCGTTGCAGGGACTCAATGAGTCATTTTGAGCATTTCCACGGCAGTTCCTAGTTTTTAGGGTGGTCTCCTATTTTTTAGGGAGAACTGACAATTGACAGGAGGACCACCCAAGGGACCACAAAATAGAGCAGGGACCTCTATAGGAGTTTCAAGTATTTTGAGCGAGGTTTCTATTTTTTAGGGCGATCTCCTAAATTTTAGGAGGAACTGCAGTTAGCCTGCAGGGGTTCAGATCACAGCACTTCAGACAGAATTCAGTTCTGAGCTCCAGGTTGCGATTTATTAATAAATAAGGAAATAATTTAATATTTCCTAAGTTTGGTTTTTATTAAAATAATATAAAGTGATATCATAATCACTTGGTATTAAAATAAGTCATAATGAGTTGTGGACCCTTACCTAGGCGTCTCCACATAAAATAATAAAATAAAGGGGCCAGTATTATAATAATGTTATATATCCCTAGAGGTTCGAATTTCTATGAGGAGATATTTTTAATAAGTTATTAAAATAAAAGAAGAGGGCCAACCCTAAATAGGGTTTGAATGGGAAAAAGGAGGAGATAAAAGTAAGATGCGAATTCGTTTTTACTAGGGATGATTGAGAATTTTCACCTACATGTTTGTGGAAACATTCAGCTTGAGGGTTTTCAGCATTTTCAGAGATTCAAGGACGAAATCCCTTGGATTCCATCAACCTGGACGTTCCTCCAGAGCTGGAAAGCTGAATTTCATTGTAATTTCAGTGTTTGGGTGTTGAAAAAGGTTTTGATAGTTCATTGTGGAGTGAGAAAGATCAGAATCTCACCATACTACATAGTACATACAGACCAGGGAATATGCAGAAGATTGAGCTCCCTAGACCAGACGTACAACCTCCAGGTACTGATGTCAGCATTTAAGGAAGGGCATTTTGGCATGATTCTTAGTTGCAATTCAGCTTACAGCCTCCAGAATACAGATTGCTGCTTTTGGATGCAGAATTGGAGAGTGGGAGCCCATTTAACAGCGAGGAAACAATTTAACTAGGCTGCCATTCATACCCAGCAAGCCTGTAATACACCAGCAGCAGCCACGTCAGCTAGGAAGAGTGGTACCAGGGCAATTTATGATCATTTTCAGGTCTGCAGCCGTTCATCTCATCAATTACCAGTCCTGGAAGTCACCAGCAGGGCATGTGGGAAGCATTACCCAGAGTTGTCAGTATAGCACACATTTATTTTAAGTCAAACTTACAGTTCTTAGCCTGGTACGAATTTTCTTGTAATGTTGTGGAGATTAAATAGCAAGAGTTAGTTTCAGCAGTGCAAATAAGTGGGAATTCTGAATTGTGTGGCTTCAGATCTTTCAGTATTTATCCAAGTTTTTCCAGTACGATTTTATGTGTTTTATTGCCTTGGAAAGAAATAAGAAAATTTGATTTCCAGCAGTTTAGGTGTGATTATTCATTAGCTGTAATTTGTTTCAGTTTAGCATTGCAATTCAAATCAACATATTTATTGTTGAAAAATCAAAAAAATTGAAAAAACCACAAAAACACAAAAAAAATCAGAATATTGAAAAACGAAAAAACAAATTACATCTCGGTGGTCAACGACAAGTATTTTGAACAAACTCAGCAAAATTCAATAATTACCTTCAAAGACCTAGCTGGCATCTTTCAGAAGGGGAAGAGGCAACCTCATAAAAAATACTAGAATTATAACATATTTAAAAGGAAGAATAGAAGATAGTATGTATAATAATTACCATACCTCTTTGTGTAATAATGTACTGAACGATAAGAAATGCAATCAAGAATAGTAGTGAGATCAGACTCCAATCGAGCAATGCAGCTGCACATGAATAATATAAATTTATAAGTTATTGTCCTCTTCAACATTCATTTCACTAAAAACTTCAGCACAGTCGGTGACAGCAAGGCAGAAAACATCTGAATTTCCTAACAAAAAGTAAAATCAAGTAAATGTAACAAAGGACCAAATAAGATAGAAAAATCATACCAAAATACAACTAATCGGGTCCACTTCACATTCCCAAAAAATTGTTCTCATGTCATGAAAAAAGTTTATAATCTCAATGTCCAAACATTTTATTTCAGGCATCCCTACAAGCTCATCCAACTAACTTTTATTTTTAACCCAATGCCTCTAGGAAATTATAATATTCAAATACTGTCAAAAATACAACAATAATCATTGAAAGTTTACTTCCTCTTGCTGAAAATTGAAGATTGCATATCAAACTAAACTTGAGGTAAAATGAAACAACAATTTTGTTATACAAATGATCCAGGGTTTAGACAAGTTGCAATTCCATTTATTCATGTCATTGTGCCATTAAACTTAACAGACAAACCTTATTACTTGTGACCACCTAATGTGTATGACCATCTTCATCTACATATTTGAGCTATATGCACACATGGTTCAATTCCTTTTCTCTCTTTCAAATACTCCTGTATCGTTTACACATAATTGTTATCTAATATAAAATGTCTACTATAGAAGGGAAGAGTTCTGTAACATTAAGAGAACATGATGGTGTTCTCTCTGGTTACACTATATTCATTATATATGAGATTGTAGAGAAGCCAATCTAGAAACATGATCTCTGTTTGATCTAGGAGTATGAATTCTTCACTCTCACATACATTTATTAAAAAACATGCACATTCACTTCTCCATTAGAGTATTACATGTGTCCCATCATTATATTTCTCATAAAAAGCTATGAGAAGAAATACTCTTTTCCTTGATGATCATCTTTTTCCTTTTCCATGTAAGGATTTGTCCAATAGCAACTTTTATGGTTTTCATTTTATGCATGCAGCTTAAACAGTAGGGTAGTGAATCATATTGTAACTACGTTTACTTTCCATAAAAGCGTTCCTTTTATAACCATGTAATGAGTCTTCTACATACTTTAAGATTTTATTGCACGTACCACTAGTATCTTTGGTGTTCACCTCAATGGCCCTAGTAGCAGCACGCCCCCTTTCTCATATCTGTCACAAATTCCCACCACTTTCCTTGGGATGTCCAGGTTGTTAACTTGTAAGACCTCTATGTATTTGTTTAAGCCCCTTATAGACTACCTAGACTTATACATACTGGCATCACTAAAATTTAGGAGAAATCAATATGTGACATTATCACACCACAACTATTTCAAAATAGTCGCGCTGCCAGCACATATCACCTCTTGGCATCTTTTAGAAGTCTTGATAACTCTAATCTGCACTTTTTGAATATCTGTCATAAGTAACACGTGTCTTGGAAACTGTCTAAGTAACAGGTGTCTTGGAAACTGTCCCAGAAGTAACATCCCCTCTTTCTAAAGTTTGTCACACTCTCAATCACTTTCCTAGACATGCACGAGCTTATAAACTGCAGTTAATCACCCTAAACCTATTAGGTCCTTATTCCATTCTTTAAAGCCATTTCTGACCCCCCTAAGCTGATTAATTTTGCCACTACAAGTTTTGGAGAAACCACAGTCTGTGATACTATCACAGTGCATAGGTTTAAAATCAACCGTAGTGCCAACACAATTTACCTCTCCATATGTTTTAGGGAATTGAGCTACTCTTTTCTATGCTTTCTAAATCCTTCGTATTCCTTTGGACTTAGTGTGATGCCATTACTCTAATAATTTATTTTTAATTTCACCTATATCCATAAAAGGATCCTGGCAAAGTTGACAAAGCAGCATTCACAAAGCACTCATCTTTCACTTCTCACGACTTTTGAATCAGAGAGATAAGATTTATTGCATACAAAAGTCACTTCATTAAGTGGCCTCTTGAGAAGTAGTGAAGATTACGAAGCACTTAAACTATTCAACCACAAATGAAGTTCTTAACTTGAGTCAATCATAATGACCCATCATCCACAGAATAGCTTCTTATAGATAAAATTCTTCTATGGTTTACTTCCAAATTGGTGCAAGAGTTTTTTCATTTACAGCCTTATAGCACTTCTAAGCTAATCTCATTTACCTCATTGATCTGGAGTGTTTCACCATAGAGTACAGTACACCCTGGTGGAGGCTATCTCAGCAGCTGAGATTTGTACATGAGCACTTTTATAAGCTAAAATTAGCCTTTAAGCTGTACGGCTCACCAGCTCAAAAACCAGTTCTGGAATTTGTGCGATTATTAGGGTAAAGGACAAAATGTCCAATTAAAACACCCCAGTGTACAAATTGAAATTTTAGTTCAACAAGGTCAGATTATTCACTGTTAAGAGACATAGCTGATCAAGAGGCAGAGGTATGAAAAAAATTTGCAGCAATAGCATTGATATCAAAATGTATACAAAACATCAAAAAGCACCTAGTGGGAAACATTCAAGGCTTGAACCTGCTGTTCAGCAAATAATGCTTTTAGTGCTATAAGGTTTCCATAATCCATACGAATATTGTTTGTAGCTTCTGGATCTGATTGTGTGCAAATAATGCTTCTATACAGTGGTTTACAAGCTCATTCTGTTTGGGAACATCCACTGAACATAAAGTATAGACCTCAAAACCTGTCCAACTTGAAATTCTCCCAAACACAGATCAATATATTATACAACTACGAAGCATAAAGTACAAATCTCAAGATCAGTGCAATTTAAAATTGAAAAAATAAATCAATACTTCCATTAAACATAAAGTACAAACCCGATACCAACTCGACTTGATAACAATAGATAAAGTTTGGTTGAATAGTAACTCCACAATTAGATCAGTTCACTCTTTGCATATAAAGTATAGATTTAAGTCCCGTGAAAATCAGCCAATACAGTTATCAAATGCAAAGTACAGAACTCAGACCTTACAATCCCTGCAACTTCTGATTCTCAATAAATCATATTATTACATCTGAGACCTACTACCCATGCATATTTTCATAAAAATAATAAATGCATTCATTAAACATGAAGTAAGACCCAATACTGACAAAAATAGAAGTACAAACCAAGTCAATTTAAAAAAGTATGGTCTGAAAGTTGATTCTTACGTAGCACTAATTTCTCAGTAATCTTTCTCTTCAAAAAATTTAATTGTGAAAGCTTGGAAGATTATATATGATTAAGCGTATACAATACAATTGATAACAATTGATGGGAAAAAGATTAGGAATGAAATTAAGATAGATTTTCACAAAAAGATTTCTATTTTATGTCATGATAAATACACAGTAGAACTGAGAACAACAAATATATAGACTTTATTGCTAGAAAATGAGATAAAGTGTGTTGCAAAGCATCAATTCTTAAAAGCCACTTCTATCTGAAATTTCTCCACAAGTCTTTCAATTTGGTTGAAAGCTTGAAAGACATGCTAAGAACAACAAATATATTGACATTTCTTTAAAAGCATTTCTCTTCAACATCATGGATTATGCAAGCTCAAAAGATTGCATAGTTCAACAAAAGAATTTTAGGAAAGACTTGAGTTACGATTGTTTGCAAAAACAAATCATTTATTTTCAATATAGATCACTACTGTTTAATTCTCTAATTACATACAAAACCTCAAAATACATACAGAGAAAGTCTTCCAGAAAACCTAAATCGCAAGCGATTCAGAGGAAATGTTGTCCAAAATATCAATCTCTAACTTAATCCACCTGCATTGCAATTTCTAGAAGCTTTTGTCTTTAACACCGTTGATTTGTGCAAGTTGAAAAGATTGTATATCATCAAAAGAGTTCAAGCTTCCATAACTCAACGAAAGACTTTTTAGGAGAGATTTGGAGTTTTTGCTAGAACGTATTATTTATTTTTAAATGTAGATCACTACTGTCCAATTCTCTAATCTACATGGAAAACCTCAAAATCAGAGGATAGAAAAACCTTCAGATGCACGATCAGAGAACGATCAAAAGAATTCCGAACAAATTGCAAGCAATTATGGAAAGTATATTACTAAAGATCGATTCTATAATCGACTTATGGAATACTAATTTCTCAGGAAGCCTATTTTACAACAGTATAAATGGCAGAAAGGAAGATTGTCAAGAGAGCTTCAGGCTCCAGAATTCAAGCTAGATGATGGAAACCTGTTCAGAAAATAAATTCGGCTAAACTATTTCCTAAATACTCACGATTTTTCGTAGGCATATGAAGTTACCTGTAAGAAGGAGCACAGAGGCAAGCGCCCCTATCTCCGACCCCCTCATTTTGTGTAGACAATCAAATATTCAGCTGTCGAGCTCCAACTTGTTCCATGAAACATGTGATCAGCTGTTCAATTTCTAGTCGCGCTGAAGCAGCTATAACAAATGTTCAATTCTGCGAGGGTTTGTCAGAAAAGCTTTGCATTAAATGAGGTGAAATCGTGATGACATCGCGTGACATTTGGTTTGTCTTCGATTGCTTAAATTTGCTACTGCTCTTAGGCGGAGAAAATGTATGAATGTCGTGCAAGAAAAATCCAAACGATGATGATCAAAGAAACTAGTGACGTCGCTGAGTAGCTCCTGATGTCCACAAATGGAGGCAATGGAAATGAATTAATGTTTTTAATAATAACGTTCCCGAAGGTCAAATAGTTTATGGAATCTATAAATAGTCAGCGACCGAAAAAAGAAAAACTAAGAAGTTCAAAATAGAAGGCTTCTATAAATTAGATCTTTTTTTCATCTGTCAGAATTCGGATCGAGATAGTTTCAAAATTAAAGTTTGAATTCGTTATGAGAATTTATTATCTAAACTAGGTTTTTATGCAGTTGATGATTGGTAATGGTGGAGTATTAAAAAATACATATATAAAATATAATTATTAGTATATTTAAATTTTAAAATTTACGTAAAATAAGTTAAAATATATTTTATCATGGAAGAAATCACCTTCTTTTCCTGCATAATAATGAATTAATTTGAACAAATAAAATTATAAATTCTTTCTTGTATATTAATTCTATTATATGAAAATTGTGTAGTCTTTTGCATGTCTATCCCTTACATTTTGATGGGTTTCCATACCACATTCCAAAGGTCCACTCTCATTTGAGTGTACGTGTGATGCATACCGAAAAAAAATTAAAACATTAAAAGAAGAACATAAGACAATTGAGATTCTAACTTATTGGTGGCAATTGGTGGCAAGCTGCACAATTCTACAATATATGTCATACAAGTCGTAGGCTTTTAGCAAAATATTGTGGACAGTATGGACTCTTATCAGACCTTGGTGTTCATGCCCAATCATTTTGATATTGAGGTTAGTATGGGTGTATAGTAGCAAAGGAAAAGACTGGGTGATTTTTAGAACAAATAGTATTTTAAAATATATATCTAATTTGCTTTGAATAATAAAATATAATAATATTACCAATAAAAAAAATACATAATCCATTAAATACACATAATCAAGGATAACATATTGAAGAAGAATATATAATTCAATGGGTGTGATACTATCACTATAGGTAAATACCATGTATCCATGGCAACAATATTACTTGCCAATTATGCATAAGCTTTGAAAATATGTAATCATTCTGACACTTTGAGAAGGCCCTGGTATATCTCCTACCTGACCACTCATGGATAAACTCAAGGAAATATAGTATGACCTAGATTCACGATATTCCTCCAAGTTTATGGATCTCCTATAGAAAGCCCCATTCTAAAGTCTCAATAATATCTTCCTAGCAATCAAAAGTTGAATTTATGAATGATGACGACAAGAAAAGGATAATTAGGAATGTTAAAACTCTATGGAATATCTTAAGGAATAATAGGAATAGAACCTACAAGATCACTTTCCTCATACCAACGGGAGGGAATGGATAAAGAACATGGTTTATAGTAAAGAGAAACATAAAAGACTCTCATTTAGAAAGATGGTAAAGGCCCAATTTGTGAAATACTCTCCATTAAGGCCTTGACCTTGTCTAGATCGTTTGCCCTCGTCCTTGACAATAGCCTTTTGATTTTATCTGTGATCTTGGCTATAACAAGCTCCCTAATTTTCTAAGAATTCACTACAACCCCTACATATATTCATTACACTGTCACTTTGCATTTAATACCCAAATAATCTAAGTTGTAGAAGACAAAAAAAATGGCCCAAAATGAACAAGCCTTAGAAGGCAAGTTATCCACAAGAATCGAAGACAAGAATATGGCTACTTGAAGTGTTGAACTTTGGAAGAGAAAAGATGGAGATATGTGACGGTGTTAATAATAAATATACTAAACATTGGCAGTGCCTTCCCCTGATGTAGAAAAGTAGACCACTAGTTTGGAAATGGCTAATGACTATGTCGAGAAAGTTCGCAATTTATATGGAACATGAACAAAACCAGTCATTGTGTGCAGAATTGATTCCTTATGTGAAGGGAGTATGAAAATTCTATTGTAGTTACTGAAAATTAATCTCCTATCTTATAAAGATTATTTACTTGTCAAAACTTAATTCACAAGAAATATTGAATAATAATAACACAACTGCAACTTCACAAATAAAAAATATAGATGCAAAATATGCAACATAATGAACACAATATTTTTGAACAAATTGTCCCTGGAAAAACCCCGAAAGGAAAACTAGTATTGCAGATGAGGAACTTATATTAAACTTCAGCAAATTAAGAGATACAAAAAACCACTTGCCTCTTTCTAGTAGAGCTCTGACAATATCCCAATTTCTCCTATTTAGATCCCACAATTGTTATTGCTAACACTATCACTACGCCCTTGCTAACACTACAAGACTTATTTTCTAACACTGCAAATGCTTCTCAAACTTGTGTATTCTCCAAATGCCCAATGACCCCCTTTTATACTACCCTCATTGGAAAACCAACAACCGAGATTTATTCTCTATCAATGACTGAGATTAATAACACCTTAACAGACCCTAACTAATCAATTTTATAGGTGTCTCTAAAAGAGTCATTTAAATAAATAAATGTCTTCGTCTCAACAAATTGATAAGAAAAATAATTATTTACTTATTTCTGGCAAATGGACAAATAGTTGTCCACGCTAACAAACTAACACTCCCTCTTAGTGAGGAAGTTGTTATGCATGACGCCCAACTTATCTCTGAAGAAGATGAATTTTTCCTTCCCTAATGCCTTAGTCAAAATGTTTGTTACCTGCTTCTTTGTAGGTATATATTATAGTTGGACAATCCCCCATTGTACACAACCCCTGATAAAGTGATACTTGATGTCTATATGCTTAGACCTATCATGAAACACTAGATTCTTAGATAATTTAATACAACTCTAATTATCGTAGTGTATCACAGTAGTCTCAACTCTCTGACCAAACAAGGTTACTAGAAACTTCTGAAGCCATATAGCTTTACACGTCGCCATGATGGTTGTTAAGTATTCTGATTCTACAAAACACAAAGCCACAAAATTATGCTTCATACTGAACTAAGAGATAACTCTTGATCCCAAACTGAAGCAACACCCTGAAGTGAACCTCTTATCCCCTATACTGCCATCCCAATTTGTGTCAGTATAGCCTATCAACTTAATTCCTTCACCTCGAGCATATTTGATCCCATACTCAATTGTACCACGCAAATAACACAACATGTTCTTTGTCATTGACCAATGCACTCTCTTTGGCTCAACCATGAACAAACTAAGAGAGTTTACTACAAAAGATATGTATGGTCTGGTGTTGACCAAATACATGAGAGAACCAATCAAGTGCATGTATAAGGTGGGTTTTGCATCCTTCTCCTTGGATGTGTCTACCTTCTTCTAATTAATGATCATGGGTGTAGACATGTATTTGCAATCATCCATCCTGAATCTCTTCAAGATTATAATGTAATATCTCCCTTGTCCAAGGAAAATCTCTCTATCTGTCTACCACACCTCCATGCCTAGAAAGTGGTGCATAAGTCCCTAATCCTTCATCTTGAACTCTATTGCAAGGCCTTTTTTGCACTCCTCTATGAGCCCTAGTGAACCTATTAGAAACATATCATCCACATATAGAATGAGAATGATAATATCACCCCCAACTACCAAGTAATAGAGGTTAGCATATGTCTCACTCTTCACAAAGCTCATTCCTTTTAAGTGTGAATCAATGTGCTCAAACCATGCCTTGGGAGCCTACTTGAGCCCATACAAATCTCTCTTCTATCTTCACATGTGGGTTTCTTTGTTGTGTGTTGCAAAGCCTTCTGGTTGTTCTATGTATACCTCCTCTTTCAACTCACCATTGAGGAATGATTTCTTAACACCTATTTGATGGATTTGTCATCCCATCAGTGCTACAAATGATATCACGGTTCATATAGAAGTATACCTGGCCACTAGAGAAAATATCTCCTTGTAGTCTATTCCCTCCTTCTAAGAGAACCCCTTTTCCACTAACCTTGCATTGTATTTCTTGATGCTACCATTTGTACCATACTTGATCTTAAAGATCCAGTGTGATCCAACCACATCCCTATCTGTTAATCTAGGCCCAACCTCCCACACATCATTCTCCATTATTAAGGTATATTCCTCAACCATCACATCTCATCACACCTGATGTTTTGCAGCCTCATGATAGCTAGAAGGCTCACTATCTACCAATTGACTGACTAATGCCACATAGTTATTGAGCTTGACTGGTTGTCTTTGATGTCTAGTACTCATCCTAGGAGCTCCCACTAACTTCTAAGTATCCCTATGTGTTTGTTGAACCTCATGGTTCCTTTTGCCAACTGTAGAGGATGAAACATCAACCTCTATATCTTCTTGATGCATTTCTTGTTGCACATGTTGCTCCATATTCTGTGAACTCTCAACACTTGAGCTTCTTCTTGTACTAGTAACTATACTCAAGCTTTGTTGCCCTTGATTCAGTAGAGTGATCCTTGGAGCTTCTATTGGATGCACACTCTGATCATCTGTTGGAAAATCTCTGGACATTCTAAATGATTTGTCCTCCATGAATTTTACATCACCTCTAACTATAATCCTCCCAGTCCCTGGAATAAATATTTGATATGCCTTTAAGGTGTCAATGTAACCCACAAATTACCCCCTCTCTATAGTCACATCTAACTTGGTACCTGTATCCCTTAGAATGTGACAATATTCCAAACTTCCAAATATCCTGAAGTGACTGACATCTAGCTTATTTCCTGTGAATGTTGAGCCTCTAGTGTAAAATTTCCCAATACCTTATGTGGAACCATGTTATGTATGTATATTGTTGTACTGCATGCCTTTGTCCATAAGTAGCGGGGCATATCTTGATCATTTAGCATAGTCCTTGTTGCCTCTGATATGGAATGAGTCTTCCTTTCAACAACCCCATTTTTTTGCGGGTTGTAAGGAACAATCCACTCTCTCTTGATTCCTTCCCTAGTACAAAAATCTAGGAACTCTTTCCCTTTCTATTCACCTCCATTGTCTGACCAAAGAACCTTTATCTTCCTTCCTATCAAATTCTCCACAAGAGACTTGAACTCTTGGAAGTGACTAAAAACCTTATCCTTGGTCTTCAAGAAGTATATCTAGGTCTTCCTAGAGAAATCATCAATAAAAGTAACAAAGTACTCACATCCTCTAAGATATTTCATCGACATTGGTCCACATATATTTGAATGTACTAGATCAAGAACACCCTCATATCTGGTGTCACATCTTAGAAAAGTTGATTTCACAAACTTCCCCAACACACATCCCTTACATACATCACCAGGCTTTGTGCTCACCTCTGGAACACATGCCACTATCTCACGAAGCAATTTAAGTTCTCCATGATGTATATGGCCCATCATCCTATGTCATATCCCTCCCTAATCTCTAGGATTACCACTACTCATGAGTGCCTTAGGAGTATCGAACCGCAACTTATAAAGATGACCACTTCTAACTCCAATAGATATGGATGATTTCCAATCCTTTTTCTTGATCAACACATGTGCCCCTCTAAAGAGTACATTATACCCTTTATCCTGAATGACAGATATAGAAATCAAATTCATACCTAATCCTGGCACATACAATACACCATGAAGGGAAATCAGCTTTCCATTATCCCTCTGAAACTGAATAGTCCCTTTCCCAAATAAGTTTAGTTTGGACATGTTCTCCATAGAAATCTAGATTCTGGTGTCCTCCTTGTAACTAGAGAATTATTCTCTAACTCATTTCATATGAAATGACGCTCCACTATCTATATACCAAGCACTCTTTGAGGTTGAGCTAACCATACAAGCTATCAGTGCAAATTCATCCTCCATTCTACTAGAGAGATCATCTGAACTTGTTGAAGTTGCTACCCACTTCTTGTCTTTCTTGTCGTTCTTCCTTTGCAAGTAATCATTGACATAGTGGCAAAAATCATGAAAACCAAAGAACTTTATCTTAGACAAGTTATTCTTCTTCTCACTTTGTGGATTTGATCCTTTACTAGTGATGCAAGGCAGGGTCAAGAGGGGCCAAACAATGGCACACCTTAATGATCCAGTCTACTCAACAATACATGGAAGCAACAACACACAACAATGAGAGAGAGAATGCAAGATCTTTCATCAATTGTCATCAAATAGAATCATACATGTCGGTTTGTAAGGCCTTCCCGATTAGGGCCAGATATTACAATGAATTATAGAAGTCCTCAAACATGCAAGGACCTGCCAATAATCTCCAATTTACTATCTTCTTATCTCTATCTCAAACTGCCTCCTAAACTACAACCAAACAACTACATTTATACAAGAGTCTACCGAACTGAGTCGGCCTTCAGATCTACAATCAATGAAAGGAATGGTTAGATATGGGACCACACGCTTCCCAATGGTTGATTCTAGCATTAAATCTGTAACCCAAAATAAATTCACAAGTTGGTCCAACATAAACTCAAAAGAAACTACTCGGTAAGCAAGGATGACCGAGAAACAGACAAGCATCGCGAGGGCCAATGAAATAACCAACCACCCAGGAGGTAATCGACCACACTTAGTAACCAAAGGAAATGGACCAACTACCGACCAACTTGGTCAAAGAAGAAATTGAGCAACACAGACAAACTCCAAATAAAATTTGGTGACATAGGATTGCCAAGGACCCAAGATGCTCTTGCATCAGACACCTGGGGTTATTTTTGAAATGATTCTTTGAATCATTTGGTAGGTATGATCTGAGCTGCATCCAACTCAGGCTATGAAATCCATGAACTATCTTCCATCGATCTATTCTTCCATTTTACCAGATATTCCATATACTATTTTCCTCTTGTACTTTTGCCAACTCTTAGCTTCAGGATCTGCTCAACTTCTTCATTCTACTTCTTAGGATACTCTATCGGTACTATCATTTCTTCATCAGGTTCATGATACTCATATAAATCAGCAATGTTGAAAATCAGTGATATGTCCATGTCATTAGGTAACTCAATTTCATATGCATTTCCACTGTCAAATTTCTTCAAAATCTTGCAAGGTCCAAACTTCTTCATCTTCAGCTTCCCATATGTTCCAACAGGAAATCGACCTTTCTTCAAATGAACCATCACTTCATCACCAATATCAAAGGTTTTATGTCTCCTTGATCTATCAACTCTATCTTCATATTTATGATTAGTCTCTTCCAGCTTCAACTTCACATCTTCATGCAATGTCTTCATGTACTCAACAAATTTTACTTCTTCAACACTTCTCTTATTTTCATCAACAATGTCTCTCAAATCAAATATACCTCTCGGTTGTGTGCCATTCACAATCTCAAATGGTGTTTTTCCAGTACTCCTATTCACTGAATTATTGTATGCAAACTCTGCTTGTGCCAACACAGAATCCCAATTACTCGGTGTGTCTCCAACTAAACATCTCAAAAGATTTCCCAAACTTATGTTCACAACTTTAGTTTGTGGGTGAAATGTAGAACTATATTTCAACTCAGTGCCAAATTTCTTCCAAAGGGTTTTCCAAAAGTATCCAACAAACTTACTATCTCAGTCAGAGATAATACTCCTCGATAATCCATGCAATCTAACAATTTCCTTAAAGGAAAGATATGCTACATGTACTACATCTGATGTCTTTCTACAAGGTATAAAATGTGCCATCTTTGAAAATCTATCTACCACAACAAATATAGAAGCATTACCTCTTACTGTCTTCAGTAAGCTAAGAAAAAAATCCATACTGATGTCAATCCAAGGTTTCTCAGGTACAACAATCGGTACATACAATCCAGTATTCTGACTTACTCCTTTTGCAACTTGACAAATTCCACAACTTTTCACAAATTTATGAACATCTCTATACAACTGCGGCCAATAGTATTTCTCCTTAAGCAAATTCCATGTTTTATCAATACCAAAATGTCCAGCCAAACCACTACTATGTTTCTCCTTACCATAAAGTTATTTTCTTTTTCAGGTTCATTCGGTGACTCTTCTTGCACCAAAGCATTTCTACTGCTACCAGCCTTCTTACTAGCATGTGTACATTCAAAAGATCTATGTCGTTCTTCTCCATAGTTGTAACAAGTTCCTCAAAAACTTCCTCTGCTATAACCACCTCGGTAGTTATTGCCTCTGCCTCTAGATGAACTTTCACCTTTCCAATCGGTCTTGATTTTGTCTAGATTTGTCTTTTTAGGTTCAGATCTACCATTTTCACCATTAGATCTACCTCTTCCTCTAGGGAATCTACCACCTTAACCTCTTTGTCTTTGCTCATGTCTCTTGTTCAATTTCTCCTCGGCCTTCAATGTAAATTGATAAGCCTCTTCAATGCTCTCCAACTTGACCAAACTAATTTCCTCTTGGATGGAAACTCTCAAACCATTCAGGTATCTACCAATTCTTTCCACATTATCTTCATCATGTCCATATCTGATATCTAATCGATAGAATTCCTCAGTATATTCCTTTACCGAGCTATCTGTCTACCTTAAACTTTGCATTCGCCGAACTAGGTTAATCTGATAATCAGAAGGTAAGAACTTTCCTTTCAATTTATTCACCATTTTATTCCATACCTTGATTTTGTCTTTGCCTTTCCTCTTCCTATCCAATTACAGATGTTCCCACCATAAGGATGCATGGCTTTTCAACTTTGTGCTTGCAATCTTCACCTTCTTGTCTTCAAGAATGTTTTCCTACTCAAAATACTTTTGCATCTCAGTGATCCAGTCCACCAATTCATCAGAATCTAGCTTTCCACCATACTCAAGAGGATTGAAATGTGGTGTAGACTTTAGACTTGTCAAAGCCTTCAAAAATCTTTCTTCACCTTGATCAATAACAAGTGTAGGTTTTGCATTCGCCTGTTCTTCCTCAATTTCATCATCACTAACATCTTCAAGATGTCTACCTCTTCTCTAGGCTATTTCAATAGCTTTTAATCTAGTAGCAATCTGCCTTAGCATATCTACCAATCCTGGATCTGCATCTCACCTCCCACAAACCATCTTGACAACCCTCTACAATTGCAGGTCAGATCGCAATCTGCTACCCCACAACAATCAACTAGGGCTTCCCAAGAGGAACCTAAAAACCTAGATCCACAGACCTAGATCAAGATCTAACCTCACTCTGATACCACTTGACTCAAGGTAGGGTCAAGAGGGGCCAAACAATGGCACACCCTAATGATCCATCCTGCTTAACAACACGTAGAAGCAACAACACACAACAATGAGAGAGAGAATGCAGGATCTTTTATCAATTTTCATCAAATAGAATCATACATGTCAGGCTGCAAGGCCTTCTCGGTTAGGGCTAGATATTACAATCAATTATAGAAGTAATCAAATATGTGAGGATCTGCCAATAATCTCTAATTTACTATCTTCTTATCTCTGTCTCAAACCGCCTCCTAAACTTCAACCAAACAACTACATTTATACAAGAGTCTACCGAGCTGAGTCGACCTTCATATCCACAATCAATGGAAGGAACAGTCAGATCTAGGACCACACGCTTCCTAATGGTTGATTCCAACATTAAATCTGTGACCCAACATAAATGCACAAGTCGTCCCAATAGAAACTCAAAAGAAACTACTCGGTAAGCAAGGATGACCGAGCAACAGACAAGCATTGCGAGCACTAGTGAAATAACCGACCACCCAAGAGATAACCGACCACACTCGGTAACCAAAGGAAACTGACCAACTCAGTCAAAGAAGAAACCGAGCAACACAAATAAACTCCAAAATGATTTTGGTGACACAGGATTGCCAAGGACCCAAGATGCTCCTGCATCAACTAGACCCCTTCTTCATTTTCCCGTTTCTCGCTAGGGAAATGTTCTCTTGTTCCACCTCACTTTTCTAACTCTTATTGTTGGCTTCATTGATAAAACTTAGTCTAAACTCCTCCTGAGTGAAATCGCTCCATAGTTGATCCCAACTCAGTAAGGTGTCTCATCCATTAATAACTTGAACAAAGACATCCCACTGCTTTGTAAACCCATTTAGGGCTATCCTTACTAGCTCATCATCATCTGGCTTATCTCCAACAATTTCTAACTCATCCTTGACAAGTCTAAGCCTCGTGAGGTAACTTGTAAAATCTTCTCCCTTGATCATCTAGGTATTCCTCAACTTTTCCTTGAGAATCATCTTTCGATTAATGGTAGCATTTTGGTACAGATTCAGAATGGTATCCCACATCTTCTTCGTTGTATCTAGCTTAGTGATATGTGGAACAATATGGACCTTAAAACCATCAAGGATTAACCTCCTCACCTTGGATTCATCTTTATTACATGCTAAGACTTGTGTTGGGTCTATAGGTACAACTACAACATTGGTCGCATATTCCTTGATACCATTCTCTTCTAGCAATAAAAAAATTATGGGTTCCCAGACACCAAATTTTGAGGCTCCATCCAATCTATCCTGATCTCTCAAACCGATTAAGGCCATCTCAAAGGATAAAAGAAATAATAATTCGAAAGAGGTCAAACTAGGTTTTATAAACCCTCAATTTTTCTTTTCCTAGGGTAAACCTTTTCTACCCTCAATTTAGCTCTGATACCATGTGAAAATTCTATTGTAGTTATTGATTATTAATCTCGTATCTTATAAAGATTATTTACTTGCTAAAACTTAATTCACATCAAATATTGAATAATAACACAACTGCAACTTCATAAATAAAAAACATAGATGCAAAATATGCAACACAACAAACACAATATTTTTGGATAAATTGTCCCTAGAAAAATCCCAAAGGGAAAACCACTACTACAGATGAGGAAGTTATATTAAACTTCAGCAAATTAATAAATACAAAAAATTGCTTGCCTCTTTCTGGGAGAGCTTCAACAATCTCCCAATTTCTCCTATTGAGATCCCACAATTTTTATCCTCAATGCTATCAATGTGCCCTTGCTAACACTGCAAATGCTTCTCAAACTTGTGTATTCTCCAAATGCCCAATGACCCCCTTTTATGCTACCATCATTGGAAAACCAACGACAAAGATTTATTCTCAATGATCGAATAAGATTAATAACACCTTAACAAACCCTAACTAATTAATTGTATAGGTGCCTCTAAAACATTCATTTAAATAAATAAATAATTATTTTCATCTCAACAAATTGACCAGAAAAACAATTATTTACTTATTTATAGCAAATGGACAAATAGTTGTCCAAACTAACAAACTAATAGGGAGAGCGCCAAATGAAAATGCAAGAAAACTATTAAATAAAACATGAAATAATAGGAGAATATATGGATATTATAATCACACCCTATGGCTCACACTTTGCACAATATAAATGCAGAGTTATGAAAGTTGAAATGTCTTACCACATTGTTTGGTCATTCAAGAAGAAACAACCACTGTTCCATTTTGTTTCTAATGATCACCGTCTAATTTTGTTTGTAACTAGCGAGAGTTATTTTTTTATGTACACAGGCTCCCTAACTCCGTTCTACAACTGTAGGGTATGCCACTCTGCCAACTCAACTTAGAAGATAGGTAATTAACCATCATTTTTTTCCAAAATTTGGCAATTGTTTACATTCAAATTTTCTTCCATTAATGGAAACCTCTCGAATTAACAAGGAGATGAATGGAATTTTTTTTTATTGGTAATAGGCTTGTAAAGGATAAAATAGAGTATGTGTAAAGATATAAAAAAAGGGGAATATAAGATCTACTAATTAATCCAAATTCCCAAGGGAGAGATCCAAATTGATAAACCAAAAGGTTAATACACAAAAGAATCAATCTATGGAGAATATGAACAAAGGAGAAAACCTTATATTTTGATATGAAGAGTATATGCTTGAAATCTGAAATAAATGAAAGGCAAATACTAACCTCAAAATAGGGCAGATTTGGAAAATGCTAATTTTTGATGTCTGTGTACAGTTTTGGGCAATTCTACAACCTGTTTCAGATTGGAAATATTGAGACAGAGAAAACCAAAAAAAATTTGTCTTTCTGGAAGCAGGTAGTATTTGACCCTGATAAAAGGTCAAAGACTACTTTAGGATTCTGAAGGTCATCTTTGATTTTGTTCGCAGATCTCGAAAGTTCACCGAAAAGAATATCCACCTGTACCTACAAGAAAAATGGTTTTATTTGTTTGGATGAGAGGTTTGCCTTAGTCAAACCCCGGTTTGGAATCAACCTTAATAATTGAATTGAAATAGAGAATTCTAGCAAGTAGTAGAAGTAGATCTAACAGCAAAGCTATGATATTCAATAGATATGCAATTGTATTTGAAATGTAAACAAGTATGTTGATATGAAAACTTGAACACAATATTAACAAATGTAAATCAAAACCTCCATGGTTGTATGATTGGAATCCACCTTGAGGGAAGAATTAATGAATCTTGAAGATGAACAAAGGATCTTGAAGGAAGATCACACCATCATGATGGCTAGATCTAGGGTTTTGAATGATGAATCTTGAATGCTTGAACCAAATCCCTTCAATGGCTTGAATCCTTGATCTTTAATGGAGAACTTAAATGGAGAAGAGGACTTGAATGGATGATTGCTTGAATGGAATGCTTGATCTTGCTTGAGAGAGAACTTGATGGCTTTTGAATATCTCCTTGAGAGCTCTTGATCATGAAGTTGCTTGGTGACTAATGGATGTGAAAATAAGAGAGGAAGGCTTCCTTTTATAGTGATCTAGGGTACAATCCTCTAGAGGGGCTACCTTGGGGAATTAAATTCCAATTAGGCCTCAACCCTTTAGAAATGGACATAAATTAATATAATTTAAGATTTTAATATTTCAGAGACCAAAATAGTCGACCCGAAAGCGGGAAAACAATTCTTTCTGAAACTCAACATCTGGGAATCATGGGACCTTGAAATTTGGACCCAGGGTCAAGGATGAGGTCAATCCTAACCTAGGTCAAGGATGAGTTCATCCTTGACCCCCTCAAGGTCGCCCTTGACCTTGAGGTCACAGATCTCAAGGTCTCAATCCAGAGTGCTAGGAAAATGCAGAAAGAAAGTGGAAATGGGGACAGAATCAGGGGAAAATGCCATATCAAAGTCAGGGACCCATTCAAGGTGCTTGAAATGATCCCAAATCACTTACTCGAAGGGCTAAACTCTCTTAACATGGAAGTACTTCCATTTTAAGACGATACATTAAGCCCCCACTTTAGCAAGAGTATGGACTCAATGCAAACTCTTGGTAAAGGAGAAGCAAGAGAAGATCCAAGTGGATTCATAACGAGATAAAATAACACTTAGCTAAGGACACAAGCCCCTAGGCTAAGGATTCTAACTCAACACACATGCACGAGGGTGCAAAAAGTGAAAACCAAAGGAACATGGGTTAGTACTAACAAACCCAAATCAACTAGCATAAGAAACCTTGCTAAGAAATATTTCTAATACTAATATCATATTTGGAAAGCTATCATAAAAACATAAATGATTACATAAAAAAGACAAGAGAAACACTATAAATAAAACTCTTCATGATTTAGTCCTACTAGCATGAAAGAAAAAAGAGAGAAAGGAGAAAGTGATTACCTCGCCCAGTAAGATGCCCACCTTACTGTGAATCACCTTGGAGGGAGAGCCCAATAGGTTCACCCATAAATTGTGCCTTGAAATTGTAATGTGTCTTCTGACGGCTTCTGAAATACCCATAGATCCACCTTCTTGTATCACTATGGAATATAAAATATGTGTCTTCTCAAGATTTAGCAACTTATGCGCATTACCTTTAGAAGATTTAGCATATCAAAAAATGTGTCTTTTCAAGATTTAGCAACTTATGTGCATTACCATCCAAGATTTAGCATATTTGAAATTGGAAATGCATGTCCCTTCAGGATTTAGCAACTTATGTGTGTTACCTTCCAATATTTAGCATATTGAAATTTGAAAAAGGTGTCTCTTCAGGATTTAGCAACTTATGTGTGTTACCTTCTGAGATTTAGCATGTTGCAAAACAAAAAGTTAGAACAAAAATGCATAATATAGATCGAGGGAGGCCATATATATGCCCCCCTCCTTAAGATGGCAAAAACATACTATTTTTACATGTTAAGGAAAGAAAAGAACAAGGATAAAGCCTTCTTCAACATTAAGACAATATCCACAGACAACACCCAGTCCAAGCCGAGAAGGTCACAACTCCTATGAGGCCATGGAAGGGATAAATGTAAAGAGATATCATGCAAGAAGTGAAAAAGTAACCCTTGTGAGAGATAGCACACTGTTCAACTTCCAAGGTGATAGATCTATCAACCATGGAAAGCCAATGTCAAACAACAAAAGAGGTTGTGATTACGGACAAAGACCCTCAATGCAAACCAAAATTTCCATGTATGATTGGATATCACATAATAGATAAATACTGCTTAACCAAGGAAGGAGGTGAATCCCAGAAAAACATAAATGAAGGAGATGGCATCCTTGCCCCCTAAGCGTAGGAACAAAGATGGAAGGGGACCTATTATATCACTCACAACACTATGCAAGACAACAAGCCCCCAAGGATTAGGCTAACATTGTTTACATAATGTGGAGCTCTATAATAGGAACATAAATGTTATTTAGAGATAACAGGATTGAAATACAACTCATTGCCACATGATATATAAATAGCCTTGTTATCAATGAGTTGCCTAATATTATAATGTAAAGCTTGACATTCATTAGTAGAGTGACCATGAAATATATGATATAAACAAAAAGGAAGAGTCTTCAAGTGTGGACTACATTTCTTTTTATGTTTAGGTCTAGTAATCATCTTAGCATGAAGGAGTTTAGGCAAACGAACTTCTTGGTCAAATTCCTTCATAGTTTCATCATGTTTTGAAGTGTTATTTGAGATGTTGTTAACATTGATTTGTTGTCGAGGATTAAATCCTAATCCATAAGAATGCCCATGCCCCCCACTCTGTAAGGGCATTTGAATTCCCTGTTTATGCTTACCACATCCTTGACTATTAAATCCTTGTTTAACTAGGACATGGTAACTAGGACCATAACAAGAAGCCATATCAGAAGGAGTCAATGGAACTTCAGTAGTCACAATATCATCCTTAGTAGGTTTGATAGATTCATTGTGGGTAGAAGCAGTGACAAAGTTATTATGAAGGGCTTTAGAAGTAAAAAATCATTATTCAAATTCTCTTTGTTGCTTCATAAATCAAGATCATTAACCTTATACTCTCCAATAAAGGTAGGAGTAAAATCCAAGGATCCCCAATCATCATCAGGAAGAGCATTAGAGGAAGAAGGATTGCTAGTAGTGTGAGTTTGAATATTTAGACAAGGATTAGGTGCATCATCCGCATGAAGCGAATACATCTTGTTATTATGTATAAACTTGACTTTACGGTGAAGGGTGGAAGGAACGACATGCATCTCATGCAACCAATGTTTACCCAAAAGAAGGTTATAATTGAGAGGTCCAGTCATAACATGAATAGGTGTATTCAGGATGACCAGTCCTACTTTGATCGGTAGGGTAATGATGCCTAAAGTGTTCTTAGCAATGTTATCAAAGCCACGTATAAGAACATTGTCAAGTTGAATAGTTGAAATATAGGCTTTAATTACTTTGAGCATGTCCATGCTACAAACATTAAGCCCAGATCCATTATCAATCAAGGTCCTATGAATGATACTTTTATTGATAGAAACAACAACCATAAGAGCATCATATTGATTCTGAACTTCTTTAGAAGGCAAATCCTTTTGAGTAAATACAATGTCAGGAGGACCCGGGGTAGCATGCATGCATTGTAAGAAGTTATTGATGTTCTCTTGATTAGGAGGTGGAGTGGGAAGAGTTGCTAGAGCTTTTTGCAAGGCTTTATAGTAAGTAGGTGAAGTTTGAAGAAGCTCCCATAAAGAAATCTTGGTAGGAGTTTTTTGCAATTGGTTAATCAAATCATATTCCTTGCTAGGAAGACGAGGTGGAGGAGGAAGAATAGGTTGAGAAGGTGGTAAAGAAGTAGAAACCACCAGATTAGGTTGAGCGTTATTCCTTGTACGATATGTGTGAGCTATAGAATCATGGTCATTGAAAGACTCTAAAGACTCCATAGGTTTACCTTTGATAGTAATGCAAGGACAACCTTTGACAGTCAACAAGGGTTTTGGATAAACAATGTTAGTTGTCTCAACACTACAAATAGATTCACAAAAAGGAAGTAAAGAAGACATCCTAGGAGGAGATGAGGTAAGATCTTGATTCTCCATAAGATCATCACTAAAAGAGAGAATATTAAGGGAATTTATATCATTCTCCGCTAATGCCTCATCACTAGAAGGAATCCCAAATGGAGGTAAAGCATCTATAATATCATATTCTTTCACTAAAATGTCTACATGTGTTTTAGAAAAAGAGTTATCATCATGTATGAATATGTCATCCATTAATAAATCACCCTCTTGTATCAGAGCTTCTTCGCAAGGAGGGGATAAATCAATGTCTTTATCCAAGGGATCATCCAAAATGGTGTCATGAGGAAGAGAGTAATCAACATCCAAATCCAAAGGTTCATCCCAAATAGGAGGATTATCATCCCTACCAATAAACCACATCTTAGGATCCTTAGAGGGGAAAGAAGGTAAATTATATTCAAAAGTAGGCTCGTAGAAAACACATGTATTAGGAGAAGAATTAATATCAATCCTCAACTCATCTCCATAAAGAGAAATATGATGTAGAGATAGATTAAAGTCATCTTCTTGCTCTAATACATGCTTACAAGGTAATATAAGAGAGGACAAAGCAACATCACATGCACTAGATAAAGTCTGTCTAGGTGTAACACCATGCAATGGTAAGGTATGAGAAGGATGTTGTGTAATCCCGAAAGTTATAGAAGAATGTTTGGAAAACACTTGAAAAAACTTGTGCAACATGATAACAAATAAAGAAATGCATAGAAAATAGATCTAGATATATCCAAATGCATTCAAATGAAATTTATAAGTATGAAAAGGAAATCAAATGCCACAAACACAATAGGGCATCAAATTCCACAAAAGAAGGAGTTGTCGTAAAATGGGTTCACCAAAATGTGAAGGATAAAATAGAGTATGTGTGTAGATATATAAAAAAGGGGGAATATAAGATCTACTACTAAATCCAAATTCCCAAGGGAGAGATCCAAATTGATAAACCAAAAGGTTAATACACAAAAGAATCAATCTATGAAGAATATGAATAAAGGAGAAAACCTTATATTTTGTTATGAAGAGCATATGCTTGAAATCTGAAATAAATGAAAAGAAAATACTAACCTCAAAATAGGGCAGATCTAGAAAATGTTAATTTCTGATGTCTGTGTATAGTTTCGGGCAATTTTGCAACCTGTTCTAGACTGGAAATGCCGAGACAAAGAAAATCTAGAAAACTTTTGTCTTTTTGGAAGCAGGTAGTCTTTGACCCCCGATAAAAGGTCAAAGACTACTTCGGGATTCTGAAGGTCATCTTTGATTTTATTCATGGATCTTTGAAGTTTGTCGAAAAGGGTATCCAAATCCAAGCTCTGATTTGTTGTCCCGCACCTGTACCTACAAGAAAAATGGTTTTTTTTGTTTGGATGAGGGGTTTGCCTTAGTCAAACCCTAGTCTGGAATAAACCTTAATAATGGAATTGAAATAGAGAATTCTAGCAAGTAGTAGAAGTAGATCTAACAACAAAGCTATGATATTCAATAGATATGCAATTGTATTTGAAATGTAAACAAGTATATTGATATAAAAGCTTGAACACAATAATAACAAATGTAAATCAAAACCTTCATGGTTGTATGCTTGGAATCCACCTTGAGAGAAGAATGAATGGATCTTGAAGATGAACAAAGGATCTTGAAGGAAGATCATACCATCATGATGGCTAGATCTAGGGTTTTGAATGATGAATCTTGAATGCTTGAACCAAATCCCTTTAATGGCTTGAATGCTTGAATCCTTGATCTTCAATGGAGAACTTAAATGGAGAAGAGGACTTGAATGGAATGCTTGATCTTGCTTGAGAGAGAACTTGATGGCTTGTGAATATCTCCTTGAGAGATCTTGATCATGAAGTTGCTTGGTGAATAATGGATGTGAAAATGAGAGAGGAAGGCTTCCTTTAATAGTGATCTAGGGCACAATCCTCTAGAGGGGTCACCTTGGGGAATTAAATTCCAATTAGGCATCAACCCTTTAGGAATGGACCTAAATTAAATATAATTTAAGAGTTTACCATTTCGGAGACCAAAATAGCCGACTTGAAAGCGGGAAAACAATTCTGTCCGAAACCCGACATCTGGGAATCATGGGACCTTGAAATTTGGACCCAGGGTTAAGGACAAGGTCGACCCTGACCTAGGTCAAGGACGAGGTCATCCTTGAACCTCAAGGTCATCCTTGACCTTGAGGTCATAGATCTCAGGGTCTCAGTCTAGAGTGCTAGGAAAATGCAAAAAGAAAGTGGAAAAGGGGACATAATCAGGGGAAAATACCAAATCAAAGATGGGGACCCATTCAAGGTGCTTGACATGATCCCAAATCACTTACTCGGAGGGCTAAATGCTCTTAACATGGAAGTGCTTCCATTTTAAGATGATACAAGGCCAAAACCAAATGAAGTTAATTTTTTTATCTATTTGGCTAGATTATGTTATTAATAGTGTCTCCTATATTCTATCCTTAATTTACCCACTATGTGGGGAATTCAATTAGTATAGCAGGAAATATCAACTCTATTATGATCAAAGTGCTAAATTTTTTCAAATAATGTTGATTTAGTAATTCTACTTTGTTTTATTGGCTCTATTCTGACCCATAAGAATAGTTCTCAATAGTTATAATTATGTAGATGCTTGTTAATACTCCCTGCTTTTGGAGACTCTCTATCTATTACTACATTATTTAGAAAATATATCATTCGAAAGGAAAATAATGCATAGAGTGTCTAGATTTAATTATTTAAATTCATCAATCCATCTTTTTAATATTATCAGAGGTAACTGAAATTATGATCATTCATGTAAGAATTTTCCTATGACAAAGAATGAAAATGCTAAGATCTAGAAGCTCAATTGATAGTACAAGGGAGATAGGCAAAATGATATGATCAATTGATTAGATTCAATGATAATCAATAATACATAAAATCCTATTGATTTATAATGTAGATATGCCTAAATATATAGGAAGTGCATGATAACTAGGAGATCTGCAAGTGATAACCTATCAACCACACTAGGTGTAATCACATGTCCACTAGAGGTGGATCATCCTCCATTTTACAACAAAGTATGTGCAACAATGAGAAGATGATAGTGGGATAAGAGCACTAAAGGTGGATCTCACACATAAAGAGGTGTGAGATAACAACTAACTCCACATAAAGATGAATTCTCCTAGACCATGTGCTAAAATGAAACGCTAACTCCTATGTGTCTACATGACAACTAATATGTAAATACATTATCCTAAGTAAGCTTAAGTAAAGTGTAATTAAGAATGTTTAATTACACCAACACCCCCTCTTAAGTGAAACTTAGGGGAATGCACTTAAGCTCACAATGCTAGATGACAATACATGATGGGTCATGGATACTAGGCCATGCTAAGTACCCATGTACAATATGCATGTGCAAAAGAAATGCGATCTCTCATAAAGTGGAGGAAGAGGCACTAGTACATTTGAGACCTTTTTCTAATGTCAGGTCATCTGATTTGGGACGGTTAACCGTCGATATAACGACACCACCTGACATTGTAGTTTTGCAGTCGAAAAAACTGACGGTTTCAATTGGTGTCATAATTATGACGATAATGAATGTCACAACAAGGGGGTGCCAACAAGGCAAACTTGGCATTAGACCTATTTGTGGCCATCCCAATTGCGACGCCTATCCGTCGCAAAAAAAATAATGACGATGACCCGTCAGAATCTTCCGACAGGTTGCCATCGTCTGTAATTTGTTTGTCAATGGAGATGTTATTAGTGCGATGAATATTTGTCAGAAGTGTGCGGTGGATATATGTCATTTGTATTTTTTAACGACATCGATGCTGTACATTTGACGGAGACCCATCAAAATTTTACGACGACTATCCATTGTTTATAGTTTTCACCGACAATGATGTTGTACATGCGACAACTGGATGTCGAATTGTTTTGACAGATAACCATCATTGTTTTATGGCTATCATGAATGCGACACAAATCAATTTTTTTAAAAATATATATATATATTTGTCGATCGAGTTGGTATCGATTCAGAAGGGTGTTCTTGCAGATCTGGTTCCTGCTTGTGATTTGGTTATGGATCATTTAGAGATGACTTTGTAGTAGATTCAGTAGCGGCTTGTGGATTATTGAGTTAGATGTGATGTCAAGAGAGTGACATGCAGAACTTGTAGAGATTTGTAGATCACTATGGTATCTGTGATGACTTGGGATAAGTCTTCTTCTTGGTGAATCAAGTTGAGAGACTTAGATTGTAGAAAGTGGGTCATTTGATGTGACTTATGAGACATTGGATGCCTCTTCATAGCGAGTTTGTGATGCGGTCTATGGTGTTTCTTTGCGACTGGGTTCTTGGCAAAGATCTGTTGATTTGGTAGCCACTAAGATAAATCGATATATTTGTCATACATGGATTGAGATCTTAAATTATTGAGCTTCTCTTTGTTTCGAGAATAGTTTAACATTCTCTACTTAACAGGGCCAACCACATGAAGGTGGAATCTCATCTGACTCCTCCTAGGAGCCTCTTATGACCCTTTACAACATTTTAAGACCTCTAAGATGTATTCTTAGGGATTGTAAAGGTCATAAGGGGTCCTGGGACACAATAGCTAAGAAACATAAATGTAGGCATCATGGTCACAATTTTTTGGATATCTTCATTTATGTTTCTCAACTATTGCGATATCTACATTTATGTTTCTCATTTGTCATGTTTATGTGCATGTTCTTTATGTGTGTCATTGTGTTGAGGCAAAAAATAAATTGGATCACTCGGTTATCGATGGTGAAGAATGAGAATACCCTATAGAAGCATCGATTGTAACTGGTACATGGCTTAGACGATATGCTATGAAGAACCCTAGGTTGTGGTTGTTCGAGGATTGGGAGACACACAAATATTCTTCATTATTCAAACCTCGTCATTACATTAAATGTCCACTTGATCAGATATGGGGGAAGACCACATAATAAAACTCTTTGGAAGTTTTGTGAGTCAGACCACGAGGAAATACTTGAGACAATCAAGGGTAGGGAAGATCCACTTGGTTCATTAGACTAAATGGAGATACAAAATATTGTAATGTCAAATTTATATAGCACTGTAAATTGGGTGGACTGTAAATTGCTCATGAATTACCCCGTATGTATAATGAGAAGTTTGTAAGATTTAATGACAACCTTTCTCTTCTATTTTTTAGGGCAATATCGGAGGTTTTCTCTTCTCAACTCTTTCCTCCGGTGCTCCTAATGAGCATAGAGAGAGGCTAGGGAATCTTACAAGCCTAAAATGTTGGTATACATTATATGGCCTCATAATTACTAAGCCAAAGGGGTTTTTTGATTCGAAAGACTTAGCAGCCTCCCGAGCCATTTTATTTTCTATTGCGTTAACAGGACATCTGCTAGAAAAATTATGACTGTGCATCCCTCTGCTCATCTCTTCAGTTTTTGTTTTTGTAGATTCCACCATTTAACATTCCTTTTCGCTAAGAGATGGATGGAAATGTTCTTGACTCTCGAAAGAATGACCTGCATACAAATAAAAACTTGTGGTTATTCAAATGGTAAGTTCAGAGTTTCCCATAATTAGGAGAAACCAGTTTGGAAAGACTTCAATCTTTCATTGAGGAAAAGGATTTTACTTACGCAGAGAAGAAACCTTAGGTTTTTTCACTTCATTTTCAGTGTCTTCTATTGATTTTCTTTTCAACTCAACATATAATTTTATGTTCATCAAGTGATCAAAACTCGTTGGACTAGCACTTGTGGAAGGATCAGGGTATTTCCTCTATGACTCAAAATTACTTTGGATCTTCTCAGAATGAAAAATAGAAATATCTTTTTTCACAGCCATCTCTTACCGAAAAGGAACGTCAGATGGTGAAATCTACGAAAACAAAAATTGAAGAGATGAGCAGAGGGATGTGTAGTCATAATGTTTCTAGCAGACGTCCTGTTAACGTAATAGAAAAGAAAATGACCCTGGAGGCTGCTAAGTCTTTAGAATTAGAAAACCCCTTTGGCTTAGTAATTATGAGGCCATATAGTGATATACTGACATTTTAGGCTTGTAATATTCTCTGGCCTCTCTCTATGCTCATTAGGAGCACCAGAAGAACAAAATGGTGAGCGAGTGTATTTGACAAAGATAAACATGACACATTTTGTTGAGCTAATTGGGTTGGCTTGGTACCATTTACATGGCCTATTTTATTACTGATGTCCCTATTTACATCTTTTCATCAAATGACCCAAAAACATCAAGAATAGTCCTATATGGTCACTAATAGCCAACTTTCAGAAGAATATGGATGAATGCAAACATACATAAGTGGATGAACATAAATAATGAACATACCAGATATTGCCTGAAGTAATGAAGTGTTGACCCGGGCTTCAATCCAGTATGCTCTTGTATGATCCAAAACCTGCAAGGAAGGAAAAGATGGGGTTAGATCCAAAGGATCTAAGCAATGCCTGACACCATATTACTAATCCTCATCTATACATTACAAGCATGTGCATAGTCAAGCCATACACAGACTCAACAACATGATAACATTAATCTAATAGAAAAAATACATTACAAATGCCAAACTCATGGACTAAATGAAATAAACAGTGTATAAAACAATATATGGAGCACAACAACAGCAAGCATGCAATGACAGCAATAACATTGTATGATGCCCAAGCTCAAATTCAAAATAGTAAGTGTATTAATGTATATTTTCATGATACCAAATATTAAACAGTGAGCTCATGAACAATGCTAGTATTAAACAGTGAGCTCATGAACAATGTATGATGCCATAGCTTGCAGCCCGCGAGCCATCAAGACATTTCCTCATGAAATGATCATAAACGGGGAGTACCACATAGTGAATATCAATAGAAAAACAAATAAAGAGAGATCAAACACTTCATGCAATGCCTTGAAGGTAATAGCAATGATGCCCTAGCTCTCAAAGCTTGCGGGTCATTGAGCATTCCAAATGCTAAGATGTAAACAATGCGCACTATTAACATTCATATTATTCCATTAAATCAACAAATGCCATCAAAATGAAATTGAGTTAATGAGAAGACAAAGCTTGAATGCCTACCTCAAGTGCCAGTGCCCTCTTCCCACACGGTGTTGACCTCTTCGTGCACGCCAAACTCGAATTCCCTCTTCGTGCCACGCAAAAGTGCAGTTCCATCTTTGCGGTAGCTCTTCGAATTCACAAAAATTACAAGTGACACTTTCTTTTTCAAAATTACAAAATTACAAAAATTTCATTGGCTCAAAGCACATAGAAATTCAAAACAGTAGGATATCTTAATCTTTATGAGCTCAAATTCAAAACAGTAAGTGTATTATTTTATTACTGATGTCCCTATTTGATCTAATAGCATCAATATAACAAATAGAGTATCGACTAATCAAATAGGGACATGAGGTGCTCAAACAGTGAGCTCATAAAACAATATATTTAGTCTTAATAAAATTTTATAAAACAACATATATTGTGTGAAGTGTTTGATCTCTCTTTATTTGTTTTGTTGTTGATATTCACTATGTGGTACTCCCTGTTTATGATTATTTCATGAGGAAATGTCATCATGGTTTGCGGGCTGCAAGGTAGGACATCATGCATTATTTATGAGCTCACTATTTGAGCACCGACCAATCAAATAGGGACATGAGGTGCTCAAATAGTGAGCTCATAAACAATATATTTAGTCTTAATAAAATCTTATAAAATAACATATATTTTGTGAAGTGTTTGATCTCTCTTTATTTGTTTTGTTGTTGATATTCACTATGTGGTACTCCCCGTGTATGATCATTTTACGAGGAAATGTCTTGATGGCTTGCAGGTTACAAGCTAGGGCATCATGCATTATTTATGAGCTCACTATTTGAGCACCGACCAATCAAATAGGGACACGAGGTGCTCAAATAGTGAGCTCATAAACAATGCACGATGCCCTAGTTGTAGGTAGTTATCTCTTCTATAATGATGGAAGAGTGAAAGGTAATGATCAACGAGGTTGCTTCTATTAGATCATACATTAATACACTTACTGTTTTGAATTTGAGCTTGAGCATCATGCAATATTATTGATGTCATTGCATGCTTGCTGCTGTTATGCACCATATATTGTTTTATACACATAGAACAATAGGTTTGGGGACTTAGACTTATGTTCAATCCTTAACAATGGTTTGGGGAACTAATTACTAGATGAGTGACTAGAGTACCCTAGTTTGCATTATTAGATGATCTTGTTTAATTTGTGTTCATTTCATGCAAAGATACATGTAAAGGAAAAAATAAATTTGCATCTAAAAATTACATGTATATATATGAAAAATAACTTGTATATACTATACAAGGAAAATAACTTTTAGAAAAAAATGGAAGAGTACATGCATACATAAGAGGATGAACATAAATAATAAGGGTGCTAGACATTGCCTGAAGTGATGAATTTTTTACCCGGGCATGAATCTAGTGTGCCCCTATGTGATCCAGAACCTGCAAAGAAAAGAGAGATGTAGGTTAGATAAAAAAATATCTAAGCAATGAATGACATCCTATCACTGATCCTCATCTACAATTATGCATGTGCATAGTCAAGCCATACACTTCTGAAAGAAAAACCAAGCTCACAGTCTTAATGAAATAAACAATGTATAAAACAATATATGGTGCACAACAACAGCAAGCATGCAATGACAACAATCCCTATTTTATTACTGATATCCTTATTTACATCTTTTCATCAAATGACCCAAAAACATCAAGAATGGTCCTATATGGTTGCTAATAGCCAACTTTCAGAAGAATATAAATGAATGCAAACATACATAAGTGGATGAACATAAATAATGAAGGTCCTATATGGATGGTTCTAATGCTTTTCTATTACAACAATTGAGAATTCATCATTTGGCATATGAACAAGTGAAAAACATGTAGACGTCCAGACATGTGTATTGTGAGCTTTCCTGCAACAAATGGACTTGTGACAATTTTCACAATAGTACATGTGTTGGAAGGAAAGCTCAAAGTACTGCTTAGGAAAATATGAATGTTCATCACCTGTGCATATTAGAGTTGATCAGAGAAGGTATATGCACAATAAAATAAATAAAGAGAGATCAAACACTTCACACAATACCTTGAAGGTAATAAAAATGATCAAACACTTCAAAATAGGGACATCAGTAATAAAATAATACACTTACTATTTTGAATTTGAGCTCATAAAGATTAAGATATCCCTATTTTATTATTGATGTCTCTATTTACATCTTTTCATCAAATGACCCAAAAACATCAACAATGGTCCTATATGGTCACTAATAGCCAACTTTCAGAAGAATATGAATGAATGCAAACATACATAAGTGGATGAACATAAATAATGAAGGTACCAAACATTGCCTGAAGTAATGAAGTGTTGGCCCAGGGTTCAATCCAGTATGCTCTTGTATGATCCAAAACCTGCAAGGAAGGAAAAGATGGGGTTAGATCCAAAGGATCTAAGCAATGCCTGACACCCTATTACTAATCCTCATCTATAATTATGCATGTGCATAGTCAATCCATACACTTCTAAAATGAACTATACTACATAACATGTGCACTCAGGAAACATATGCATGCAGTGAGTAAATCAAGACCAAAATGGAGCAAAAAGTATGATGTCAAATGTGTTATAAATCAACACCTCATGGACTCTGAGTCAACATGGTATATATGTTGTTTATACAAGATCAGTAAAAGAAGATCTACAACCTCAACAACATGGCAATATTAATCCAATAATAGGAAATACATTACAAATGCCAAGCTCACAGTCTCAATGAAATAAATAGTGTATAAAACAATAGATGATGCATGAGCTCAAATTCAAAACAGTAAGTGTATTAATATATATGTGATCTAATAGCATCAACCTCATTGATCATTACCTTTGATTCCTCCATCATTATAGAAGAGATAACCACCTACAACTATATTTCATAATTCCTCCTTTGAAGTCATAGGTTATTTTAAAATGGAGAAAGTATACAAACTCACCAATTTAATTCCAAAATTTCATAACATTGCATTCTTGTTGCTGTTATGGTGCACAACAATAGCAAGAATGCAATGACAACAATAACATTGCATGATGCTTGAGCTCAAATTCAAAATAGTAAGTGTATTATTTTATTACTTATGTCCCTATTTTATTACTGATAAATTTTGGGGTAAAACCTTGCACGTCTTACATAGACTCAACAACATGGTAGCATTGATCCAATAATAGAAAATACATTACAAATGGCAAGCTCACGGTCTCAATGAAATAAACAGTGTATAAAACAATATATGGTGCACAACAGTAGCAAGCATGCAATGACAACAATAACATTTCATGATGCTCAAGCTCAAATTCAAAATAGTAAGTGTATTAATGTATGTTTGCATAATGCCATATGTTAAACAGTGAGCTCATGAACAATGCTAGTATTAAACAGTGAGTTCATGAACAATGTATGATGCCCTAGCTTGTAGCCCGTGAGCCATCAAGACATTTCCTCATGAAATGATCATAAACGGGGAGTACCAGATAGTGAATATCAACAACAAAATAAATAAAAAGAGATCAAACACTTCACACAATACCTTGAAGGTAATATAAATGATGCCCTAGCTCTCAAAGCTCGCAAGTCATCAAGCATTCCAAATGAAAAGATGTAAACAATGCTAGTATTAAACAATGAGCTCATGAACAATGTATGATGCCTTAGCTTGCAGCTCACGAGCCATCAAGATATTTCCACGTGAAATGATCATAAACGGGGAGTACCACATAGTGAATATCAACAACAAAACAAATAAAAAGAGATCAAAGACTTCACACAATGCCTTGAAGGTAATAGCAACGATGCCCTATCTCTCAAAGCTCATAGGTCATTAAGCATTCCAAATGAAAAGATGTAAACAATGCCAGTATTAAATAGTGAGCTCATAAACAATGTATGATGCCCTAGCTTGTAGCCCATGAGCCATCAAGACATTTTCTCATGAAATGATCATAAACAGGGAGTACCACACAGTGAATATCAATAAATAAATAAATAAAGAGAGATCAAACACTTCACACAATGCCTTGAAGGTAATAGAAATGATGCTCTAGCTCTCAAAGCTCGTGGGTCATCGAGCATTCCAAATGAAAAGATGTAAACAATGTCAGTATTAAACAATGAGCTCATGAACAATGTATGATGTCCTGGCTTGCAGTCTGCGAACCATCAAGACATTTCTTCATGAAATTATCATAAATAGGGAGTACTACATAGTGAATATCAACAACAAAACAAATAAAGAGAGTTCAAACACTTCACACAATGCCTTGAAGGTAATAGAAATGATGCCCTAGGTCTCAAAGCTCGCAGGTCATCCAACATTCCAAATGAAAAGATGTAAACAATGCCAGTATTAAACAGTGAGCTCATGAACAATGTATGATGCCATATCTTGCAACCCGCGAGCCATCAAGATATTTCCTCGTGAAATGATCATAAATGGGGAGTACCACATAGTGAATATCAATAGATAAATAAATAAAGAGAGATCAAACACTTCATGCAATGCCTTGAAGGTAATAGCAACGATGCCCTAGCTCTCAAAGCTTGCAGGTCATCAAGCATTCCAAATGAAAAGATGTAAACAATACCAATATTAAATAGTGAGCTCATAAACAATGTATGATGCCCTAGCTTACAGCCCATGAGCCATCAAGACATTTTCTCATGAAATGATCATAAACAGGGAGTACCACATAGTGAATATCAACAACAAAACAAATAAAGAGAGATCAAACACTTCACACAATGCCTTGAAGGTAATAGGAATGATGCCCTAGCTCTCAAAACTCGCGGGTCATCGAGCATTCCAAATGAAAAGATGTAAACAATGCTAGTATTAAACAGTGAGCCCATGAACAATGTATGATGCACTAGCTTGCAACCCGCAAGCCATCAAGATATTTTCTCATGAAATGATCATAAATAGGGAGTACCACATAGTGAATATCAACAACAAAATAAATAAAAAGAGATCAAACACTTCACACAATGCCTTGAAGGTAATAACAATGATGCCCTAGCTCTCAAAGCTTGCGGTTCATCGAGCATTCCAAATCCAAAGATGTAAACAATGCTAGTATTAACATTCATATTTTTCCATTAAATCAACAAATGCCATCAAAATTAAATTGAGTTAATAAGAAGACAAAGCTCAAATGCCTACCTCAAGTCATGGCTGGCATATAAAGATGAAATGCTAAGAAACTATGTTATAAAGTTTTATGCCAAATTTCAAGGCATGAAATTTTATAACTGTACATATATTTTCTTCGACTCCCCCACATTGTAAACTCAATGCTAAGGAGAAAAAAGTATGATGTCAAAAAGAATAAAATTTCATGTCATGAAATTTTATAACATAATTCTTTAGCAGCTGCCATGTGAAGAGCAGTGCAAGGTGGCAACTTTCCCATTTTACCACAGTTGGGGCCCTCTTTTACCATGTTTTATGAGCTTTATGTTTTTACCATGCTTTATGAGATTTATATATTTTTTAAAGTGAAGACAAAGATTATCTTAATTTTTTATCTTTAAATTTTATTCATTTTATGATTTTAAAAATGAAAATAAAAAATATAAACTTTTAAGAAAAGTTTACATCTTTTCATCAAATGACCTAAAAACATCAAGAATCATCATATATGGTCACTAATAGCCAACTTTCAGAAGAATATGAATGAATGCAAACATACATAAGTGGATGAACATAAATAATGAAGGTACCAGACATTGCCTGATGTAATGAAGTGTTGACCAGGGTTCAATCCATCATGCTCTCGTATGATCCAAAACCTACAAGGAAGGAAAAGATGGGGTTAGATCCAAAAGATCTAAGCAATGCCTGACACCCTATTACTGATCCTCATCTACAATTATGCATGTGCATAGTCAAGCCATACACTTCTAAAATGAACTATGCTACAGAACATGGGTGTGTGTTAATGTGATTCAAAAGCTATTATGCAAGATTATTTTATTATTGAGATAAGGATATCTTAATTCTACAAGAATAAATGTTTTGATAAATATTTAAATTTAATTTTGATAATAACATGAAGAGTAATATATTTCAAGCTTCAGCGAGACTTCATACCACACAGTGTTCATAGATTACGTTTAATGTGTTATTTACACTTGTATTGGTGGGAAAACTCTTGAAAACACAAAAAAGAGATTGCATTCAACCATGTTGTTTACCTCTAGCCTAAATCAGTGTTGCGTACAAATCTACGGACAATTCATGGTATGAAGCTTCGCCTAAAGCTTGAAAATGATAAGCATTATGATGCTGAGGTATGGTGTGGTAAGCACAAGTATAGTTTCTCGTAAGCCGCTATTGGTATGTATGTATATATATATATATATATATATATATATATATATATATATATATATATATATATATATATATATATATATATATATATATATATATATATATATATATATATATATATATATATATATATATATATATATATAAAATAGTTGCAGAATCTAGCTTCTCCTATACTTACACGTACGTATACATTTTGGGCTTGGCTTTAATGTCATATAAATTTGAGTGAAATGGTAATAATATTTAAGAACAACAAGTATGACATTTTAAACAAGTATGTATATACATTATATAATAGGAGGAGTGATATATTTTAATGGCAACACTTAATGAGAAGGATGCCTATATAACAAGAAGAGTGATATATTTTAATGGTAGTGGACATAGAAATTGCAGTGAAACTCTGTAATTTATTATTGTAAGTGGACATAGAAATTGCAGTGTAAATAATAGGATGATTGTAAGTGGACATAGAAATTGTAGTGAAACTCTATAATTTATTATGGATCAGTGTTGTATATCTATAGTCAACTTTAAGATGATACTTATATGATGGCTTAAGTAAATTGTTCTTACCTTGAGACTAGTACACCATAGGATTCGAGGATGGTTGTTATAATAGAAATTGTGTCTCTGTGTGATACTTTTATATTTTGTATTAAATGATGATACATATGTGTTTCTTCCCTTTACAACAATTTATATTCTGATACTTATATCTTGAATTGTCAAATGACCAATGAGTGATAATTTCAAAAGTGTATCATAATTAAAAGCATGTGAATTCATATTGTACTTAATCTGAATGCCATTGTGTAATATTTTTACTTACGATATTAATCTTAATATATCCCTATTTTATTACTGATGTCCCTATTTGCATCTTTTCATCAAATGACCCAAAAATATCAAGAATGGTCCTATATGGTCACTAATAGCCAACTTTCAGAAGAATATGAATGAATGCAAACATACATAAGTGGATGAACATAATTAATGAATGTATTAGACATTGCCTAAAGTAATGAAGTTTTGACCCAGGGTTCAATCCAGTATGCTCTTGTATGATCCAAAACCTGCAAGGAAGGAAAAGATGGGGCTAGATCCAAAGGATCTAAGCAATGCCTAACACCATATTACTGATCCTCATCTACAATTATGCATGTGTATAGTCAAGCCATACACAGAATCAACACCATGGTAGCATTGATCCAATAACAAAAAATACATTACAAATGCCAAACTCACAGTCTCAATGAAATAAACAATGTATAAAATAATATATGGTGCACAACAGTAGCAAGCATGCAATGACAACAATAACATTGCATGATGCCTGAGCTCAAATTCAAAATAGTAAGTGTATTAATGTATGTTTGAATGATGCCAAATATTAAACAATGAGCTCATGAACAATGCTAATATTAAATAGTGAGCTCATGAACAATGTATGATGCCCTAGCTTGCAGCCCACGAGCCATCAAGACATTTCTTCATGAAATGATCATAAATGGGGAGTACCACATAGTGAATATCAACAACAAAACAAATAAAGAGAGATCAAACATTTCACACAATGCCTTGAAGGTAATAGAAATGATGCCCTAGCTCTTAAAGCTCGCAGGTCATCAAGCATTCCAAATGAAAATATGTAAACAATGTCAGTATTAAATAGTGAGCTCATGAACAATATATGATGCCCTAGCTTGCAGGAGCCATCAAGACATTTCCTCGTGAAATGATCATAAATGTGGAGTACCACATAGTGAATATCAACAACAAAAAAAATAAAGAGAGATCAAACACTTCACACAATGCCTTGAAGGTAATAGAAATGATGCCCTAGCTCTCAAAGCTCGCGGGTCATCAAGCATTCCAAATGAAAAGATGTAAACAATGCTAGTATTAAACAATGAGCTCATAAACAATGTATGATGCCCTAGCTTGTAGCCTGGGAACCACCAAGATATTTCCTCATGAAATGATCATAAACAGGGAGTACCACATAGTGAATATCAACAAAAAAACAAATAAAGAGATATCAAACACTTCACACAATGCCTTGAAAGTAATAGAAATGATGCCCTAGCTCTCAAAGCTTGTGGGTCATCGAGCATTCCAAATGCTAAGATATAAACAATGCCACTATTAACATTCATATCATGCCATTAAATCAACAAATGCCATCAAAATGAAATTGAGTTAATGAGAAGACAAACTTGAATGCCTACCTCAAGTGCCAGTGCCCTCTTCCCACACGGTGTCGACCTCTTCGTGCATGCCAAACTTGAATGCCCTTTTCACGCCACACAAAAGTGTAGTGTCGTCTTTGCGGCAGCTGTTCGAATTCACAAAACTTACAAATGACACTTTCTTTTTTCTTATTTTTTGTTTATAACCAAATGGTTGTCGCAATTACAATGTCATCATTGCTATTACAACACCGTTGGGAGAACTTGCAAAAAAAATACAAAAAAATAAAATAAATTGTAGTCGCAAATTAGCGTCGAAATTCGACCCCAAATGTTGTAGTGAGGGAAAACCTCATGGGAAAAAACCCTCCCCCAAAAAGAGAGATGAAAAACAAATAAGATGCATGAATGGATAGGGTAATCAAGACCCCCATTATGGCATACATCATGTATATACAAGCATCCCCTCATATGAAGAAAAGTAGGAGAAATGATATCCCCCCTCCCCCTTGAAGGAAAAACATAGTCCAATGCTTACAAATAACATTTCTCCCCTTAGGAAGAAGATAGACCAAGTACAAGTGCAATAAGGCTTTCCATTGTGGATAGGAAGAAGGAAGGGGAGTCTAAATGAAGTATGAAGTCTCTTAAGTATGCTCATGTGTTATCATGTCCTTGGTTGATGAAGATGCGACAAAGAAATCAAGAACATACCCAATAAAAGGTGACAAGAAAGGAACAAAGGGTAATTGATCCATGTAAGAATTTGGATCAAGCTCCAAAGGAAAAGAAGTCTCCTCAAAATAGGAAGTAGGAAGAGAGAAAAAGTACCCCCCCCTAATGTATTATGTACCCCAATGGTAGATTCTCCTAGATCAATGTAGAAACTTCTATAAGAAAATTGAATGATTTTCCTCCCCTTTAGAAGAAACAATGCCATGACTGTACATGAATGAATCCCCCCTAATCTCTAGGAAGAATCCTCAAAATATATGATATCTTAGTAAGCTAAATAAGAATATCCAACACATAAGTATGATCAACCATGCAATGTGACATCTCAAGTGAAGTTAGAGACTCGTAAAAACCAATCTCCAAACACTCAAATGTATTCTCTTAAGATAGAGAGACCTCCTAGAAATCTTGTATCAAAGGATCCATAATCATATCAAACTTGAAAGAAGAATTAAGTGGATAATGAAGATGAGGGTCAAAGTGTCCCCTCTCAACATCTGAAGAAGGATCATCATCATCAAAGAGAAGATGAATGTCATCAATTATGTCTCCCAAATCCTCAAAATAGGACTCCATAATCAAGCATGCAATGTCTATCAAGAATTCATTCCAAGGAATTGTAACTGGAAGACAAGGAATTTCCTATTGCATTGAATCACAAGCATCACCAAGATAAGTGATCTCAATAGGAGAAGTATCTTCTGGTAGAGATTTTGAATCATTGTCATCCTCTGGATCAAGATGCCAACTATATAGCAACTATATGGTATCTTCATTAAAGGGAATACTCTTTGCATTATCAAGTAGAATGAGACAATCTGTAGTTGGATCTTTTGGGAATGGAAAAACATGTGGATTTAAAAAATGCTCCCATATAATGGTACAAATTGTGTGTGGGCACTCAATACATATGAGCTTGGGGCTGAAGGGATAGAAGAAATATGAACTCATGCTATTATAAAACAATAATCTAATGTGATTATTATTATCTTCCCAAATTTCTTGACTCCACTCTAACTTTGGCTCAAGAATGAGTCCATCGAGATGAGGCAAGATTAATCCATCTACAATGTGTGATGATGTCTTTTGCCTATGATCCATAATTACCCTCAGTGAAAGTTATGAAAATAGGATGTGGTGTTATCTCCATGATTACATTAATAAAATGAGATCAAAAAATCATTGCACCCCCCCCCCAAAAAAAATAAAAATAAAATAATAATAATAAATAAATAAAAATAAAAACAAAATAAAAATAAATAAATAAATAAATAAAATGCAATAAATCAAAGAACTCCCCCAAAATAGATGATTTTGGCACTTTATATGTAGTGCATGTACAATTACCACTTGTAAAAATGATTAAGTGGACTTTTGATTTTGATTATTACAATAGAAAATATGAAGCTATAACAGACTCAACCAAAGAGGACACAAGATCTCTTAAGGATCTAATCAGTTACAAGTGCCAAAAATAGGCCAAAAGAGACCAAATGCGAAAAGTGATATGTCTACCAGAAATATCTTCAAACAAATACCAAATCTAAAAAGTAGACAAAAAAACATTCACTTAAAAAAAATAGCACTTGAAAATGTGTTTGTATGAGCCTAAACAAAGCCTCCAAAGTTGCAAAATTTGGATTGCTCATCTGTAGCTGTGAAAAAATGAATTTTCTAAAAATTCCATACACCAAAATCAAAAAATATTTACAGATGTGCAAAGATCACAAGAAGCTACTCTAATTTTTTTATTTAAAGTACTAAAAAATAACCTCATATGACCAAATTATGGTCATTTAAAAATTACCTCCAAGACTAAAACTTCAATCTATAAGGGGGCTGCCCAAAATAATTATCCCACATGCATCCTATGTGGAAGTTTTAGCCTTTTATATAGAAAAATGCACCACCCAACTAGTGAAGTGTAAAGAGAGGGATTCCACTAAGCGCTAATGATGTGCATGCATGAGAGTTGAAAGTTGAGTACAAAAGACTTTTAACTTGGCCTGATGATTATGCAAAGACAAAGTTGACTATGTCCTTGGGTTGCATGCCTATTATATACATGCATGAACTTCTTTTTGGGACTATAAATTAACCCCACATTGAATAAAGGCATGATCTATTTTCTATTTAAAGTCCGAAGCCCATGGTAAAAAAGAAAATATCGATCACTGCTTAGTGACTGTAGTCAGATTTGGAATATTCCCTGGAAGGGAAGTCGAGATCTAGAAGCCCTTTTCTCTAATGCTTGTGTACAATTTGACTATGATGCCCTACAAATGGGATCTCATAGAAAACAAGAAATGGGATCTGACAGAAAACAGAGGCCCGAAAATCAAAATTTTGCCAAGAATTGTAGGAAAATAATGCTAGATCTGATTTTTTTCTAAAAGTAAATAGCCAATTGCAAATCGAGTTGCACAAGTTTGATATGTAAAAAAAACAATTGCCTCAAAATCATTAGAACGACCACTTGAACATAATGGTGAGCTCAAATCTTGCTCTAAACACTCCCATAAGATGTTGCACCTCTAGATCTCAATTATGACCCTCTAAAAGTTGAAGTAAATGGCTATGCAACAAATATTCCAATAGATCTAATACCATGGAATAATTTTCCTAAGGAAAAGAATGAAAATACCAAGATCTAGAAGCTGAAGTGATAGTACAAGAGATATTATATAGGCAAAATGATATGATCAATTGATTAGATTCAATGATAATCAATAATACATAAAAACCTATTGATTTACAATGTAGATATGCCTGAATATATAGGAAATGTATGATAAATAGGGGATATGCAAGTGATAACCTATCAATCACACTAGGTGTAATCACATGTCCACCAGAGGTGAATCATCCTCTACTGTACATATGTGCAACAATGAGAGGCTGATAATGTGATAAGAGAACTAAAGGTGGATCTCACACATAAAGAGGTATGAGATAAAAACTAACTCCACCTAAAGAGGAATTCTCCTACACATGTGCTAAAATGAAATGCAAACTCTTATGTGTCTACATGACAACTACTATGTAAATGTATTATCCTAAGTAAACTTCAGTAAAGTATAATTAACAATATTTAATTACACCAGTGATTTATTCTAATTTTTGAGTGCATAGTTTACAACTAACAATTTTAAGGATCAATTGCAAAATAGTGATTCCAACCATAGTGTGTGAGACAGTCTCTCCTAATTATAAGGGAAGGCTCCCCCTTCTTATTTCTACTAGAATTAACACAACACTCAACTACTTATATTTATAGTAAGCTAAATCAGGTTGGAACATTCATCTTATTCACTTATTTAAGAATAGGTGTTACCATTATAATATGACATTTAATCAATAGTGCATTTCACTTACAAAGTATTCGTTGGAGAAATAATCCTAATAAAGAGAAGATTGCATGTAAGAATAACGTTCAACGTACTTAGAGAAGATTAGATGTAAGAATAACGTTCAGCGTACCAGGAGTATTGCTCCAATGAATAAGAAATACACTACTGACTAAATGTCATATTATAATGGTAACATCTATTCTGAAATAAGAGAATAGGATGAATGTCTTGCCCTAGTTTAGCTCAATGTAAATAGAAGTAGTTTAATTAAATTTTTTTAATTCTAGTAGCAATAAGAAGGGGGAGCCTTCCCTTATATTCAAGAGAGATTGTGTCTCATACACTGTAGCTGGAACCATTATTTTACAATTGATCCTTGAAACTGTTGGTTGTAAAATATCCACCCAACAATTTTTGGTGATTCTACTAGGGACATGATACACATTCGAAATCCTCATGCTTTTGATTGAAGTATACTCGTATCTTATTTGTTGTAATTATTCATTGTATTTTTATTTCATATGGTTTTTCAAGATTTAACCAAGGACATTTAAATGACTGCCCAAGGTCCTTGGGAAAATGCTTTTGGTTCATTCAATTTGACTCTACCTCTACATGCACTTCCTAATGGCTCATAAAATTTTTTTCCCAAGTTATTTGGTGATGGAAAACAACATCCTGACAAACATATTGTTGACTTTTACATTTCATACTATGTTCATGGTGTTGAACATGAGGACATGTCTATGAGGTTATTCATAGAAACTCTCCAAGGCATGGTTGTTGACTGGTTTTACAATCTTGCACCACATGCTATCACAAATTGGGCTACTCTCTTAGCCAAGTTTGAATAAAGTTTCAAGCCTCTTGAAGATTCTCATGTTTTGTTATCTCAACTTACCTAGTTGTAGAAGGAATCTCTCATGCCTATGCATGAATTCATTTCTCATTTCAACAAGTTGACACAAATAACTCTAACTATTTCTTAGCCTACAATTGAAAATTTGAAGTTTCTCTTTGTCAATGTTCAAATTTTTATGTTAGTTTTCTTTTAAGAAGAGAATCCTCAACTACTCTTGTACTCACACAAACTTTGGCAATTGAGATCAAGGATGATCTCAGTCTTGTCAGATAGATAAGATTAGAAGCAAGTGAGTTTTAAGAAAGTTCTTTTTCTTTTGATTTGTCTTATTCCATCATAAGGATGGATCTTGTGGTGCAAAGGTTGGAAAATGAGTTTCTTTCTCTCAAAAAGCAAATATCTCAAGGTATGTTCTTTGCTCCTAGAAAGGATGTACAAAGGAGGCCTCTCTCAAATTTTGCTTGTACTTTATTTGGTGAGAATCAACATAAGTTAGTTTCAAAACCAAAGAAGCTTTCTATTGAGGCACCATCAATGAAGGTAGCAATGAAGCATCCTTAATATGAAGCTAGTGATCTTGCTATTCTCCTCTAGGAAAAGGAAGTAGACATAGCTAGCGACTCTCAATTCTATTTTTTTGTAGTCTCAGAAAGTCATTGATGAAAAGTACAAAGATGAAAAGCATTATGTTGATGTTAGAGTGAATGAAGATAATCATGTCATTAGATGTGAAAAGATGGGCATGCATGAAGGTCCTAGTCAAGTTGAAAATATTGCATCTTCATTTCAAGGTCATGAACTTGAACAAGTATTACATGAATGTACTACCCCAAACCTTGAGGATAACCTTGTCATATAAATAATTCAGATTTTCTTAACTCTAAATTTTGTAGATATCATACTAAGGTATGTAGTGTAGTTATATTTTCATCTGAATCACATGAAGGAAATCATTCTGATCAACCTAAGGTGATGTTGGTTGATAAACTAGTTTTTCAAGTTGTAGTTCTCATCGAGAATTCAATCTTGGTATGATTAAGGGGATGTCCCATAAGACATATTTCTTGGTTAGAGGACCATAGAAAAATAAAAGCTCCACAAGAACTTGAGCATGAAGATATTGTTGAAGAAGAAGAAGCCAAAGAAGCATGTTCACCAAAAGTAGATTGAATTCATAGACTCAACTAGGAGCAGTAAAAAATATGCTTCGTTAGAAGAGAAAAGTGAACTCTTCCATCTCTTTCAAGGAGCTCTATATCAAATTTTGGTACCATTTATCATCGTTCATCTATATAAAGTTGTCTGTGAACATGCAAGCAACTCCAAGCTGCTAAGAAAAGATAGTTATTTTGTTGATTCGGTGAATGGTTTCATCTAAAAGGTTTTTTTGTTGGCTAGGTTAAATTAGGTAGGTTTTCTCTTTTTAATAAGTATGTTTGCACAAGTTTTTTTGTTTTTTTTTTAAAGTAGTTTTTCTTTGCATCAATCATGTCATCCTTTTTATTTTTTAAATTTTGGTCACCTGATTATATAATCAAGTGAAATGGAAGAAGGCACTTAGAGAACTAGATTATACATGTTTGTTGTCGTTTCCAAGGACAAACAAGAGGCATTCCCTAGTCAAAGCCAACTTTTATCGTTAATTTGTTTAAGTAAAATGAACAATCAACCCCACAAAATTTACTCAAAATTTTGATTAAATTTCATGGATATCCTCTACATTCATTTTATAAACATTTTTAAAAATAAAATTCATTTATTTTTGTTAACGTTTTTGTCATTTTAAAGTTTTTTTTTTTTTTCATTTTAGTTGTTGATTTATTTCCATAGTTTTTTTTTTTAATTTTTTTTTTTTACTTTCTTTTAGGATTCATAGTTTTTGAGCTCAATTACAAAGTTTATAACATGAAAATGAATATGTAATTAGTTTTAAAACTTTAAAATTTAGGGTTTTCATATGCCTTTACATATTTATTACATGTAATGTAACTTGTGATACTTATAAAAGATCTTGAAATATAAATAAGTCAGACCTTTTGGGCTTATTGTATGCATTAAGTAATGCAAATCACTTGAAAAGGTCTGACTATTCTAATTTATTGTGCTTTTTAGGTAACTTTATAAATGTTAACATGTATTATTATCTGCGATGATACTTTGTTTGAACACCAAACTATGCAAAGGAAAAAATATCGAGCTTAAGCGATAAAACCACATTGAAATGTTTAGTTACAAAAAACATCAAGCCTGGTATGGTAGATATATCTCTTTATTCTCACATTTAAATCATTTCAAATTGTGTTGGACTCAATCTTATATACTAGGAAACTCATACAAGCCAAGCATTGATGTTGAACCTTGGATTCAAGTTGGTTTCTTTGTGCATTATAACCAATTAAGTCATTTCTTGCATTTTGGAACCAGGTTATAGCTACGTTTTGCCCTTTTTATCTATGTTTTTTGAAATTTTTGTTGTCATTTTTGAGTTAGGGCACTTTGTTGATTATTTTTGTTTGTGTTTCTTCCTTCTTTTATGTCTTAATTATTGTCGCGTATCATCAAAAATAGTTTCCAATTTTAGAGACCCTAATCTTTGTTTTGTTTTGGTTTTTCAAAATTAAAGATTTTTAATTCACATGTTTATAGAAAATGATTAAGGCATCTGTATTTTCTTTTTCCAAAACGATCGTTCCACCTACAAAAGTCTAATATTTTGAGAGAATGCATTCTTAGATTTTTCTTACAATCATATTTGTGTCCAATGCTTGGCATTGTAATTTCTTATTTTGTTTGCATGTAGAAAAACCATTAACCTTACTTTTATGATATAAATAGCTTATATTCCAAAATGTGATCCATGCTCACAAAGTTGAGTATGGGAGATGATTCTTCCAAATACATAGATGAATGTATGCAATACAAAAAATAAAAAATAAAAAAATGGGATGAATCCCCAGATTGTAGATATATTACACTTATCATGTTCTAAAATGTAACTTCGTATGCTCTTTGTAATGTGACAACCATGCAATTGGGGTTTTTAATCCTGATTGCATGTATTGGTACATGTAACTATGTATGCAATCACATCCAAAACCTTTGACTTTATACCTATTATGAGCATATTAGGATTTTTGAGACCAATTACATGTAGTGTTACATGTAATCTTAAGTGTAATCACCCCTAAAATCTCCATACCAGTTATATCCAAATTAGGGGTTTTTACACCAACTACATGTCCAGTTACATGTAGTCAAACATGTAATCACATACAAAATATCCTTGCCTACCATTTTCAAATCGGGGATTTTTACATCAATTGCATATTTTGTTACATGTAGTCAAATGCACAATCACATGTAAAAACCCTAACAATACCCAAGTTTACCCTTTTGGAAATTCCAAATACAAGTGCAATCGGGGATTTTTGACCTGATTTCAAGTTGAGCTACATATGAAACTACACATACAATCCTAAGTGCAGTTAGGTCTAAAACCCCAGATTTCACTAAAAACTTATGTTTTTCCCTTGTAGTAGGAACATTTTGGTCCAACTGCATAAACTTTTACAAGTTGAGCTACACATGTACCTTCACCTAGAGTGCACTCTAAAATCCCTAAGTTACAACTATGGTCCACAAAAATAAACTTTCTCACTTCAACCTTGTTTGAAGTCTAGTTTGTACACACAATCTACCAAGATTCAAAATCAAAGCATGAACTTTGTGGAGAATGATATGGAACTAACCTCAACACATTTTGACGTTATGGTATTTTGGTCTTTCATCTTAGTGTTATAGGTGCTCATCCAAAGTGAGGTTGGTCAACCATCACACATGAGAAAAAGATGGAATTCAAGTTTCATAAATATTAGAATGCTTTCAAGGTAATTCCAAGCATGTGGTGGCAGACCAATAAGAGGGATCATGAAAATTTTCCAGTCATGGGTAAGAACAAAAATTAGAGATTTGTTAATGCCATTGATTGCAGAGGTTGAATTGTTATTTTTTTGCAAATGTTCCCACCCATGTACAAATTTGAAGATTTCTAACACTTGGTATTTTGGTGATAGTAAGACCTCTTTGATAGATGTTGTACAATTTTCTCGATGTGTTAGTGATGTGAGAGATAGGGGACCAATGATCCCCATTGCAACAATAATGGATGAGTTTGATGCTTTATTTTCTATCAGATGGGATTGGATATTTGACATGGTAGATGTAGGTATGACCATAGAGTATGATGCCTACGGCCACACATATTCATATTCCTTACATGGATTGAGTTGTACAAGTTCCCTTGGAGATGGGTTAGCAATTAGGAATACCTTAGAGGACACATAGTAGATGGGGTGAGAGAGGTGTCACACATGGAGGTAGAGATGGTGGTGATTGAGGGAGAGGTGCTACACAAGGATGTAGAGACAGTCAAGATGCGGTGATAGAGGAGGTGTGGATGTTGGTGGTAGAGGAGGTGTAGATGCTGGTGGTAGAGGAGGTGGAGATGTATGCGGGGGTGATGGAGATGATAGGGATGATAGGTCCCGAGTTACTGTTGTAGCTACTCCATTTATTCCCCTAGGTGGTGTTCTGATAATAGGAGGTAGTGATACTGACGTGGATGTGACTGGTAGTAGTTCAGAGGAGACAAGGAGTGGTAGATAGACTAAGAGTGGATCCTCTAGTGATGACAAGGAGATGGAGGAGGTAACAGGTGGAAAGAATGATGTTTTGGGTGGAGATGAGGATGTATGCATGGAAGGAGATGATGAGGGACTCATGGATGTATCCACCACCTTAAATTATATTCTACAATAGGAACACAAGAAGTGCAGCAAAGGCTTCAGTTACTCTAGTTGAGGTTGAGAGCTCTAAGAAGAAGGTGAATCTTGAACCTTCTACACCAAAGGATACATATAGAAGAGGAGCATTGAGCCTATTAGACCAAAGAGGAAGAGAAATGAAGAAGCAAAACATAGTGAATCTACTAAGTCTGATGACTCAAAGAAGAACCTGAGATCAGAAGGAACTAAAGCAACAAAGATCATAATCAACTCAATTCCATAAGAATTTTCTAATTGTAAGCCACAACTTTATATTGTTTTAAAAGAATTATCTAAATTTGGAGTGTTTACTAGAGTGAATAAATTCTATCTTAAGTATTGTGTAGAAGAGAAGAGGAAGATAGAGGAAGGAGATATTAACCACTTGAATAAGTTCAATAGGGTTCTTGTCGAGATAAAAGGGGAAATCCCTAATGAATTATTTTCAAATCTTAAAGAAAGGATATTGGTAGCTCTAGAAGAGGACAATAAAATAAGAGGAGTACTAAATGAATTGTGCCCTATGATTAACATTGATGACTATAACCAGAGTCTTCCAGAAGTTAAAAGAATACTCCTAACTAAGACAAGGGTAAACAAAATCATGAGTGGAAAAGTTGAGGAGATTGTTAAGGAAACTGAAGATGTGATTTCTAAGATATTGTTTGAGAATCGATCTAAAGGATTAGTACCAAAGGAGAAGGATAATAAGTCTTTAGAAGTTCACCTACTCAGAATGGATTCTATTCCATAGTTGATGAGCCTGATATGTTCATTATCGGAGTACCTATTTCTCTTTCTTCCAATCAAGATGATGATGGATATATTCTTGGAGAAGAGAATATAAAAGCTACAATGACAAAGGAGGAGAGTAGAGAAGTAGTGAGAGAAGGAGGAAACATTGAAGAAAAAGCTACTAATGCAGACTTAGGATTACCTAATGTTGAGATGACACAAGTAGAAGAGAAGAAGAAAGAAGAGGTTATAGTTGAGCCTAATCCATCTATCAAACAATTTGAAGAAGTGAAACTTGAAGCAAGAGACACTATAACTCACTCTACATCAAAATTTTCCGATATGCAGTTACAAGGACACATCTAATTGGATGCACTCATAAAAGAGAAATTAATGGTACTTAACATAGCTTCTCAAGCTAAGGCAAGGGAAATGATTTTGAAATCAAATGAGAAAGGTAACATGTTATTGATTAGGGCAATATAAGTGCTAAGTAAACTAGACATGGATTTTCCATTAACTCAAGTGAACATGTATCTATTCAATTGGTAAGTTTGTTGGATGTTGTGGATATAACTCAATTTAAATCTGTTGAGAAGTTATCCTTAGTTAAATTCCAAAATGAGATCAATGAGAGCAATTTTGAACAATTAATTGAATCTATTGTGAAGGAGAAGGAATCTTTGGGTACAACAATTCAAGGTCTAAATTAATCTTTGACAGAAGGGAGAAGAGTATATCGATCTTGCATTGATTATACTAAGCATGTAGCAAATATTGAAAATATTATGCAGGAGTGTGAAGCTAAATTGGTAGAAATGTCACATTCTTATGATCCATTGAAGGTATTGGCTTCAACACATGTAGCTCAAGTAACAAAAATGAATGAAAAAATCAAAACACTTGTCACTGAGAAGGAGATAATGAAGAGAAGGATCAGAGAGTTGATAAGCCAAATAGTCCCTAAATTAGATATCTTGACAAGAGGTGTGATTGAAGAAAATGCAAATTAAATTATCTAGATCCCACAAACGTTTGTTTAGCTAAGGAGATAACCTATTTTTAATGTGGTCAGATCCTAATATCTAAGAGCTTGAAGAAGAATTGGGATGCAGATTTTATATCCTTGAAAAAAAAATTTAGTGACATATTCAAGAGGTTGTAATTATCATTTTGCATGCATATATATATATATATATATATATATATATATATATATATATATATATATATATATATATATATATATATATATACGTGATTGGAATAGGATTTTAGTAGTTCATTTTTGGAGATGATCTATGCCTTTTCCATTGATGTCAGAGGGGGGGAGATAAGGAGAAAAATGGGATATTTTGTTATCTCTATTTAAGCATTAATGGATTGTCATTAGTATCAATCAGTTATTAGTCGGTAAAGGAGACAAACAAGTCAATCAGTCAAGCAAACAAAGCATTTATACTGAGCAAATACAAGACAAAACTTCAAATTAAATGAATAAAGGTTTGACTGAGCACACTCACCAAGTGATAGACTATTACTAAGTACCGAGATAGTGATTACCGAGCATTCATACACACTGAGCATCAATAATTTACCGAACATGGACTACAGTGATTACCGAGTTATTCAAGAAACATCATAGTAATCAAGAATGACACATACTTCTATGCAAGCGGTTTACACCAATCAGGAAATGTTTACCAAGATTGAGACATATATAATGTGGTTGTAATCATTTAATTTGGTGATGATTCTTATGTAATTGTTAGATCTAGGTTATTTTTCTATAACATTGATCTTAGGTTTTCTAAGATATTGTAACCCTAATTAGGTCAAGATTGTTTGATATAAAATGATAAGAGATGTCATTATGTTTAAGGATCATGAAGCTATAGATGCATTAAGGACATCAGGAGATAAGACAAGGGTTTATGACAGAAGGTTTATGAGAGACATAATCAATTTATCAGAACACATACAAGGCTACCGAGAGGAATAGAAGGATATATTCATCACATTGAGGTGATATCTATTTGTTATTTCACAAATCTGAATCAGACAAGATAGAGTTGTCATTCTACAGATACATTACTGTTATCAATTTAACCATTGTAATATACCAAAAGATGTCATGCCCCGCAAGGGAACTAGGGAAGAGAACAAAGATTCTCTTTCTAAAAGAAAAACCTAAGTAATGATTTATGAATTTTTTTGAATTTTTAAAATAATTATATGAACAAAACTTAAACTTAGTTTCCTCCCAAGGTTCCCTTCTATTAAATGCATGATTCATTTAAGACCATTAAGTATACTAACAACAAGATATACTTCTTAAAGAAAATTACATCATATCACTATAAGATTCTTTATTAAGAACTACAAAGTACTTTCATTTCAATTTTCCATTTAAAATCATCTATATTCCTAAGTATCCTTTATGAACAATATAACTTTTAAATCAAATAGAATCATCTAAACCATTTGATACATTACAAGTAATACATTTGTTTTTCAATAGCCTTTCCTTGAATCATCACTAATTAAAATCATACTACTTAACTAAAAATCATTTTCTTTTGCAACATACATCTTATACATAAAGTTCACATCTCCCTTTTCCCTTTTCCTAAGTCTACCCACTCCAAATACTTCATTTTGAATTACATCAATGATTACATTACATTCATCTCTTCTCAGGAGGTAACAATAACTTTACATCATGAAAAATAATTACAAAGCCTTCATTTTTCAAAAACTGGTACATAACCAAGCATGAATCTTCAAACACTGCATCCGCAAAAGACACCTTGATAAAAATATTTACCACCCAACCACATGGATACCTAAAAGGCCCACTCCCCCGTGCTAGGAGATAAACACCAAGGTCCACAAAGAAGGAATAGCTAGGCCAAACCTAGGGTTGGGTAACCTTTCCCAAATAGCAAATAAAAGATGATCAAAGTATAAATCTTTCCCCAAAAGGTTCTAAGGCTTGGTAGAAGCTCTAAGAAACAACCTAAGTGAGTTTCATCGCATAGCCCTCACCCCTTGGGTTGTCTTGGTACTAGCCACTCCAAGCCCCGACCCCCAAGTAGGCACATGCGAGATCAAATGCCTTTCGTACTGACAAGCGCCATTCGATCGTACCTACGCATAGGTACCTTCTCCCACTCCCATCCATAGCCTTTACTAGTGCTAATGGCATGGGTGAGGCACATTTAATATTTTTAATGTTTGCACCCATTCCCATAAGTTTAATTAAGTTTTCACTTGTTAAATAACTCTTCAGTCGGTTATCCTGGTTCTAGCCACTTAGGGCCTTGACCCCACACTGAGAGCCACTCACTAGGTGTCGTTAGGTTTTCTACCCTTAACCCACATATCACAATCACATCATACATGTAGTAAAAACACATGATAAACACATTTGAGAACTGCTACAAAGAATAGAAAATAATAAGATAGTTTATGGATGTTTTAGGGAAATTAGGAACGTTTAAGGATGTTTAGAATGGTCCTGATCCTCTTAGAAAACCCTAAACCCTAAACTGCTTCCTACACACATCCTAACCCTATTAAGGCATCTAAATTCACTGAACATAACCTCCACCAAACAAGTAATGGATAAAATTAAGGTTTCCACAAAATTTCATATACCAAAAGATAATTAGTTTCCTAAGGATAAAAGGATCAAAGGTGAAGTTTCTTCCTGTAGAACTTGGTGATATCTCCGTAAAAACAACAACGATAGAGGATTTTGAGGGATCGCTCAGACCTATGAAGCTAGGTGGAGACGATACCCGGTACTTGCAATCCTGTATCACCAAGAAGAGATACATATATATACATATGGAGATACAAATCAGATATATGCAAGCAGATGACCAGGATTGATACATCGTGTGGACCTCAACTAAGTGAGTAACCATGAATTCATCCTAATTCATGAAAACACTTCAGACATATATCCATGAAACATAAAACATCATGATAACGGTTAGATTCAAATCCTTGAGTTAGATCCATAAAACATATAAAAATAGATGGTTTGCTAATCTCATAAACATATAAATGATAACCATAAATGAGCATATCCATCATATCATCATCCACAAAACATAAATGTAAATGTATAGTTCTGACCATCATAATAACATGTCCAAATCAAAAAAGTCTAAGTATCACCATAGGAGAGGTATTACATCCTCCCCCCATAGAGTTAGGCTTACTCTTGGAAGCCTACAAATAAATATGGATAAGCGTCTCTAAGTCTAGCAGCATCTTCCCATGTGGCGGAATAATCATCATTGGGGTCCCATTGGACCCTTGCCTGCTCTATGGTGTGACCCCTAAGGGTCAGTATCCGCTGCTGCAAAATGTGTACCAGCTCTAAAGCCAGCTACCCATCTGCTACCTGTAATGCATTCCAATCTAAAATGTGAGTCACATCAGGAATATATTTTCTAAGTACAGAAACATGAAACACATCATGAATACGAGCAAGGATGGGTGGCAAGGCAAGTCGATAAGCTATTGGTCCTATCCTCTCCAGGACCTCAAAAGGGCCAACAAATCGAGGTGCCAACTTGGAGCATTTTCCGTAATAGATTGGACTCTTTCGTGGATGCACCCTCAAAAAGACTGGTCTCCCTAGGAGCACATTGTAACCCAAATCTAGATCTAGTACTTGGAATACAATGTCTTGTGTTGCTGGACCCAATTTGATTGGGATAATTAAGACACCCCTAGAAGGATGTTGTTCAACATCATAGGCTCTTATTATGATCTTCTTGGTGACATCTACACAAATCTTAGAATAGCCCAATGCTTGTACCAATTTCAGGATACAAATAGTAAGACCTACTCCTCCATATATCAAGACTTGCCCAATTTTGTGAAGGTGGATGAAAACTTCTAGATGAAAAGGATCATTATGGGATGGTTTATTTTCTAGAAGATCTTTTTTAGTGAAGGCCATGTGATGTGGAGTGGATAGATACCCTACCATGGATTAAAAATCATTAACTTACAGATCTTTTGGGATGATTGACCTATGTAAGACTATGTCTAAGATTGCTTTGTGGTTAGGTGAAATACAAAGCAGTTCATAAATGGATATTTGTACCGGGGTTTTCTTCAAATGGTCTAGTAGATTGTACTTACCTGATGGTAGATTGGAAGACTTACTTTGTATAGTCAATTTTGATGTGGCTCCTTGTATTGTTGTTTTGGTATGGAAGGTGGTAACAAAACACCTTGTTTTTAGACCTTGGATGGTGATGGTGTTTATGGTCAAATTTGGATCTGCCTTGGTGTAGGTGATATTTTCCTGGTTGTTTATTCCTGAGGTAGAGGCCTTACCTTTGTTTTGATTCATCAATGGGGTTTGTAAAACCTTGTGATCTTGGTTAGTGGTGTCAACATTAGAGACCACTTTGATCTCACCACAATCGATAAAATCTTGGACAATGTGTTTCAGTTCCATACAGTTGGATATTTTGTGTCCCTTTATTCTATGATAGTTACAATAACCATTTTCATCCCACCATGTGGCTTTTCTAGGACCTTCATAATGTCTTATCTTAGGTAAAGTGACTGAATGAGATTGTATCAATTTCCTTGAGATTTTCTTAAGAGGTTCTATAAGAGGCGTAAAATTTCATCGCGGTGTGGGATTCCTTCTTGCATAACTTTTTTGTTTGATAGTACCATTAGACCATTTAGGATTATGTCTAGGACCCGTGTTGTTAACATTGTGATTCATTTGTGTTGCTTGGGTATTTTGTACTAGTTCTAGTGTTTTCACATATAAAACTGGTTGTGCCATCTTTTCATCAACAACCCCATCATTTGTTACGTTCTTGTTTTTGGAATAGTATTTAGTTTTGTTGTAAGACATTATTATACTGGTATCTTTCCTAAGTATTCCCTTAAATGTAAGGTATCTTTCTACTTTTAACCCTTTCTTAGCTATGTCTTCAAAGGATTCAATGCACTGGGAGTATAATTCACACATCATGTCTAGTTGATAATTTTCTATGAACATGTGGATCTTTTCCTTGGTTGGCAAGTGGAAAGATGCCTTAAAGGTAAGATTTCACCAATGTTGTAAGAATGAAGCAAAGGTTTCCCCATTCTTCTTCTTGGTGGTGCAAAAATCTAGCAATGTTACTTCTATGATGACATTGTGTGAATAGTGTGATATGAATTTTTCTGCTAGTTCATTCCATGAGTTTATCCCCAGAGGGAGATTGGAGAACCAATCCATTGTTGTACCACTAAGACTATATGTGAAGAGTCTTGTAAGATATGTGTCCTCATGGGCTACTTCCATACACGTTGTAAAGAACTCCCTAATGTGATCATGAGGATCACCCTTTCCCTTGTACCTATCAAACTTAAGCATGACAAAGTTGGTTGGAAAAGGTGGCATATGTAGTGTCCTATCAAAGGGGTAAGGACTAAGGTTTTCCATGGTATAAAAATCTTAGGGTAACCTATCTATAGGTTAATGACTTGATGCTATAGTATTTGGAACTATTGAGAAAATGTGCCATTGTATGAATGATGTTGTATTTGGATCAATAAATGGGGTCCTACTGCTTTATAGTGGTGCAAGATTATACGGGGGTATGTATCCCACATTCATTTATGTTATAGGAACATGAGGTTGTGGAACATACCGAGGTGTTTGGAATTATTGTAGTGCTTGGATTTGTTGAGGGGCTTGACTTTTGTGAGGTGCTTGGAATTGTTGAGGGGTTTGATTTTTCTGATGTGCTTAGAGTTGCTGGGGGATTTGATTTTGTTGAGGTGTTTGGAATTTATGGAGTACTTGGACTTGCTATGGTGCTATGACTTTCTAAGGAATCGAGACTTTCTGGGGTGCTTGGAATTGTTGTGGTGCTATGACTTGATTATGAATTAGGACTTTCTGGTGTTCTTGGACTTGTTGTGGTGCTATGACTTGCTAAGGAATTGTAGTGGTTGATCCATTTTCCATCATTTTATAAAAGATTTTTATGATTATTTAAGACTTGAAATTGGTCAAAGGTGGCCCTTGATTATTTTGGGTTTGTCATGAATTGGAAGGGACACCTGGTTGAGGAATTTTAGGAGGCTATTGTTGAGGTGCCCCTAGTAGGGGTAGCCCTTTCTTGGGTTGGGGATATGTGTTGGAGAATCTTGATACCATTTTTGTGAGGTACTCACTAGATTAGTTAAGGACAATATAGAATGTTCTCCTATAGTAGTGAGTGTATTAGATGTGGATGGAAAGTTGGAAAATAGGGGATTGTTGTACTAAAGCCCAAGAGTAATGAAAGATGTGGTGACTTGGGAAGTGTTTTGTGTAGAAATGGTAGATGGGAAGACTGAAGTGAGTGGGATGGGTGTTGTTGAGGTCACCCAAGCTGCTGGCATAGGTATGGCCTCTACTATGGTGGGTGCATCAGTTCCAGCGGGCAGTCTAGCACCCTTTTGTACAAGCATATGAAAGTATTTATTATGGTTAGATTCCAGCATGGACTTCATGATAGCTTTTAACTTCTCATTACGTAAATCTTTGTCAATCTCTTCTTTCATGCATCTAGATTTGATTTCCTCAAGGGAGAGTTCACGCAGTTGTAAAGTATTATCTTGTGTTTTCTCATGATGTAAAAATGTCTTAGGATTCTTGTAATCTAACATCAATGCTCTTGGTGCAAATTCAATGTCTTGATGGGAATCATGGGTGGGGTTTTTGTTGTATTCCATTATGTACTTACTCTTCTTGGATCATGTGTTTGACATATGCAACTCCGTGATATATACATGACAACTAGGGAAGTCAAACTCTAATTTTTTTTGTATTTTTTAATATTTGGAAAAGTAAAGACAAGAAAGGAAATGCCAATAAAGGAAACTATTTTTTTTGGATTTTTTGGGAATGCTAATGAAAACTAGGAATCAAATATGATGTCTAAAGTGTAATTACTTTACCCTAAGAGAGATTATGGAAACTTTGAAGGTAAACCCTATAAGGAAAAAACCCAAATGATATTGAGAACTATCTTGGCACCAAAAGGTAGGACAATAGTGATAAATTTTGGAAATAATGTCTATCTAAGACAAGTGTTAACCAAAATGATAAGGTACATATGCCTAGGCAAGTAGATAGGACGGTGTTGACATTGTCAAGATAAAATGCAAGACCACTTTAGGAATGTCCTAGGAAAATGCACCCTCTAATTTGAAAAATGACTCTAGGAAGTGCAATAATTTAACCCTAAGATATACAAGCTATGTTTTTGATATTTTTGGATTTTTTGGGACTAAAAAATGATGACAATGAAAAAAAGAAAGATTCTAAGATATGTCTATCTAAGTATGTTGATCACAAGGAACTTGAATAAAATATCAATGTAATGTTTGTAGGACTCGTGTTGTAGAACCAATGTTGATAGGACAAATGTTGTAGGATCAATGTTGTATGAAAAATGTTGTAGGACCAATGTTGGAGATGTAAAAGCTCAACAAACTCACAATCAATGTGTAGCTGTAAGATTGACTAAAAAAGAAATGATCCATGTATTGTTCATCAAGTTTTTCAAGCTATCAGTTTTCATGAAGTCTGTCACAACAAAAGAAGTATACAAGAAATTTAATTTAAGGTCAAATTGGCTTCATCTATAATATTATAGGCCCATTTATTGGGTGTACATGAGCTCACACAATATATCTTCCACACTACTAGAGCTTAAAATCCCTCTTTAAGGTGCCTATGATTTTGCCTTTTCTAGATCTTGTTGTCCTGTTAATGAAGATCTCTTTCGCAAAAAAATATCCCTGAGACATATATGATGGGAATCTTGGGGGGAGATTATGTTTCTGCCTCCTCTTATACTATAATAAGACAAATGTTCAGAGGTGAACCAGGTGGCCTCTATTTAATAGGGTTGTAGTAATATTTGTGGCATATCCCCAATCAATTTATATGTGTGTGACTCACTTAAGAGGCTAGTTGACCATGGTGGCTTCTTAGGGATACTTCACCCGATCTAGACTATCATCAAAAAACCTTTCCTGAGCTTAAGGAGATACGCCCAGATTTTTCTTAGAGTCTTATTTATATATTAACTAGAAGGATTTATCAGTTTGAGGTCATCCTTTTTTGGGTTAAGCAAAATCGCTAGAAAGGCCTCTCTAAAAATAAAAATGGTTGCCAATCTAATAGATTGTGCAAGCACACCAAAAACTCAAGACACAAGGTTAATTATATTAAGCACCAGAAATCCTAGTGTTAGCTAATCTAAATCATCCATACATGCACACAAGTTCATTTTAGAGCACCAAATGAGATGAGATTTTCCTTGTTTGATTTTAGATGCACCAATTTCACATGTTCTTTGCCTTTGTTCAATTCTTCACCACACACCAATTTTAAGCACCAAAATGAAGTATGAATTGCGATGTTTGAGCATGCATTATTCATTTTTAAAGCACCAAAAGAAAATTGAATGGATTTTAGATTAACAAAGAATAAAATGTTTCCAAGCCATGTGTTAAAAGAAAATTTAGTACCAAAACCCTGACAATTACTTCTCACAAGCATAATTAGAACTCATATCAACACACATATTACCATATTTATCTGATAGCTTGATTAGTTGGTCTATGCACAAATTAAATAGCCCTTCATATCCAAATTCTGCTTCTAATCGATCAAGTGCAACTCTATGAGATGGTTCTCTATTTTTATTTATTTGTCTCTCTCTTCTTTGTTGTTCTATGGGTTCTTGGATCTTAACTTTCATATGCTTTGGAGGACCACTGCATTTTTTCATTACAATAAGTGTTTCATTTCACTATAGAGAGTGCATTTTTAAAATAAAAGTATGACTTTATAATACATAGAGTGCATAGGTATACAATAGAGTTTAGAAGGAAGATGAAAGAGAAATTTATAATCAGATAATTGCGTCATTCTGTCGGGTCAAGTGTGGTGATCCAATAGTGTGTTTGCGATGATCCTAAGATTCAAGTGTGGTGATCCAATAATGTGTTTGTGACAATCCTAAGATTCAAGTGTGGTGATTATGAAAGGCATTTGTAGTGATCCAACGTGTTAAGTGTGTTGATCTGAGTTTTGTTACCTACAAAAAATAAAAAAACCCAAGAATATAAATAACAAAATTTTGATTGAAAAATGCAACACGTTGATATTCTAGAATAAAATATAATCAATCATCAGAACAATGAAAAAAAATTCAACACATATAACAACCCAAAGATCAAAATTATAGAGAATATAATAGAAATAAATAACAAAAATGTGTGGTGGTACAATGTGTCGAGTGTGGTTATTTTTATGGATGAGTGTGTTATTGCGATATCTAAGTGTGTCTACTTTTTCTATCGAATGTGATGATTTTATGAGGTGAGTGTGGTGATAGGATCTATTATATGCATCGCGGTAACCTATATCTATGTCAAAAAAAAATTGTCTATGCTAAAACAGAGAAATCATTAACAAAAAGTTAGTGTTTCACGTCGAGTTTACCATTTTGTAATCGGGTTATAGGGATCAATAGAAACTTGCAATAACTTATAAAATATCATCCACAAAGAGATAGTTAGTGCAATTAGTATTCCCAATAATCAAGAAATGAAACAATGAAAATAGCAAGCATAATCAATCAAACATTATGACATCAATTAAAAAATATGAATATACAAACCAAATAGTCCTTCCATGTTGTTCTCCTTATCATGGAATGTGGGCTCTCAGAATTGAGCTCAAGATTATGCCAATATAAGAGTTCAAAGCATGTGTGGTTACCAAAATCAAAGGTTTGGCTCTCTTTTTATAAGATTTTAGGGGTTTTAATCAAGAATCCATGATTGAAGGGTTGATTGACTGTGATTGAGGAGTTAACTCATAGTGAGTAGGAGTTCAACTCTACTTGACTGCCTTGATTAATGGAGGATTTCCTGAAGAGGTAATAGATTGCATGGATTAGAAGACTGAATTGATTGAAGACTTAACTGATTGCAGAGGGAGGAATTCACAATGTTTGTTGAATAGTTAAGATAGGGAATTGTGAAGGCAATAGTTATGATTGAGAAGCTAACTCAAAGTGAGTGTGAGTTAGGATTAGTAGGATAATTATGATTTAAATAAATAAAATATTTATTTACTTTGCACATTTGGAGATTTTTATAAATAAATAATTACTTATTTATTTATGAGAGGAATGGTTAGTTGTAATTAAATAAATATAATTTATTTAATCATGAGAGGGGAATAATTAGTTTAATTAAATAAATATTATTTATTTAATTATGAGATATAAATTAATTTATTTATTACATAAATGTAATGATTACAAGGAGGGAATATTAATTAAATTTAATTATTTAATTAATTATAATGAGATGGAGAATAATCAACTAATGTTTAATTATTTAATTATTTCGTAGACGAATTGGTGGTGAAATAACTAGGTAATTAATTAAAAGTACTTAATTATGAATTTAAGAGAAATGCTGATTTTGACTTTTAGAATATAGTAGAATGACACATATCAATTAAATAATAAAGATTATTTAACAATTTACCAAGAGTGTTAGTAATTTTTTAGGCTTAGAATTGTTACCTTACATCAGGCATTAAGGCCAACAACAATTCTATCCCGACAATGGAAACCTCTCCTAGCTGTGGGTAGACTATGAATGAAGAGGAATCTCCAGATTCTGGGCCGGTTCTTATGAAATATGGAATATCACTTTCCTGATCTGCAAATTGTTGGGAAAAGGGAAAATAATACTAAACTAAAAAGATTAGGGTGATACACCAATGAATAATTCAGACTTCTCAAAAAGATGAATTTCAATCCTGACTTACAAATGAATACTTTTAACAATCTGATTCTCTATTCAACATATAGGTTAATAAAATCATGCTATCAGGGTTCTACCACAAATAGCTTGGAGAATTAACAACATACATTTCTCATGCAAGGCCTAGGGATAGCTAATTTTCTTGAGAAGGAACATAATTTCATTCACTTCTTTTAGATAATAACCAATTTTAACACTTGCTAGAAAAGATGAAACATGATTCGATATTGAAAACAAGTACACAAAATGAGTCAAAGAATCTGGTTCATTTCTTCAAAAATCTAACAAGATGATTACAAAAAAAATGGCCTTCGAAACATCTAGGAATGATATGTTTACTAAAATGCCCTCTCTCCAAAATCTGCAACCCTTAATTGATTCTCAAAAATCAATTTTATAATCAACTCTAGCCTCCAATTTGAAAATCCAAGCTCCACTATCTCAGCCTGAAAACATGCCTAAGAATATGCTATTACAATGAGTTCTCCAAAACATGCATCTCTTCCTAAATTTTGGCCTAAAAAATATAAGGAATTAATCCTTTTACAAATAAAACATGCCAAAATTTTAACAAAAGATTTTAATATTAAATACAAAACTTAATATTAAATACTAATCCCTATACCCTAACTTTTATTAGATAACCTAGATAAAAATCTAAGTGTAACTATTGCAAAGTGAAGAGGTCGACATGACCCTCAATCCAATTGCAATGCATCGGATGGGATAAGCACAAAAGGTGGCATGTTTCTATTTTCGAGGCCATAGCTGGCACTGCCATGCATTGAATGCATTCTCTGCTTGGCGGACTCCAAAAATTAGTTCATTCCTTCCTTGGCATTTGCATTTGTCTTCTTGGAGAAAACTTAGAATGAAACCCTAAGCTCTCCAAAAATCTATGAAGGAACTCGGCTTTGCTTTGATGATCTTCGACTGTTGCTGGAGTTAATACTTGATCTGCAGTCGCTTTGGCTTGCATCTTTGACAATACTCAACATTTCTCCATCTTTTCATCAGTGAATGGTAAGTTATTGGAACTCTCTATTTGATTCTTTGTAATGAAATACGCATGCACTTCTTATGCTTGTTTAACTTCTTGTTCTCATATACTGCTTTTGATAAGTCACAGTTAATGAGTTATAGTTCCTCTTTTACATGCGATGGTTGAACTTGTTGTTATATCCCTTTGCTTTGCATCTCTGGAAGTAATCTTTGTGAACACGAGCCTATCACACGCTTCATTGTCTTCAACTGTTCCTTAGCTTTTTATCTGTTACTTCTTCTTTATTGATATCACGGCTTCATACATTCTCTATTGCTCTCTTTTATTTGACTCGTTGATATTTCAGTTATCTTGTGCATGCGGGTTTAAAAGTTCATGAACCCGAACTTTGCTAAAGTTTGTATGTCATATTTTATGCTTCATTGTTGATCTCTCACAATATTGTGACTATTCTCCTGCCGCGAGCTCATTGTTCTCTATGACTGTTACTATGTCGAGCTGTGACTATGCCGTGAGTTGGGTTTGTTATCATGTTGAGCTCACCATGTCGTGAGTTGGGTTTATGACTCACCATCCGCGAGTTTGAAGTACTGTTTCACTGTTTGATATTCACTGTTGCTCCTTTTGTGTCATTCTCTGTCGCTATAGACCGAGGCTTTGATTTATCACCAATCACTATTGGGAATAATGACTGGTGTCTACCCGCAAGCTTGCTTACCATACTTTAATTGTTCTCCATATTCAATGTTACTTCATTGTTTGCCATTCTCTGTTAAGCATTCTTTGAGCTCACTGTTAGTACACACTGTGGCTAGTATTTGATATCAATGATGTTCATCTCAATTTTTTTTTTACTGTTACTAATAATGTCAATTACATTATTAGTAATAGTCAATCATTTGATCACTTTTTTTTATATGTGTGTTCGAAGATTATGAACCCAATTTTGTTCACCATAGTAGTAACTGTAACAAATTTGAAGCATTTGATGAAGTTTATGACTGTCATAAATAGTAACAGGCTCAACAGTTTCTTAAAAGAGAATAATCTCTTTAAATCTTGATAACTAGAATACTAGTAAGCAACTTTGTGATCAAATTCTAAGATTGACATGAAGCTTACTTCTCATATTGATGAAACCTTGAATCATTATCAACTGCATCCTTATCAATTTTTAGCATCAACCACAACATATTTCTGTTCCAGTCTATACATGTTTTTCATTTATATTCAACTTGCATTCTGTAGCTTTGTCCACTGTAAGTAATTCACATTGATACTGAATCTGTACCTTAATATGATAAGTACAACAAGATGAAAATGTTTATTTACTATTAATGAAGTTTGAGCATAGGCTCGTGACATCCAAAAACATCAGAACGTTTAACTAATGAGGTTCGAACACAGGTTTGTGACACTAAATAAAAACAAACTGTAAACACTTTATGATTTTATAACTTGAAGCACTCTTCTGTATTCAACAACAAATATGTTTATGATTTGAAAAATGACAGTAAGGACATATTTGTACTAGTATTTATGCAATATCTTTTGTATCTTAAACTGGAAAGTTGGCAATCATTGGCATTTTCTATTGAACTTTCTTTGAGAAACCAGCTTGATCTGTATTTTTGAAAATAACTGAATATGAACACCAGTTAGCTGTTATCTGCAAGATAATCTGTTAAGTTTTCAAATAACATCATGGCATGAAATACATTATCTAAAAAAGGTTTCTCAGTTTGGAAATATACTAAGTCCCTTTAATTCATATATCTGGTTAATAAAAAGGACAACATACACCACAATGATCATTAGTAGTAAAAGGTTTCATGTATGAAACAAGTCCCTTTAACACTACCTTGCAGTGAGTGTCAGTGTACATTTCCTTATTTCATTTAATTTTCCAGATTGATGCAGTATTGAAAACTTGATTGCTACAGTATGTTATTTGATTTTCATGTATTGCTTAGATCCATCGGGATCTAATCATTTTTTTTCTTTCCTCATGTAGATATGAAACCCTAAAGACCTAGATGCAGATGGAGACCTTGAAGAGACCTAAATGCAGAGACCTAGCAGACAACTACTTGACTCAAAGACAAGACAAGGCAATACATGGAACCCCTATTCCATACTTCAATCTTTCTTTTCAATTCTACAATGTACTCTAAATATTGAATTGAAATATGAGACAAGAAAGGACATTTGTATACTACATTCAGTATGAATACACAATGTAATGATCACTGATAAATTTTGAATTTTGTAATGCTTGATCAATACTTAGAGTACAATAATGACATCTAGAATGAATGCAATAATGACATGTAACCTAACAAAACCTGCAAGGTAGTGTTAATTAGACAAACAAATGCAACCTTTTCCTACTTATGCTTATTGTATTGTATGCTGTATTTTTGAGTAACAGTAATGTCACTATGTTAGATCAATATGCCATTTATACGTGTCTACACCTGTAGAGAGAATGAACCTCCAGAGAAGGATGACATCTTCTTGATACTTCATCTAAACTAATCTAAACTAAGATTTTGCAAAGGAAAGCAAAACTACTCCTAAAGGTGATGCAACAAATGATTGTCACATGTAGAGCTTCTTGACATATACAAAATGCTAAAAAAAACTAACTTAAACACAACTCCATTTTCATATGCTTGTGTATAAACATTTTATTTTAAGGTTGGAGTTACAAAAATATTTAAAGGAGAATTAGAAATCTTTTCACAACTGAAATATTCATAACTTGGTAACAAAAGCAATGACCTGCACATGTACATATTTCTCCATCAGGGTGAATTGGAAATTAAGCATAAAATCAAAGACATATAAGTGTCACAAAATTCTATCTAACACTTCTATAAATTTACACAAAATTGAGTAATCTGAGAAGGCTAATACTTCTTGTCTTATTGATCAAAATATATTTAGATACAGTTGTATACAAGTCTATAGATGAGTTACAAAAAAAAATCCGATCCTACTAAAAGAACCTCAAAAAGGTGACAATGTAGCATGAAAAATGCCAATAATTAACTTCATAATGAAGTTTGAATAGTACTAAAGCTCTCTTCAAAATAATTGCATTAAAATAGGGGCTCACAACCTCCATTGGTCAAATCCATTCAAAAAGCCTACTTTTCAGCCTACTAAGTGACTCTAAAAAGGCACGAGGATAAAGAAAAAGTAACACCTCAACCTCCCCTATTATCAAGGCACTCAAAAATACATTTACTATTACTATAACTGATAGTAATGATGTAGATTGTTTAATTGATGGCGATGATGATGAAGACTGAGTAAGATAAGAGGAATAAAAGATAGTAGAAAGGTTAGATCAATTATTGTCTCATCATTGATGTCAAGCAATTGATTTCTGGTTTATATTGTGTTGCCATATCATTTGATATATGATATAAGTTGAATGAGTTAAGAAGATGAAGAAGTGAGATGTTATGAAGGTGGAGAAATTAAATGGGCAACTAATACAGATCATATAATGGTAAGGTTATGATGATATAATTGTTTTCTACCTTACATACCATTATATCAAGTCGGTAAAGTATGGTAATGAATATTTGTCAAGTCGGTAAGAAAAACAATTTTAGCTTTCGAACAGGAAATGTCACTCAGTAAAGGTAAAAGGTAAAAGGATCTGATGAAGTGTTGAAGCCATTAGAAAGTGAAGAATTAAAGTGAAGAAAGAAGAGAACATAAAGAATCTGGTTATGCAAAGATAGTTGCAAATTTACAAGTCAAATTATTTACGGTTGCTTATTAGCATTTGTAACAGAGAAATATCTTAACAGAGTGGACTTAACAGTCTTATTGTAAAATCTTTGAAAAATGTAACATTCTAAAGAGTGTTTGAAGCCCATTAACTAGGCCACTCCTAATAGGACACAACTCCTAATAGATTTAAATTAAATTCCTTGACCGGGTCATACCTAACAGTGTGCATTGTAATCTTTAACAAGATTGGCTCTTAACCGGGCATACTTCAGAAGAGTATTTTCTTAGTGGGTGACAATTCCCACATTTGTTTTTCCCAAAGCTAGGTTTCCACATTAAATACTGGTGTTACATGTGATGAATGAATTTTGTGAATGATTTACTAATTGTTAAAGTTTATTTACCGTTGTCGATAAATAGTGAAGTGTGTTTAACTGAGTTGTCACAAAGTTAATCAGAGAATTTTTTTTAGGTATTCAGAATCAAGGATTACTGATTAAGCCCCCCTCTCCATAATCCAACAATTGGTATCAGAGATAAGTACTCTGAAGAGATAAGTTTGAAAGACTTGAGTAAAATATCCAAAGATGTATAGGAGAGAAGCACCTAAGTTGAACAAGGAAAGTTTCTCAACATGGAAAATCAAGATGAGATTGTATCTATCTAGGATTGGAGAATCTGCATTGAATCTTTTAGATAATGAATACAATTCACCACCTCCTGGACCTATGACAGTTGATCATATGAGAGAAAAGCAGGAACACAACCTTGTTATGGTTGAGATTGATTCTTCCCTGACCAATGCTGAGTTCAATGATGTTAAGGATTGTGTTAATTTTGTCACTAAGGATTGCACCCATGGAGGCTAAGTATGAAACCTAACAATCCTGTGAAACATGGGACTAATTTTAGGTTGCGGGTGAACTATAAGAAAGTAGACCTCCGGATTAGGGGTCGGCTTCCCCTTGAATTGCCTTAAAACTTCAACTAACTTTTGGAGGAAAAGGGAAGAGGGTACATGAATTGAAATAATTGAAAGGGAAACTAGGTGATTGACCAATTTTAAAAGATCCACATATTGAAGAAATACTCACAATGACACTTGGAATAACTTTGTAACTCACAAATTGACCCTATTTCCTTGATATTCTTTGAAATAAAGAGGTACTTGGAGTAAAAAGAAGGGAAAGAGCTTCCACAACTTAAAACCCAAATGTACACAGATTAGAACTGAAAATAGAAAAACACTTTCTTGAACACTCAAATTGAACAAACATGCGAAGTAAAGGATATAAGACAATCAAAATAACCTTGACATAAATCGCAATAGAAAACTTAGAAAATGAATAAGGACAAGAAGGACTATTGCTTTATATTCAGTGAAATGGAGCTAAGTACAATCTATTTCTGTGAGAGCTACAAAACACTCCAATATCCAAGTGATATGGAATGCAAGAACTGCCTCAATCACAAAATGTGAGAGGTATAAATAAGTGAACCTCAGAATCTACAAATACAATAATTCGGTGATTCATTATGCCTAACTCCACCAAATCTAGGAATGAAGGTATGTCTTTGAAGAATCTTCATTTTAGGTCCATCAAATATGCTGTTCATATCTAGATGTCAAGTTCCCCAGATTTATAGGGGTGTTGAGGAGAGAATTTCAGAATCATGCCTTAAAACCAATCCCCTTATTTACTCAATCTAATCTACCCCCTAATCATGCTTAAAAAACTATTTTGACAAAATGATTTATAAAATATCATTTGTCAAAATTTTTACAATAATGAATGCATGATTTTACATCTTATTTTAATAAATAATGACCCCTCTGATGAACTACAACTGATTGAATACCTGAATGACTTGAAGATCAGTGACTAGAGATCACCGAGTACTGAAATGATATGTAAGATAATTAAATCAATCATTTTGTTGTCATTGATGTCAACTAGTTTTGACAGTACTTATCATGATAGTTGCAAATATCTAAACATCTATAAAGAGGAGAGAAAAGATGAAGAACTGAGATATCTACATGGAGAAAGATGGATATGATAGATGAGGATAAGGAATATTTTGGGTAACTTATTGATGATTCTATGACTTCATATGGTTGACTTGATTATGTTGCATTAATCTATTATGAAGATGTAAGCAAAACTTGACAGAGCAGTGTGGTCGGTAAATGAAGCACTTCAGTATACACCGAGCCAGTGTAGTGTATATCGAGCAATAATATTAACCGAGCTTGTGTTCGCTGACACATTTCTTTGTTGACCAAGTATGGATGGAAGTATTAAATGCTTAAGTTTAGTCGAGAGAAATTGATGAGCTGGAAATTGTTATGATTTCAAGATTGAGGATAAAGTTTGTTATAAGATCCATGGCTGACAAAATTTAGAGAAGATCTAAAGGATGGAATTGAAACGTGTTACTGACACGACCGCTGAGGAAAGTTTAAGAGACAAAATCTATGAAGGAGATTAAGCGGCAAAATATGATGGTTGATATGAAAACAATTTATCTGTCTATATAAGAGATATGAGTTTCTTTATTGAAACATGCCAGAAGAAAGAAGACTGCAGAGATTTCACATGAATACAGTTTCATGCATGCCTAATTAGACTAGTTGAAGAAGAACTGAATTGTAGAACAGTACCGAGCATTAGAGAGGTATTACCAAGTGAAAGTAAGTTGATGAAGTGAATTGATATATTGATTAGAGGATTTGTATGGGCTTAGAATAGATCTGAACATCTACAAGATAAGTTGTATTGTAATCAGATCAACTACTATTTCAGTTTAACCATTGATACAAAAAATCTCTTAACTAAGTGGAATTAATCATCATATGTTATGCCCCCATGTCATTCAATAAATGTACATTGTTATCCTATCGACCCCATAGTGAATGCTAGTTGAATGATAACTTTTAGTCTTAAATCCTCTAACAAGGTAACACCTAACAGTGTGTTTGTAACCTTTAACAGGGTTGGCTCTTCACCGAAGTCACTTCAGAAGAGTGAAAATTATTTTGGGTTACCGGTCCTAGGTGGTTTTTCCCTTAACAAGGTTTCCATGTTAAATATTTGTGTTATGTGTCTCTGTGATGATTGATTTTTTTGTCATACTTTACATATTGCATATTTGATTTTGTCACTAATCACTGTGAGTTATTAATTGGTATTCGGTAAAGGCACATATAGTTTAGTAGTTTATATTACTGAGCTACAGAATTTATTGAAAATGTTTAAAGTATTGCATCTTTGGAATTGGGACTGTAGGATAACTGATCTAACTGATTCACCCCCGCTCTCAGTTATTCTAACAATTGGTATCAGAGCATCAGTTGCTTGGAATAGAGTTTTAAGGACTTCAGTAGAAAGATCACAAAATGTATAAGAGGGAGGTGTCAAAGCTGAACAAGGACAAATTTACTATATGGAAAAGTCGAATGAAACTTCACATATCCGGAATCGGAGATTCTGCCTTACATCTACTTGAGAATGGCTACTTACAACCACCGAATGGACCTTTGACTCTTGATCAACTGAAAGATTGACATGAACACAACATGACTATGACAGAGATTGCTACCGCTCTATTAGATGCTGAATTTGAGGATGTCAAAGATTGCATTACTTAAAAGGAAATGTGGGATAAACTAGCTCAAGTCTATGGTGGTGATGTTAATGTCAAGAGAGCCCGAGCTGAAAGCCTAAGAGGCAGGTTTGACGATATGAAAATGAAAGAAGGAGAAAACATAGTACAGTATACAAACTAAATAAAGGAGGTAGTCAATGCTATCAGAGGATCTGGTGGTGTCGTTGATGAAGATACAATGGTAAGTAAAATTCTAAGGACCTTGCTGCTTGCTTATGCAATCAAAATATCAACTATACATGAAATGAGGTCTGCACCTGGCAATAATCTTACTCTTGATAGTCTGATTCGTAAGCTAACAACTTTTGAGTTGAACAATTTTGATAATAGTGTTGTACCGTCTGTTGAGTCTGCTTCCACATCTTCTCTAAAGATCAGTAAGTCTAGCAGTAGAAATAATAAGAATGATAGTGATAGCAATATTGATGATTGGCTTGATGAACTTGAAGCTCTTATGGCTTGGAGATTACCTTAAGGTAAAGGTAGATATAAGGGTAAATTACCTTTAGAATGTTTTAACTGCTAAGAAGTTGGTCATATTGCTGCTAGATGCCCAAATAGGAAAGAAGATGATAGAAACAAAGATCAATTTGGTGAAGGAAGCTATGGAAGGAGAAACAATAGAAGTTACCGACACTACAATAGAGACAACCGAGATTACAATGATAAGGGAAAAAAGGTATGTTACATTGTAGAAGAGAATGATACTGATATCGACATAGATGATGATGTTAAAGTAGTATTTGTTGCGATGAAGGATGATTTTGAGGAAGAAGAAAGGTATGTAGAAACAACACTCATCTCTAAACTTAATAAAAATGATACATGGATCATTGATAGTGGCTATACACATCACATCACTGGTGATGAAGAAAAGTTTGATCATCTTGAGTAATATAATGGAGGATCTGTAAAAATGGGTAATGATACACTATGTATGGTTAGAGGAAAAGGATCTTTATTGATAAATGATAAAATCAAATGTGATAATGCTTATTGGGTAGAAGGACTAAATTACAATTTTCTAAGTGTGTCACAACTTAACAACACAGGTCACCGAGTAGCTTTTGAAAGCAAGAAGGTAAAGATATTTGATGATGGTGGAAAACTTGATGATGGTGGTAACTTATTTTATCTTGACAATGTTGAGACTTCCTGTTTACTGATGAAAAATGAGGATGTATGGTTATGGCATAAAAGGTTATGTCATGTAAATTTTGATAACATGATTAAGATCAGTAGAAAGAAAAAGGTTAGAGGTATGCCTAGCCTAACAAAGCCTGATCATGTTATGTGTCATGAATGTCAAAAAGTGAAAATGACAAAATCTAGTTTTAAGAGTAAAGACTATTCAACAAAGAGAATCTTGGAGTTAGTTCACACCGACCTATGTGGTCCCATGAGAACTTAGAGCTACTATGGAGATAGATATTTTATCTCGTTTGTTGATGATTACACTAGATTGATGATAGTAATGTTTTTAAAGGAGAAATCTAAGGCATTTAAAATGTTTAAATGGTACAAAGAAAAAGTAGAAAAAGAAACTGGGAAAGAACTGAAATGCTTGAGGTATGATAGAGGTGGTGAGTTTATTTTTGATGAATTCACTAACTATTGTAATGAGCATGGCATAAAAAGACAGGTATCTGCACTGAGAACACCACAGCAGAATGAGATTTCTAAAAGAATAAATAGATCAATTGTTGATTTTGCGAGGACACTGATGCTAGAAAAGAATGTTGCACAAGGATACTGGAGAGAGGCAGTTAGCACAATTGTATATGTTCTGAACCGAGTACAATTGAAGAAATACACAAACAAAACACCCTACGAGTTATGGTTTGGTCACAACTGACTGTGAGTTACTTCATAATTTTTGGTAGCAAATGTTTTATTCTGAAAGATGATAGGAATGGGAAATTTGACTCAAAAGGGGATGATGGAATATTTCTTGGATATTCTACGAAAAGAAAAGCTTACAAGTGTCTAAATAAGGTTACTAATAAAATGATTGAAAGTGCTAATGTCAGAGTTGATAAAAATGATGAAGAAAGCAATAAGGACCCGGAAGACTATGGTAGATTCACTTACATTGAACATCCAGAGTACCTATCGAAGCCACAGGCTGAGTTGACTGAGCATCAGGAAAAGAACACCGAGGAGAAACAAAGGGAAACTGAGGATCAAGAAGGAGCTACTGAGCAAGGAAATGAACCTAAAGAGGATGAAGAACAAAGAAGAGATCAAGTGCTAGCAAGATTTTTCAGAAGACATCATCATGAGAACCAAATCATTGGAGACAAGCAAGCTGACATGCTAACAAGAAGTAAGTTAAGACAAGGCACATGCTTAGTTTGTGAGTTTGAACTGAAGAATGTTAAGATTGCACTTAAAAATGATGAATGGATAAATGCTATGAATTAAGGGATAGAACAAATTGAGAAAAACAAGACATGAACTTTAGTACCTAGACCAAAAGATAAGAATGTTATCGGTACTAAATGGATTTTGAGAAATAAGATGAATGAGAATGGAGAGGTTACAAGGAACAAAGCTAGACTTATTTGCAAAGGATATGCATAGGAAGAAGGTATTGATTATGGTAAAACTTTTGTACCTATTGCTAGACTAGAAGGATGGTGCAGGAGCACCTAGGCTACCTCCATGTTTTATAAGTTTTGGCTTGTACTTGACTCTAGCCAAGCCAAGAAGTTAGATTAGTTGTTTGAAGAAATTAGGTCATTTTCAAATGTTGGCTAGGTGAGTTAGTTAATAGGACTAAGGTCACAATATTAGCCTTTGTTAGTTTTTTATTTAAATTCTTAGTGCTAGGAGCTTAGTATGAGGTTGGAGTCTTAAATGTGTTACACATTTAGTTGTTGTAAAGATGCCAAAGGTCTTTAATGGCCTTAGATTCTTGAAATGGTGGAGGTTAAGAGTCCTAAGAAATAGGATTGAGGCATATGTGAAAATTGCCAAGTGTTCAAAAGAAGTTGTCATTAACATTTGCAATTAGTGCAAAAGTGGCATGCAATTCAGGTATCTTTGGATTCCCTAATGTTTAGGAGATGGTGCTCGGCCAACAGGCCCTACAATCAAGGAGTTGGCATCTAATTCTATGAGAGACTTGAATCTCAAGTTAGAAGTTACATTGTAATAGTTTTTGGAAAACAAGTGAATAGAGCTCTGCAAGTTTTACAGTGAATATCTGGTGTTTTTGTGTTGACAGTCATATTAGATGGATTGAAAGTCTAAATCTAATGATTAACTAGTGTTCTATAGATTTTTTTTAGACTTTTTCATTTAAAGAGCAAGTAGTTTTGAAGTCGTTTACCTTCTAATTTTCAGTGATCTAGATCAAGGAGTCTATTTTGTTAGTGTTTTGAGTAGCTTAAGGAGTCATGGCTCCCCCATGAAATCTAACCATGGAAAATAGTTCATGTTAGATAGAAATGGTAAAGGAGTCAGTAGTGTATATAAGTCTATGATTTAGGAAGAGTCAAAGTGTGGAGATCTATTTGAATTACTAGGCCCTAGGCGAGCATTTGGATCCCGGTTAGAGGTCTAGAGATGAAAGTTTGAAGAGATATTGCAGGATATGAAGGTACAGTACGGCTCCCATACTCTTACAAGAAGGTGTTCTTCATATTTAGTCATTCTATGAAGATTGGGTTCATACCAATCAGTCACATTCAGGTTTGAGCAAGTTTCAAACAAGTTTCATTGTTCAGTCCTAGAAATTAGGCCTATTAGGCCTATTGTCCTAGTTTGTAGGAACCCACTGTACGGTCACTATCAAACCCAAAACCCTTATGAAAGTTTTAAAAATTCCAAAAGGGTATCCAAATCAAGTTTCAAATTGACAAGTTGTTTGGAAAAGTTTTGCCAAAAAGTGGAAAAAGGGACTGTAAAGGCTACAAGGAAATAGCCTACTTTTAAGGTCTCCAATGGAGAAATCTTGCTTCTGATGAGAAAATGGCACAAGATCCCATTAAAATGGATCAAATTCATCAAATTATGGATGTTTACAACATGGAGAATACCCCTGCAAGGAAATGTGAAGAATTAGAGGATTTGGCACTTAGAGCCTTCTAAGTGAGTGTGAAGAAGAGTACTAAAACTAGGGTGTTAGTCTTCTAAGGTTACGCACAAAGGATAAAACTCTTGGAGAGGAGTTAGGATTGGGATTAGTTAATTATCTAAACCAATTAGGACCTAGGGGAGACTAGGTACCTAGAAGAGACAAGCTAGGTCTCTTAAGTGGCAGTGCAAGCACCTTGGAACACTCACATCAAAGGAGTCCGCATGTTACTTGCATATGTTGCACATAAGAAGTTTAAAGTCTATCAAATGGATATCAAGTCTTCTTTTCTGAATGGGACATTAGAGGAGGAGGTCTACATAGAACAACCAGAAGGGTTTGTTGATCCAAATCAGAGAGACATGGTATGTAGACTACACAAAGATTTATATGGTTTAAAGCAAGCACCTAGAGCTTGGTATGAAAGGTTGCATACTTATCTTTTAAGTAATGGTTTTGTTAGAAATAGTGAAAACAACAATTTGTATATGAAAGGTGGATCTGATGATATTATTTTGATTGCTGAAATATTTGTGGATGATATAATTTTTGGAGGACAATATCATATTTGTAAATCATTTGCTAATGAGATGAGAAAAGAATTTGAAATGTCTATGTTTGGAGAGATTAAGTTCTTTCTAGGCTTGTAGGTTATTCAACAAAATGATGGAATTTTCATCAAACAATCAAAGTACATAAAGGAAGTATTGAGAACATTTGGCATGGAGGATGCTAAACCAGTTGGAACACCAATGGTCATGGGCTGCAAATTAACAAAATATCATAAGTCCAGAGAGGTAAACCAAACATTTTACCGATCTATGATTGGTAAAATGATGTATATAGTAAACAATAGGTCAGATATTGCACATGCAGTGGGGATTGTTGCTAGATTTTTTTCCATTCCAAAGGATTCACATATGGTTGTAGTAAAAAGAATCTTAAGATACCTAAAGAAAATAGAGGAATATGGTTTATGGTATCCTAAGGAAGGAAAATTTGAACTAAGAGTCTACATCGACGCAGATTGGGATGGAAATATAGATGATAGAAAAAGCACAACCGGAGAAGCATTTTTATTTGGTGAAAGACTTGTTACTTGGACAAGTAAGAAAAAACCTTGTATTTCTCAGTCTATTGCCGAAGCAGAATATGTTGTTGCTACTACAAACTATTCAAACATTGCTTATATCAAACAAGTGTTGGAAGGGATGAATGAGGTAATCACTGAGCTGGTGATTATATATTGTGACAACACTAGTGCAATAAATATTTCTAAGAATCCTGTAATGCATTTAAAGACAAAACATATTTCTATTAAGTATCACTACTTAAGAGAACAAGTACATGAGAAGCAAGTCAAACTAGAATATGTTACATCAAAAGAGAAACTTGTTGATATTTTTACCAAGCCTCTACCGAAGGACACTTTTGAATACTTGAGGAATAGACTCTGGGTCTTTCCCCTGTCTACCGGTCACTAATGTGATTTGGAGGTTGCATCAACCTAATCTTATCAGAAGATCACTCATGTTGATGCAACATAACTCACACTTTGGATTTTGTTAAAGGTTGTGAAGATTTGAGGAACTAGAACAACGAATTGGTATATCAGTATACCGAGATACATTGTATGCATCAAAAAATAGAGTTACTTAGCTATTGCAGAGCTATATGTTTTATGTTTTCCTTTGGCATTGTTGTCAAAGGGAGAGATAAACAATATGATAAACAAAGAGATCACATCTATCTAAGGGAGAGATAATTTGAGAAAGTTAGGGAGAGTTTTGAAGATTTGTTGCTAAGAACAAAAAGAATCTAAGAGCTGAAAAGATCAAATCCGTAGAGGAAAGTCTACACCTATAATGCTATCATGCAATGTAGTGATTAAACATATTAAATATCAAGCTAGTGAGAGCTTACCGAGCTACATCATTTACTTACAGAGTTGTAGAATACGTGTTTGGTATGTGTATGGCATATTTCATATTGCTTGTGTTTCCATCAATGCCAAAGGAAGAGATTGATGAACTATAACTGATTGAATACCTAAATGACTTGAAGATCAGTGATTAGAGATCACTAAGTACTAAAATGATATGGAAGATAATTAAATTAGTCATTTTCTTGTCATTGATGTCAACTAGTTTTGACAGTACTTATCATGATAGTTGCAAATATCTAAACATCTGTAAAGAGGAGAGAAAAGATGAAGAACTAAGATATCTACATGGAGAAAGATGGATATGAGAGATGAGGATAAGGAATACTTTGGGTAACTTATTGATGAGTCTATGACTTTATATGGTTGACATGATTATGTTGCATTAATCTATTATGATGCAGGGGCATTCTAGGGTACTCAGTGGATCTGCATGGGGATGTGTTGTTTGGCCGGTGTTACTCGGTTGCAGCCTTGACCGATGGTCTCAGTCATTGAAAGAAGCTCGGTCGCTGAAGGAACTCGGTAACCTCTAGCGCTCGGTGAAAGTGTTACTCGACGATGCCTGCGGTACTCAGTTGACACTGATGATCGGTGATGCTTGGCATGCTCGGTTATTTCACTATTGCTCTGTAGTTCTGGTTTATCGACTAGAATTATGTGTGATTTGTTGGGCCGACTTGGTGCATTTATTATTGGTAGCTATTGTTACAGGGTGACATGTTGAATTAAATGTTTGTAAGGCTATTTTGAAGCCAACTTGTATTACATTTAATATTTTTTGGGGGGAGTTAATGATTTCATGTAGCCAACTTGTGGCTGATGATTAATATTTATAGGATGTTTGGGGTAGTTGTTCAGAGGGATAGAGGGAAGAATTAGTGAGCCAGATTAGAGGTTCTGAAAGCTGGAGTTGGTGAAGTTATGGAAAAGATCTTGCATGATCTTGCAAATCAGATTGTTATCTGATAGTTTGTAGTGGCAGAGCTAGTGGTTTGCACACTTGGAGATAAGGAGATTTCTTGGAGGCTTGCGAGCTCAAGTTTAGATTTTCCTTAGGGTTTCCATCAGTTGCTGATTGTTTCAGAACTGAACTAGCTAAGATTGTATTGGATCTGTGTGGATCTTGAAGAACTTGTTTCTGTTTGTAATTGGACCTAACCCAGAAGGCCTTACAATCGGGCACGTTAATGAAAATTAATTTGAAACATCTTGTTGTGTTGAGTTTTCCACTATGTAATTCTGAAGCTCCAAGGCTAGATTGTCCTCAATTGGATCCTCCCTACCTTGGTCTACATCAGGTGGTATCAAAGCGAGAGTTGATCTTGTGGAGTGAAGGTTGACCTAGCAAGGCTGATCTTGCAAATTTGATCTTGTTGGTGAAGAGATCGTATGATTTGGATTGCAGATCCAGAGCACTAAACTTGTGGATCTTGCCCTTGTTGGTTGTGCAAGGTGGCAGGTTGAGATCTGACTTGCATACAACTTGGAGATTGCCACAAGGTGGTCGGTGTAGGGTTTGTTGTAGAGGGTTTCTCTTATCTTTAAGGATTCCTTCTAGATGATTGGACCCTAGAGTATTTGTTGATCTCTGTGATACTGTGGAATCTAGGATTACAGAGAAGGTGAAATCAGATTTTAGATCTGAGATGGAGTTGATGAAGAATGACATGGTCGTTGAGATCATGAGAACTGTTGCTAGTATACCTTGAAATGTTGGTACTGAAGATGGTTATGAGGAAGCTGCTGAAAACTTTGAACCTACTGGATCTAGTGGTGATGACCAGAGGGATAGATATGGTGAAGATAGAACTGCTCGGTTGCCTAGATCTGGAGCTCAGTTAAGTATAGTTACCGAATGGAAGTTTCTACTTTCTCTGGTACTTTGAAGCCTGATAACTTGATTGATTGGATTGGTGAACTTGAAGATTTCTTTGAGCTGGAAAAAATTGAAGATCCTCTTCGAGTGAGATTAGCATAGAAAAAGTTGAAAGGATATGCTGCTCTTTGGTGGAAAGAACTACAAAGAGATAGAGAAGATGAAGGTGAAATGAAGATCAATCGGTGGAGGTTGATGGTGACAAAATTGAAAGCTAAGTTCATACCTTCTTACTATGAGCTTGACTTGTCTAAGAAGTTGCAAAATCTAAAAAAAAAGGATTTATCTATTGAAGATTATACCGAGGAGTTCTACAAACTTACTATTCGGTCTAGACACCAAGAGCTTGGCAAGGAAAAGGTAGCTCGGTATGTGAATGGTCTGAGATTCAATATTTAGGATGAGCTTGGTATGCTGCAGATTGATTTGGTTGAAGATGCTTATCAGTTTGCTTTGAAAGCAGAAGATAAGTTGAAGAGGAAACAACATAGTAATCCCCAAGGGAAGGAAAAGGTTGATCACTCGGTGAAGGATAAACTGACTGATGCAAAAGATGAACGTAAACTTGTGGAACCAAAGAAGAAATGTAGAGTTATCTTTAAGGGTACTTGCTATAACTATGGAGAGGAAGGACACCGTTCTTTTGAATGTACACAAAAGAAGCTTGGTGACCAATGAACTGCTGTGGTAAATGAGAATGAACCTAAATTTGAGACCTTGCTGCTTTGGTGAATAGTTCTCGATACAAAGGAGGAATCTTGTCAGAGGAGTAACTTGTTTAGGACCCGATGCAAGTCTAGAGGTAAACTCTGTGATGTTATTGTTGATAGTGGTAGTACTGATAACCTTGTTGCTGAGGACATGGTTCAGAAACTTGGGTTGAATAGAATGAAGCATCCTTGTCCTTATAGGATTGGCTGGTTACAAGATGTTCATGCTCTAGAAGTAAGAGAACAATGCTTTGTTGATGTTCAGATTGGCCAGTATAAGGATATTGTGTTATGTGATATTGTGAAGATGAACAGTTGTGATATATTTCTCGGTAGACCTTGGGAATATGATTGTAGAGCTATGTATGACTATGTTAGAAATGTGTTTACTATTGAGAAGGATGACATGAAGTTTTCCCTGAGGCCTTTACTGGATACAACGCTCGGTAGGAGAAGCCTGAGTATTGGTAGTTGAGTTGAGTTGGTGGATCTTGAAGGAATGATTGATCAGTGTGAAGGACAAACTTGTGTGTTGTCGAGGAAATATTTGAAGAGACAGAGAAAGCTAAAGTGGAAGAGTATGCAAAATGAAAAGGTGGAGGACTTGTATGTGAAGAACTAGTTCGGGGTTTATGTGTTGAATCCTAGAAGATGTTCTTCTCACATATGAACATCTTTTCAAACCTGGGGTGTCTGATGTAGGGGCATTCTAGGGTAATTGGTGGATCTGTATGGGGGTGTATTGTTTGGCCGATGTTACTCGGTTGCAGCCTTGACCGACAGTCTTGGTCATTGAAGGAAGCTTGGTCACTAAAGGAACTCGGTAACCTTTGACGCTTAGTGAAAGTGTTACTCAGTGATGCCTGTGGTACTCGGTTGACACTGATGCTCGGTGATGCCTGACATACTCAGTTATTTCACTATTGTTCGGTAGTTTTGGTTTACCGACTGGAGTTCTGTGTGATTTGTTGGGCTGACTTGGTGCATTTATTGTTGGTAGCTATTATTATAGGCTGACATGTTGAATTAAATATTTGTAAGGCTATTTTGAATCTGACTTGTATTGCATTTAATATTTGTTGGGGGGAGTTAATGGTTTCATCAGCCAACTTGTGGCTGATGATTAGTATTTATAGGATGTTTGGGGTAGTTGTTCAGGGGGTTAGAGGGAAGACTTAGCAAGCCAGATCAAAGGTTTTGAAAGCTAGAGTTGGTGAAGTTGTGGAAAAGATCTTGCATGATCTTGCATATTAGATTGTTATTTGATAGTTTGTAGTGGCATAGCTAGTGGTTTGCACACTTGGAGACAAGGAGATTGCTTGGAGGTTTGCAAGCTCAAGTTTAGATCTGCCTTAGGGTTTCCATTAGTTGCTGATTGTTTTAGAGCTGAACTAGCTAAGATTGTATTGGATCTGTGTTGATCTTGAAGAACTTGTTTCTGTTTGTAATTGGCCCTAACTCGAAAGGCCTTACAGTCGGGCATGTTAATGAAACTTTATTTGAAACATCTTGTTGTGTTGAGTTTTCCGCTGTGTAATTCTGAAGCTGCAAGGCTGGGTTGTCCTTAATTGGATCCTCCCTGCCTTGGTTTGCGTCATATTATGAAGATGGAAGAAAAAATTGACAAAGCAGTGTGGTCAGTAAATGAAGTTGTTCAGTATACATCGAGCCAGTGTAGTGTATACCGAGCGACAGTATTAACTGAGCTTGTGTTCATCAGCGCATTTCTTTGTTAACCGAGTATGGATGGAAGTAATAAATGCTTAAGTTTAACTGACAAAAATTGATGAGGTGGAAATTGTTATGATTTCGAGATTGAGGATACAGTTTGTTATAAGATCCATGGCTGACAAAATTCAGAGAAGATCTAAAGGATGGAATTGAAACATGTTACTGACATGACTGTCGAGGAAAGTTTAAGAGGCAAAATCTACGAAGGAGATTAAGCAACAAAATTTGATGGTTGATATGAAAATGGTTTATCTATCTATATAAGATATATGAGTTTCTTTATTGAAACATGCCAAAAGAAAGAAGACTACAAAGATTTCACGTGAATATAGTTTCATGCATGCTTGATCAGACTGGTTGAAGAAGAACTGAACTGCAGAATAGTACCGAGCGTTAGAGAGCTATTACCGAGTGAAAGTAAGTTGATGAAGTGAATTGATATATTGATTAGAGGATTTTTATGGGCTTAGAATAGATTTGAACATCTGCAAGATAAGTTGTATTGTAATCAAATCAACTACTATTTCAGTTTAACCATTGATACAGAAAAATCTCTTAACCGAGTGGACTTAACTGTCTTATGTTATGCCCCCATGTCATTCAATGAATGTACATTGTTATCCTATTGACCCCATAGTAAATGATGGTTGAACGATAATTGTTAGTCTTAAATCCTCTAACAAGGTCACACCTAATAGTGTGTTTGAACTTTTAACAGGGTTGGCTCTTCACCGAGCTCACTTCAGAAAAGTGAAAATTATTTTGGGTTACCGGTCCCAGGTGGTTTTTCCCTTAATAGGGTTTCCACGTTAAATATTTGTGTTATCTATCTCTATGATGATTGATTTTTTGTCATACTTTACTTATTGCATATTTGATTTGGTCGGTAATCACTGAGAGTTATTAACTAGTAATCGGTAAAGGCACATACAGTTTAGTAGTTTATATTACCAAGCTGCAGAATTTGTTGAAATTGTTTAAAGTATTACATCTTTGGAATTGGGACTGTAGGATAACTGATCTAACTAATTCACCCCCCCTCTCAGTTATTCTAACACCCTCATTAATAAAAATACCTTAAAACATCCCTCAACCCCAACTATAGCACCTAGGACCTATTTTATTTTATCTTCAATTTTCATGTCCTCAATGGCTTCATAGTTTTAAAATATTTCCCATTATCCCCCCAATAAAAACCTCCACCATGCTTAGGAAATGGTTTTAAAATCCACCCCTATCTCTAAACATATGTTAAAATAAATATCTTAAAAGATCCACATATGTTCTTTAAAACACTTTCAAATCGGCCTCTTGCCTTTCACCATTTTGATTTCAAGCTCGAGCCCTAACTGCACTTCTTTTTGGAAAGATGGCATGGTTTTTTGGGGATGTTTCTAATTGCATTGAGCTTCTTAGGGAAATTTCTGGATTTTCGAACCAATATACAGAGATAGGTGATCATTTTCCATTTCATTCCTCTGCTTCTTCAATGCTCTGTGGTACTTTGTAAAAATTGCATGCTTTGGTTTTGATTTTGATCAATTGGAGCCCGTGAGCTTGCATCATTGTCTCTGTTATTTGAATTATAGTGCTAAGATATTTCCTTTTACATCTCTTGTTGCTTTGAGAAGCTTAAAAACCGATGAGCTTGAACCACGACGTCAATACATCATTGTTTTCTTGAATATCATTGCATGATTGATTTGATTGGGTGAAGGTCGTGACTTGTGATTAACCATCATTCCATTGTACCATCATTTATTTTACTATTGTATTATGTTAGGGAATCATTTTTGTTGTTTTCATGGCACCATGATCACTATTTTGAAATGGCTAAGACACTTGACAGAACATGCTTGAAGGAGCATTATTGTTGTTATATTATCATCACTGTTGTTTATAGCATCAAGATGCTCACCGCTTTGAAAAAATTTCTAAGGCCCGCGAGTTTGAGTATTGTATTTCCTCCACTATTTGGTGTTTTTGCATCTTTGAAGGCCCACGAGCTTAGCACATCATTATCTCTGTTTGGTGCCTTTGGCTATTTATCATTATTTCTCACTATTTAGTTCACTAATGATTGGTAGCATTATGATTCATTGTTGTCTTTTGAATGTTTGAAGGCTCATATTCTATTAGGGTATCATTGATTTGAACCACTATTGTTGCTCCATGATGTTCTTGGTTTACTCACTGTTTTCAAAACATGCAATGAGCCTCTTTGGGGAGTGCACCATATTGTGATGTTATGATTTTCATTTGAAACCCATGATTGGATTCCCATCACTTATGCAAATTTGGCCTATGTCTTTTATGCCCCATACTGCATCATTATTGACCTTGTTGATGGCACTGTGATAATGGCTAAAGCAAAGTGGATTTAGTGCACTTATTAAGACTTTATGTAGATGACTCATCATTGCACCTTTTGCTCATGTTATTGCTACATGCTTGATTATGACTGCATTATTAGGGTACCATGACATGATGGGTCACTGTAGTGGATGCATCATTTGGAAATGATGCTATATCAACATCAAATGGAACAACAACATTTGATGTTGTTGTTGCATTGTTTGGATGATGTAAGCCACAACAATAATTAATTTGATGTTCATTTGCTTCATTAAGACTTATGCATGCCTTTGTTTCATTTCTTGTTCTAGCTACTTCCGTAATGTTGATATTCTTCTATTTGACTATGCTCCGATGCTTCTTGTACTTGAAGTTGGCTTGTACCCCTCATGATATGAAGCTCATAGGTGTCCTTGCTCTAACTATTAAATCTATTGCAGAGATTTCCATATCATCCTCCCCTATTGGATCCTGAAGGTTCCATGGTCATTGTTACTTCATCGACTACTTCCCTCTTCTTAGATCACTGCTCCTCCTTGGGGCTGTAAGGGTAACCAGAAACTATGTGGAAATGGGGCTTCTAATTACTCTAACAGGTTCAATTTAGGGTACTAAGAGGGTTTAACACTTGATCATGGGTGCTCTTGGCCTGTGATGTGGTCTTTGTCAAGGAGCTTTGAGGGCTTCTTGAAAGTTCCCACATCACAAGGAAACATCATTCATTGTATTCCAACACTTTATTACTGCTATTGTTCAGACAATATCAACACCTTGAGGATGACCCCTTTTTAGGAAAGGCCATCCTCTCAGTATTGCTATTATTCGAGTGAGGGTAAACAAAACTGTCATAGGTTCTTCTGTGCCTGCACATGGAACAAACAAGTTAGTGAAAACATGGTATCTTCTTCCTTCTTGCAGCATTTAAATTCTGAGTGCACATGTCTTGTAGCATGGTTTCCTTCTAGAGATGTATGTCTTGATTATGCACATTCATGACTGTAGATGAGGATATGTAATAGGATATTGTGCATTACTTAGATCCCTTGGATCTAACCCCATTTAGTTCCTTCTTGTAGGTTTTGGATCAAGTAGGAGCACATTGGATTCACACCCTAGTCATCCTTCCATCATCTCTTCAGTAAATGTCTGGTACCCTCTTTGTTTTATGCTCATCTTCTCATGTATGTATGTATTCATCTTTATCTTTCTTGGAGTTGGCTATGCACACGGCTTGTGTGAGCCTAGATGTTTTTATTTTCAATCCTTTCCTTATACAATACATACAATCTTTTCAGCATATATATACATGTAGTCTTTAGATGTACAAATTTATTTTCCTTTACATCTATTTCATCTTATGAAATGAACACAAATTTAAACAAGATCACTTAATAATGAAAACTGGGGTACTGTAGTCACTCATCTTAGTAATTAGGTTACCAATTGAGATTAACATAGAAATATGGTAACAGTTAATGCAAGAGAGATGTGGGACATGCTTACACTTATATATGGAGGAGATTAGCATGTAAAAAAGGCTAAGGTTGATAGTCTCAATGGAAAGTATGATGAAATGAGGATGAATGATGAAGAGAATATCACACAATATAGTAGTAGAATCAAGGAAGTTGTGAGTGCCATCAGTGGTGCTAGTGGAACTTTGACTAATGAAGAAGTGGTAAGTAAAATTATTAGAACTCTTTCTTCTAATTATTCTATTAGAGTATTTTCTATTCAATAATTGAGATCCATAACAAATAATGTTATTACTCTTGAAGCTATAGTCGGTAAGATGACTGCACTCGAGCTAAGTAAATATGATAATAGTTAACCGACCATTGAAACTACATTCAAGTCATCTCTAAGAATTAGAACATTAAGAAAAGACAAATAGATTCATAGTAGTTCATATGGAAATGAATATGATAGTATCCTAACCGAAGAAAAAGAACAAGAAGAGTTAGAGGCATTGTTGGCTAAGAGAGTACCGAGAGGTAAAGGAAAGTATAAAGGTAAATTACCTCTGAAATATTTTAAGTGTAATAAAATTGGCCACATTGCACCAAGATGTCCAGACAATGACAAGAATGATAAGAATGACAAGAGAGACAAATCACACCGAACATTTAGAGACTACAAGGACAAAGGTAAGAAGTATTGCTACCTAGCTGAGGAAGGTGTAACTGATGATGAATCTGATGATACTGAAGAAGGATATGAAGTTGTCTATGTTGCTGTACTGAAAGAATCAGATGAAGAAAAGTATGAAGATCAAAAAATAGTTATTTCTCATGTAAGTAAAGCTGACCCATGGATTATTGATAATGGATGTTCACATCATATGATTGGTGACATTGATAAGTTTGATAATCTAGAAGAGTGTGATGGAGGATTTTTCATATTTGGAAATTATGCTCCATGCCCTGTGAAAGGTAAAGGATCCATTGTATTGAATGAGAATATGAAATGTAATGATGCATATTGGGTTAAAGGAGTAAACTATAATCTGTTGATTGTTGCACAACTAAACAATACTAACCACTGACTGGAATTTGAAAATAGAAAGGTAAATATTTATGGTACTGATAGAGATCTAATTGGAATTGGTGAATAATCTAAAGGTAATTTATTTTATCTTGATATTTCTGCAAAGATTTTCTTATTTGCTAAAATTGAAGATGTATGGATATGGCATAAAATACTTTGTCATGTAAATTTTGATATGGCATAAAATACTTTGTCAGAGGTCTACCGAAATTAAGTAAACCTGATAAAGTGATGTGCAAGGAATTTCAAATTGTTAAGATGACTAAGTCAAAAATTTCAAGTAAATCCTACTCTACCAATGGTATTTTGGAATTAGTTCACACTTACCTTTGTGGTCCTATGAGAGTTCAAAGCTATTATGGAGATTGATATTTGATTTTTTTGTTGATGATGATTTAAGAATGATGTCTTTTATGTTTCTAAAAGAGAAATATAATGCATTCCAAATGTTCAAGTGGTATAAACCTAGAGTTGAAAAGGAAACAAGAAAACAACTGAAATGTTTAAAATCAAATAGAGGAGGTGAATTTATCTCTGATGAATTTACTATCTTCTGCAATGAAAATGGAATTAAAAGACAAGTATTTGCACCGAGGACTCCACAACAAAATGGTATAGCTGAGAGAAGGAATAGATCTATAGTTGACTGTGCTAGAACACTGTTGATTGACAAAGAAGTTGCACAAACATTCTGGAGAGAATCCATAAGCATTGTTATCTACACACTCAACCGAGTATAGTTGAAGAAAGGAACAAACAAGACCCCTTATGAACTCTGGTATGGGCATACACCAAATGTAAGTTACTTTAAAATTTTGGAAGTAGTTGTTACATATTGAAAGATGCTAGAAATGGAAAGTTTGACTCTAAAGGAGATGAAGGTATATTCCTTGGTCATTCACCAAAGAGAAAAGCATATAAATGTTTGATCAAGGCTACTAACAAAATTGTTGAAAGTGAAAATGTGATGATTGATGAATTTGCAGAAAGGAATGAAGAACATAGCAAAAAGGAACCTGAGGATTAGAAAAGATTTGTTTATGTACATGATTGTAATTTGGTTGATGTAACTGAGTTGCAAAAAGAAGGAACTGAGGAGAAAAATGAGCCTCCATAATGAGATGAAAATAGTGATGAACAGTCTACTGATCCTATATTAGCAAAATATGTGAGAAGACATCACTCACCGAGAAAAATTATTAGAGACAAGAATGAATGAGTCATGACAAGAAATATCTTGAAGGATAACAGATGTTTGATTTCTGAGTTTGAGCCAAGATTAGTCAAGGATGCACTAGGAAATGAAGATTGGATTAATGCAATGAAAGAGGAAATTGATCAGATTAAAAAGAAAAATACTTGTTCATTGGTACCGAGACCTAAGGATAAGAATGTGATTGGAACTAAGTGAAATTTTAGAAATAAACTCAATGAGAAAGGAGATGTGATAAAAAATAAAGCAAGATCAGTCTGCAAAGGTTATGCACAAGAAGAAGGTATTGACTATGATGAAACTTTTACCCCTGTTGCTAGATTAGAGGGTGTAAGGATACTACTTGCATATGCTACTTATAAAGGATTAAAATTTTATTAGATGGATGTTAAGTCTACATTTCTAAATGGAATTATTGAAGAGGAAGTGTATATTAAACAACCTGAAGGATTTGTTTAAAATTTTGATAAGGATATGGTCTGCAAGCTACACAAAACACTTTATGGATTACAGCAAGCACCTCGAGTGATGAACTACAATTGATTGAATACCTGAATGACTTGAAGATCAGTGATTAGAGATCACCGAGTACTGAAATGATATGTAAGATAATTAAAACGGTTATTTTGTTGTCATTGATGTCAACTAGTTTTGACAGTACTTATCATGATAGTTGCAAATATCTAAACATCTGTAAAGAGGAGAGAAAAGATGAATAATTGAGATATCTACATTGTGGGAGATGGATATGACATATGAGGATAAGGAATACTTTGGGTAACTTATTGATGAGTCTATGACTTCATATGGTTGACTTGATTGTGTCGCATTAATCTATTATGAAGTTGGAAGCAAAACTTAACAAAGCAGTGTGGTCAGTAAATGAAGCACTTCAATATACACTGAGTCAGTGTAGTGTATACCAAGCGACAATATTAACCGAGCTTGTGTTCGCCGATGCATTTCTTCGTTAACCGAGTATGGATGAAAGCATTTAATACTTAAGTTTAGCCGACAGAAATTGATGAGTTGTGAAGTGTTTTGTTTTGAGATTGAGGATAAAGTTTGTTACAAGATCCACGACTGAAAAAATTTAGAGAAGATTTAAGGGATGAAATTGAAACGTGTTTCTGACACAACCGCCTAAGAGAGTTTAAGAGGCAAAATCAATGAAGGAGATTAAGCAAAAAAATCTGATGGTTGATATGAAAATGGTTTATTTGTCTATATAAGAGATATGAGTTTCTTTATTGAAATATGCCGAAAGATAGAAGATTGGAGAGATTCTGCGTGAATACAGTTTCATGCATGCTTGATCAGATTGGTTAAAGAAGAACCAAACTGCAGAATAGTACTGAGCGTCAAAGAGCTTTTACTGAGGGATAGTAACTTAATGAATATTGATGAAGTGAATTAATATATTGATTAGAGGATTTGTATGGACTTAGAATAGATCCGAACATCTGCAATTTGAGTTATATTTTAATCAGATCAATCACTGTTTCAGTTTAACCATTGATACAGAAAAAACTCTTAACCGAGTGGACTTAACCATCTTATGATATACCCCATGTCATTCAATGAATGTACATTATTATCCTATCGACCCCATACTGAATGTTGGTTGAACGATAACTGTTAGTCTTAAATCCTCTAACAAGGTCACACCTAATAGTGTGTTTGTAACCTTTACCAGGGTTGGCTCTTCACCAAGCTCACTTCAGAAGAGAAAATTATTTTGGGTTACCGGTCCCAGGTGGTTTTTCCCTTAACAAGGTTTCCACGTTAAATCTTTGTGTTATGTGTTTCTGTGATGATTGATTTGTTGTCATACTTTACATATTGCATATTTGATTTGATCGGTAATCAATGTGAGTAACTAATTGGTAATCGGTAAAGTCACAGATAGTTTAGTATTTTATGTTACCGAGCTGCAGATATTTGCTGAATTTGTTTTAAGTGACACACTTTGTAATTGGGACTATTGGATAACTGATCTAACTAATTCAACCCACCTCTCAATTATTCTAACAATGAGCATGGTATGAAAGATTACACTCTTATTTAATCAAGATTGGATTTCAGAGGACTAGTGATAACAACAATTCATATTTTAAAAGTGAAAGTACTGATAAGATTTTGATTGCTGAGATATTTGTTGATGATATTATATTTGGTGGAAATGAGATAATGTTTAAATAATTTGCTGAGGAAATGAGAAAAGAATTTGAGATGACTATGCTTGGAAAGATTAAATTATTTATTGGACTTTAAATTCAAAAAGTTAAGGATGAGATCTACATAACACAATCTAAGTATATCAAGGAGATCCTAAAGACATTCAATATGGAAGAATCAAAACCAGTTGGAACATCGATGGCTACTAGTTGTAAATTGTCAAAGGAAGATGACACAAAGTAAGTAAATGAGATACTTTACCGATCCATGATTGGTAAACTATTGTATGTTATTCACAATTGACGAGATACTGCACATTTAGTTGGTATAGTTACAAGGTGCTCTAGTAACCCAAAGGACACACATATGTTGTTGGATATTGCTAATGCATTAAGGAGATTGTTGGATACATTTAATATGTTTAATCACTATGTTATCTTGCTTAGTGATGTTGGATTAACTATTGTTTCCATTCATGTTTTGTCACTAATATCAACATATGTTTCTATAAGGAGAACATGTTGGTTACTACTATGTATGGATGATTCAGATCTTGCGAGTTCATAGTTGTGTGTACAAGAAGGTGTTTTGATCTTCTATCTAAGATCACATGATGTAATAATGTAAATTGGTTGAGTTATAGAAGATTTAGTGAAGACCGGTTATTGGACAGTGACATTGGAAATTGACAGAGTAAGTCTTTGAGTTTTGGGTATATCTTACAAGTGATGAGGATTCAGTGTATGCAAGCTTAAGGTATGATAGATAGGGTAATAAATAATGTTTTCTGATCTTAGCAAGGTATGAAAATTATGCAGTCAAGGATGGTGGATCCAATGAAAGATAGTCCAAACCTTGCAGCCAAAAGAATTACATAGCGGAATACTCAACACAATAGTCAACACCAAAAATGTTTCAAGTAATTTTCATTAATATGCCTGGCGGTAATGCCTTCCGAGTTAGGGCCAATTACAAAATGAAACAATTCTACAAGATCCACAATCAGATCCCATACAACCTCAGCTAGTTCAGCTTTGAAGACAATCAAAAGCTAATGGAAACCCTAAGGCAAATCTAAACTTGAGCTCGCAAGCTTCCAAGCAATCTTCTTGTCTCCAAGTATGCAAACCCCTAGCTCTGCTACAAAGGACTATCAGATTACAATCTAATCTACAAGAACATCAAGAAATTTTCCACAACTTTTCCAACTTTAGCTTTTAGAACCTCAGATCTAACTCACTAAGTTTTCCAAGTCATGAACCTTTCTCCTCTCTTAGTTCTGCCCTAAACATCTACCCAAGCCCTCCTTAAATACTAATCATCAACCACAAGTCGGCTGGATGAAACCCTTAACTCCCAAAAACAAATAATTAAATGCCATACAAGTCGGCTTACAAATGTATACAAACATTTAATTCTGCATGTCAGCCCAAGACAATGGCTACCAACAATTAATTCACCAAGTCGGCTCAACAAATCACACAAAACTCTAGTCGGTAAGTCACATCTATCGAGCAACAGTAAAATCACCAAGCACGCTAGGCATCGCTGAGCACTAGTATCGACCAAGCACCACAAGCATGACCAAGCAACCATTTCACCGAGCGCTAGAGACTATCGAGTTCCTTTAGTGACTGAGATTTCTTCAATGATTGAGACTGTCGGTCAAGGCTGCAATCGAGTTAAAACCGGCCAAAACACAAAGACTCCATGCAATTTACTGAGGACATAGGATGGCCCTACCTTAACCTTGGATGCCCTTGCATCAAACACCCCAGGTTCCAAAATATGTTCATATGTGAGAAGAACATCTTTCAGGATTCAACACATAAATCCCGAACTGGTTCTTCACATACAAGTGCTCCACCTTTTCTACTTGCAAAGTCTTCCACTTCAGCTTCCTCTGTCTCTTCAAGTCTTTTCTTGACAATGTACAGGTCGGTTCTCCATACTGATCATTCATTTTCTCAGGATCCATAATCTCAACTCAGCTACCAATACTCAAGCTTCTCCTACCGAGTGTTGTATCCATCAAAGGCATCAGTGAAAACTTCTTGTCATTCTTCTCAATAGTAAACACATTTCTGAAACAGTCATAAATAGCTCTGCAATCATATTGCCAAGGTCTATCAAGAAATATATCACAACTACTCATCTTCACAATGTCACAAAGCACAATATCCTTGTACTGGACAATATGAACATCAATGAAGTATTGTTCTCTAACTTCTAGAGCATGAACATCTTGCAACTAGCCAAGCCTATAAGGACAAGGATGTTTCATTCTATCCAAACCAAGTTTCTAAACCAGGTCCTTAGCAACAAGGTTATCAGTGCTACCACTATTAACAATAACATCATAGAGTTTACCTTCAGTCTTGCATCAAGTCCTAAAAAAGTTACTCCTTTGACAAGGTTCATCCTTTGTACCGAGCAATGTTTGCCAAAGCAGAAAGTTCTCTGATTCAGGTTCATTATGAATGTTCTCATTCATCACAGTAGTTCATCAATCAACCTTATTCTGTGTACACTCAAAAGAATGGTATCCTTCCTCTCCACAGTTATAACAAGTACCCTTAAAGATAACTCTACCTTTCTTCTTCTTTGGTTCCACGGGTTTCTGTTCATCTTCTACATCAGTCAATTTCTCCTTTACCAAGTGATCAATCTTTTCTTTCCCTCAGGAGTTACTAGGTTGTTTCCTCTTCAACTTATCTTCTGCCTTCAGAGCATAATGATAAGCATCTTTAACAGAATCAATCTTCAACATACCAAGCTCATCCTGAATATTTAATCTCAAACCATTCACATACCAAGCTACCTTTTCCTTACCAAGCTCTCGGTGTCCAGACCGAATAGTAAGTTTGTAGAACTCCTCGGTATAATCTTCAACAGACAATTCCTTCTGCTTCAGATTCTGCAACTTCTTAAACAAGTCAAGCTCATAGTCAACCGGTATGAACTTAGCTTTCAACTTAGTCACCATCAATCTCCACCGATTGATCTTTGTTTCACCTTCATCTTCTTGGTCTCTTTGTAGTTCCTTCCACCAAAGAGCAGCATGTCCTTTCAACTTTGTCTGTGTTAATCTCACCCGAAGAGGATCTTCAATTTCTTCCAGCTCAAAGAAATCTTCAAGTTCACCAATCCAATCAATTAGATTGTTGAGTTTTAAAGTACCAAAGAAAGTAGAAACTTTCATTCGATAATTACTAAACCGAGAAACAGATCTAGGTAACCGAGCAATTTTTTCTTCACCAGATCTATTCCTCCGATCATCACCACTAGATCCAACAGTTTCAAATTCTTCGGCAGCTTCTTCATAGCCATCCTCAGTACCAACATTCCAAGGTATACCAACAATAGTTCTCATGATCTCGGCGACCATATCATTCTTCATCAATTCCATCTCAGATCTAAAATCTAATTTCACCTTCTTTGTGATTTGGGATTCAATAGTATCACAAAGATCTGAAATAACTATAGGGTCCAATCTTCTCAGAGGCATCCTTAAAGATAAGAGAAACCCTCACTGATCACCTTGTGACAATTTCCAAGTTGCAACAAGTCAGATCTCCACCTACAACCTTGTAAACAACTAGGGCATAATTTCACAAGTTCAGTGCTTCAAATTTGTAATCCAGATTGCGCACAATCTCTGCTTCAATAAGATTAACTTTGCAAGATCGGTCTTGCTAGGTCAAACTTCTGCTTCAACAAGATCAAACTTTCACTCCAGCAGGAACAAAACTTCACTCTGATACCACCTTATGCAGTCAAGGATGGTGGATCCAATGAAGGATAGTCCAAACCTTGTAGCCAAAAGAATGACACAGCAGAATACTCAACACAATAGTCAACACCACAAATGTTTCAACTAATTTGCATTAACATGCCTGATTGTAATGCCTTCCGGGTTAGGGCCAATTGCAAAATGAAACAATTTTGCAAGATCCACAATCAGATCCAATACAACCTCAACTAGTTCATCTCTAAAGACAATCTAAAGCTGATGGAAACCCTAAGGTAGATCTAAACTTGAGCTTGCAAGCTTCCAAGCAATCTCCTTGTCTCCAAGTATGCAAACCCCTAGCTCTACTACAAAGGACTATTAGATTACAATTTGATCTACAAGAACATCAAGAACTTTTCCACAACTTCACCAACTTCAGCTTTCAGAACCTCAGATCTGACTCACTAAGTTTTCCAAGTCATGAACCTTTCTCCTCTCTCAGTTCTTCCCTAAACATCTACCCAAGCCCTCCTTAAATACTAATCATCAGCCACAAGTCAGCTAGATGAAACCCTTAACTCCCAAAAACAAATAATTAAATGCCATACAAGTCGGCTTACAAATTTATAAAAACATTTAATTCTGCATGTCGGCCCAAGACAATGGCTACCGATAATTAATTCACTAAGTCGACTCAACAAATCACACAAAACTCTAGTCGGTAAGTCAGATCTACCAAGCAACAAGAAAATCATTGAGCACGCCAGGCATCTCCGAGCACGAGTATCAACCAAGCACCGCAAGCATGACCGAGCAACCATTTCACCAAGCACCAGAGATTACTGAGTTCCTTCAGTGACCGAGCTTTCTTCAATGACCGAGACTGTCAGTCAAGGCTGCAACCGAGTAAAAATCAGCCAAAACACAAACACTCCATGAAGTTTACCAAGGACACAAGATGCCCCTGCCTTAACCTTGGATGCCCCTGCATCAGGAAAGAAGGATGATGTTAGCTGTGGTGTGTGTTTTGAAGATGACCTATTTGGAATCCAACTTCAAAATTGTAGCGTGTATCATGAATGTTGAGCATGGATTATGGATGTCAGTCCTTAATTATTGAATTATAATTGTTGTTGTTAGCAATTTAAGTTGTCATTAATGTAGATTAGTTGCAAACACTATTCCAACCGATAAAGGTTCACCTGTAGTCCACTCACATTACTTTAAAGGCACCGGTAGACTAGAAACATAATGTATGCACCAGTAGATTAAACACAGGTAATACACCAATAGACTGAACATAGTACATTGTACTGGTCATATATTGCATAATAGGGATGGACTGAGTATAAGAGTATACCGGTTAGAAGTGTATAAAGATCTGCACTAAATTTTGTGGAGCAGTTTGAGTTAAAACCAGAATATGCGAAGCATCCACCGATTAGAACTAATGTTATCTTTTTAACAAGAGTTAGCTTTATTTCTACATGGATGTTTTCAAGGTAAACTCCAAATCAGAACACAAAGCTTTACTGCTAGTTGCATGATTTATTGTTGAGTTTACAGCCTGGCGGTTCTATGAGTTAAGAGTTTCATTACGATAAACTCTTGTATAAATACAGGTCATAAGACGCAAGAAAGAATGTTGTTGATAGTTTTTGAATATGCAGAGCAGAAGAGAGATACCTTTTGAGAGAAGTGGTACAGTCACAAAGGTGAAAGGTAGAAAGATCAACAACCAGGAAGAACTGGGAAAGAGATCAACATGTATGATCTAATCAGACAATCAGTGTCAATTAAGATCATTTCTTTTATAAGGTGTGAAAGCATATTGAAATCCCTCAATCAGGGTGGACCCTAATCGGTTCTTTGTAAAAATCCTTTAACTACATAACATCTTTGCTAATTTTGAAAGTCCCTTAACCAGGCAACTCCTAACAACGTTAAGATCTTAACCAATCTTCTATCAAATCCCTTAACTGGGTAGCACCTTCACAAGTGCTTTGTAAGCTCCTAACAAGCACCTTTATTTCTGCAGAAGTGAAGTTGTGAGCTTTGTCTCATTGTGATTTTTTCCTTCTAACCAAGGGTTTCCATGTACACATCATGTGTTGATCTGTGTATTTCTATTTATGCTTGTGAATGATTGTTTACATTCTGCTTATCTTGAAGGATTAATTAAACAAGTGTTGAATTGTAATAGAAATAATATTTACTAATTCACCCCCCCTCTCAATAACCGGTTAGGCATAACAATTGGTATCATAGTCTAGCTCTCTAATATATAAAGCTTAACCACTTGAGAAAAAGATCATGGAGGGTTACATGTATCAGAAAAAACTTGAGGAGGCCAACGACATCATTTGTTCCTTGGAGAACAGGCTGAGAAGATCACTTGCTAAAAGGAAGTAGTTGACTCTGCAGTTGAGTGAGAGCAATGAAACTATTGATGAACTCTTTGGGCATAGTTGATCTGATGAAGCTGAGGAGGCAGTCTTTGAGCTCATGGAGAGGAACCATATCCTAACCGATCAGATCTCCAACCTTAAGAGGGAGAAAGAAGATAATGCCCTAAGGATGACTGAAATGATTGAGAAAAAGAGGAAATATGAAGATGAAAGAAGCACAACAATCAATTCATTAACAACCTCTGAGAGAGAAAGGAACTTGGCAGAGGAAGCTGTAGGGGCAAATGATCTTGTCATTTTGCAACTTCAAGAAGACATGCAAATTGTCACTCAAGAAAATGCCAACATGCAGAAGGGATGGCATGATAGAGATGATGCATGCAAAAAGCTTGCAATAGACTTGTATCAACTGAAGGGGCGGATGAAAGAACTTGAAGAAAGGAATGAAACCCTAAGGAGATATAGCGAAAGCTCGATCAAGCTTGATGAGCAACTCAAAGCTCAAAGAAAGCACAAAGATCCCATCGGCCTTAGATTCACTGGTAAAGACACCAAAGAGATTGGTGAGTCTTCTGGAGTTAAAACAAGCAAGGATAAGAAGAAGCTGCTGGCACAAAAAGGTAAGAAGAAATTTAACACCTCTTGAAATCATTATGAGAAATTGGGTCATAGAAAAAATGATTGCAGGAATGCATCGATAAAGCCAAACAACAGTTATTGCAAAAATTGTTACAAGTATGGTCACAAGACCCATGAATGTTGGTCAAGCCCCACAAATGTGTCCAGTGGAAGTAGGGTAAGCTTCAAGGTTTATTGCTACGTATGCAACAAGTTCGAAAACAAAGCTGATGAATGCAGATCAAAGACAATGGCATTCAAATCCCCAAGACTGGTAAAAGGTTTACCAGTTGTTACCTTCATTTTTCTCAGATCTCGGTTATAGTCTTGGTCAGTACAAGTCTCTAAGTTGAAGTTGAAGTTGAACTTTTGATAAGTTGGTTCAAATTCAAGTTCAACCCATTACCACTTCTGAGTCTTAAAATGCTCATGCTTGCCTATCCCTTAAAATGTCTGTCGGTCTCAAAGATGAACCTGAACTTGAACCTAGTCCTAAACCTTAAGTTAGTTCAAGTTCAAGTTCACATTTGTAATATGATAACTTATGCACGGAGAATTCGGTGGGATTGTTTTCTTTTCCAAAAAGAAGGTTTCTATTTTGTAGCACTCCGAGTGTTTATTAAGTTTTGGAAATTGCTGTACAAGATGCTCTCATTCAACTAGATGGCTCGTGCATGTGAAAGATTGGAAATGACAGTTTACGGCATGATGTAGAGGGAGCCATTAATATTCAGATATGGTGATCAGGGATTTTCCTCAGAAATTGAGTTATTTGTGCCGAAATAGATGGTGGATTAATTAAGCTTGGCCGGACATGTCAAATCAATCATTCTTCAATTAAAACATTTATGATGGACAAGCTTTGAAGATTTATTAAGGATCCTATAAGGCATTTGCGAATAAATGAAGAATGATTAAGGCTTTTTTGTTAGTTATTTTGTATGGTGAAGGAGAAGGAGCAACAGAATTGGGATTGAGAAATTTGTAGAAAGCTGGCGCGCAGTACATTGGTGAGTTATCTTTCCCCTTTGTAGTTTCAATTTTCAGTGGCTTTTTCTATGTTGCAAATATTTTCTATTCATATTTGGTAAGATGTCATTGTTCCGTCCAAAACTTCTGAAAGAGGAGAGTAGAACCCACCTATTAGTTTCTCTTCCAGACATAGGTGATACCTTCTTATTGAATGCAAACCTAGGAGAACTTTGTGATAGAGCCCGAATTTCTTCTGAGGATTCTTTTTCTAGGAAATTAGTAGGAAGTGGTCTTTTAGAAGCCGCTACATTTCCTCTAGCTCTCATTTGCCTCGAATTGGTGTTGGAGTGCGCTAACAAATATGATGCCAAGATAGATGTATTAAGGATGCATTAGGAGAAATCTTGGTAAAAATCAGTCGAGAGAAATTAATGGCGGCCCCGAGAATTCCAAACAAGGAACTGTATGAACCATGGACCTATGAGGAAGCAGATCATGTGTATGAGGCCGATAAGAAAAAATACAGCTCCTTGATAGCCCAGGTATGGCTTGCAAAACTAGAGAAAGAAGGAAGCAGGCTGCCAAAGCCACTGACAATTGAACACTTTCAAAATGATATAGCCGATATGGTGCTTCTTTTGAATAGGGTGAAAGGAAACCCCCATGCATTTCATTGGGAAAATTGGATCTATTGTTTCATCCAAAAAATTATAGAAGGGGATAAATTTATTGATTGGGCTGACCTGATAGCGGAAAAGCTCCACAAAGAACTCTTAAACGTGACAAATTTGACTGCATTTTATATGTCTTCCTACCTTGTTTATGTCTTAGCATGTTGCCGAGCCTGGGAAGGTTTACCTCATGAATTGTGGACAAGTGATATGAGGATATATGATTACTTCACATGCTTACAAAAGGAGAAGTTCTCCAGTGTGTTCAAAATTGTAAATGACAGATTTTCAGGAAGGTTAGTTTTTGAGTTGAGAGGGAAAGAAAATTGCAGGCTTTCTGAGGAAGCTAAGCAGGTGATTAATGTTTATGGCTGTCATTTTATACAGTTTCCAAGATTTACTTATCTAAGGGTCATAGCATTTGATGAAGAACCCCTTCGGCTCCCTAGATTTTGTTTGGATGATGTAATCCTAATGGAGCTATGCAGACAGCTTGTTCTAGTTGAACAAAAGGCTGGGACCCCAAAGAAGTCCTCAGGTGTTCTCTTCCCTATTGAGTTAGGGTACTATAGATGCAAAAGTTTCCAAGATGCTATGGCTATCAAAGAAGAATTAGATGCTTTCTGTTTGCAAACTTATACTCCCAGGGTTAATTTTGATCATAGAGGCTTTGCAGGAGAAAATCTCAATGTCCCAGAGATGTTTATGCACATCCCTGAGGTAGAAGATTTTTGGGTCAACTGTTCTAATGAGCTGGAGGTAAGGAAAAGACTCTGGTCATGGCTAACTTTGAAACAGATCATCACCTTCAAGCTAGAGATGGATATAGACGGGATAGAGGAAGACAGTGAGGTTGATGTTGTAGATTCCCAATATTCAGAGAAGGTCGAAGCCCTCCCAATTCCTGAGCTAGATTGGAAGGAGCCAGAAGAAGATGATTTGCATAAGAGAATGAAAAGGGTGATCGAAAGAACAAAAGCATGGTTGGTGAAGAAAAGAATCCCTGTTGCTCCTTTGCAATCAACAAAGAAACAAATAAAAACCAAGAAGAGGAGTTCAACCAAGAGGACTTCTATTTTAACTAAATTAAGTGTTGATCCATCTTGTGCAGGAAAAGCTAAACCTGAACTTGAACCAATTTCTTCACAAGTTTAAGTTCAACAGCAGCCTGAACCTGAAGTACGAGTGACCAGATCAAGTCAAAGGGTAAAAGAAAAGGTTCAAAGGCATAGAGTTACTCCCAGTGTCATTGTGGATTTAGATTCATCAGACCCTAATCCAAAGGTAGTTTTAGTTGAAGACCACAGGGTATCTAAGATGGCCGATGATCAACAAATGCAAGAGGAAACAGGAGGTACTCCGAAAGACTCGTTAGCTCTGTTGAGTGACTATGACACTCAAAAGAAATCCTTCATTGCCCCACCATGGTTGGAGACCCCAGTAGCTAAGAAAAGGAATATGGTTCCTTTATCAGTACCTATTGATGATGTAGTAAGTAGGTATATGGAAAAATCTTCTAAGGTTAAGAAAATGAAGATGGAATCTAGAATTGGTTTCGATGAAAGAAATGGTCACTGGATGGCCGAGATTGCAAAGCCTAAAGAAGACAGAGTTGAAGGAGAAGCTTCAGTCTAGGATTTTCAAGTATCCAAGGTGGATTTAGGGAGAGATACTAGAGCCGCCGATATGAGGTTTTTTGAGGTATCAAACAAGAAAATCACTAGTAGAGTCTGGAAGGATGCCAAAGATAAATAGGAAATGAAAGAAGCTATGAAGAATATGGCCCAGTATATCAATGCCATTCAACATCCTGAACCTTTCCCTCTGAGCGAGATGCCAGCCTCCATTAACATGAGATCCCCTAATAATCAACAGTTTCCTGACCAAGTTCAAAGAAACAAGACGGTGAGAAAGGAATTTGATGATTGGGTGGAGCACGTAAAAGCAAAGTTTGTCAAGCAGCTAAGTAATCTGGATAAAACCCATAGTGAAGGAGATCACCTAGTAAAGGAAGTAGAAGCCAGCATTGAAGAATGGGAGCTAGAAAAGACTACTTGGACCAAGGAGCTCCACTGGATTGAAGAATTTGAAGAGTACGGCTTGCAGAAGTTCCTCATGGAGAGGTCAATACCAGGATTGGATGACACAATTCTTTATGTTATAAAAGAATGCATAGAATGGAGGAATGAGGCTGTGGCTATGGGAATCTCCGAGGTTAAAGATCTCATGAAGGGGTTGAGAATGATCAAAGAAATCATTTCTAATGATATAAAGTGGATTGATGAGCGGTGCCAGGAAGCTCAAGAGGCGTCAGATAAAATGGTTGAACAGGTAATCAAAGAGGTAAACACCTAGTTCAACGAGCTCAAAAGGATGAAGACACCTACAGATGAGCATTTCAAGAAGATTGCCCAGATGGAATCGATGATGATCCTTCAACAAAATCATTTGGTTATGCACACAGAAAAGATAGCTGAGGTTAAAAGGGAGAAAGAGGTCTAGAAAGAAAGGATTGATTTTATCGGTTTGCCACATCAACCAATCATCTCCGTGTTCAATGCCGCATTCAAAGATTGGAGGGCAACGCGACTTGCAACGACCTCAACTCCTTAACTGTCCGAGACACTTGGCAATTTTTGGAAGGCATTTTTGCTCCCAGTCTAGTTTTTATGCTTAATGCTTAGGACAGTTATTAGAGTTAGTAGGATTTACTTTCAAGTAAGACAATTTTACTAAGTTAGTTGTAAAAGTCCTGCGTGGCTATTTATGAAAAAACTTTAAACTGTTTATGGGTTCGGCTCTCTGAGTTTGAGAGAAATTACTTTCTAAAAACTTTAGTTCAAGTTTTCTGAATACTGATATTATAGAATGTATGGAATATCTTATGGTGTTCCGTATATGTCTAAGCTTTTAAAATGATAAATACTACTATTTATCTTATGTGATTTATTGTCTTGTGGGAATAAGTTGTGTTAAATGAAGCTTAGTTGTGATATGAATGAATTCTATGCTTAGAAGTGACAGAGAGAACTATTATTGAAGTTTTGAGATTGTGATAGAGGTAGACATTTACTCTAAAATCTGCACATTCTTTTTCATGTTGACGAACTAAATGTTCTCCTTAAGTTTTTTCTGGTGAAAAGCACACATGATGTTATTTTTCTATGCTTGATAAGAACGTATTGAAAATATTTCTAGAAGGTAGCTGCACCTTGTAATTTGCAGAGAGTTGTCTTTTAGCAACTCGTTTGTTAGTGTTAAGATTCTTCTCTTTTCATTCTTTAAAAAGGATTGAGATTGATTTAAAGAAAAGAGGAAAAATTGTATGCTAACACCAGTCTAGCAACCTAAACAACATACCAGGAGGAGCCATTCATGTTGCTCACTGGATAATGTATGATAATGCTCAGTATGATATCTGTTGAATTCTTTGAATCCATATATTTGAAAATATGAAGAAGCTCAAAGTTGTGAAGAAGAAATCAATGAAGTACGTGACCCTACTAGTACTTCTCTACTTCTACTACTCCAATTTATTCTTGGGAATCAGAAAGGTGACATGGGGAGCCGATAAACCAGTTATGCATCAAATAAGTGAAATGGCCAATCAATTGGGAAACCCGTTAGGTAGAATAATGACTGAGTACTTTGAAGCATTTCAACTAAGAATGCATGCAAGGGAGAGGGTTTCATTAACCATTGTTGACCAATACAAAGACGACGTATGCTTTTTGGTTACCGGTGATAACTGCATAATTCAAGCCGTTGAACTGAGAACCATGTATGCTCCTAAATTGGGCTATGAGATCACCACAAAGACTGCTAAGGCATATGCAGATGCCTTGTCTGAAGCAAACCTAGATCATTCTTCTCTCCGCTTTGGTACCCATGAAGAAATCTAGGATATCTGAAGCAAAGGACACCAATCAAGTACGTATATGTCAAGAGGACCCCTACACCGAAGAAGAAGCCAGTGATAGAACAACCTAAGGCTCAAAGGAAGAGAGCTCAATCGGTAGCGAGCACTCAAGAAGAAGAACTAGAGGAAACCGAGGTTGAAGACATAGTTCCTCTAATCAGAAAGAGGAAATCGGGTAAACCGGTAAAGAAGGATCCACCAAGAAGTAGAAAGCCCACAATTGATGAACTTGTGGCAGGAATGAAAGAAACTAGTGGAATGGGATCAATTAGCAGATGATATCAATTAGCAAATGATGAAGATAGGAGAAAGATAAAAGAAGCAGTAGTACACTATATTCATAAATTTAATCTCTCTCCCACAGAACTTCATAGGACTGTTCGTAATGATCTTTATGAGATTCTTTAAGCTAGATGGAAAGCTTCAATAGACAGGGAAAAAGAGCTGAGGATTTGAGCTCTGCTGGAGGTTCAGAACCATCTCACTCTAGACAAGGCCACTCAGCAAGATGAACTGAACAAGCAAAATTTCCTGATAAAGAGGAGGATCGGTCAAATCCTTATTGGTGAAACTGAGAAGGTTCACAAAGAAGGTGTGTCAACTTGGAAAAAAATTCTTCAGACCCAGCAACAAGCAGAGGAAGCACGCCAAAGGACCACAGTTCCACCAGTCCTTGACACCGGTAAAGGAAAAGAAGTGCTTGGAGCTGATGCACCGACCAAAGAAAGGAATCCAATAGAATCAGTAATTGTAGACATCACTGATGAAAAAGGCAGTGATCCATCTCGTTCGACTGTTCTTATCTCTTTGGAAAAAGGTAATCCTCGAACTATGACAATAGATCAAATAGTTGATGAGGTGATGGATTTTAGAGTAATAGATAATGCCGCTAAATAGTATAGTGTGCTAGGAGAAGAGGATAAACAGTCAATTATAATAGCCATAGTGGAAACTTTTATGGACTACAATAGAACTCCAAGGGACTATAGGGCCAAGTTTCCCCTAGAATTAAATTCTAGGCTATAGACAAAATAGAGAACTGGTCTAGGCATCAACACTAGAATAAATAAGGAGACGTTGTCAAAAGTTAGACCTGGTCTCAGTGAAGAGAGAATCAAGCTTCTACTAGAAGAAGCATCAATGAACTTAGATACCAAGTGTAGAGTTGCCAAGATTCTCAATGGATATGAAAATGAAGTCTATAAAGAGACTTTAGATTTGACTTCAATGCTCTTGAGGGCACATGTCCACGGGATCCAACTCAAATAGTACAAGCACCATCGGTTCAATTCACCTCTGGTGAAGAACCTACAACTAGTAAGGAGAAAAGTCATACATAACAGTTCACATCTTGTGAATAGGTAAATTTGGGAGAGTCATCCATCAAGATGACCACCATCAACACAACCGGTGTTGAGGAAGAAATTTTTGTGGGTGACTTGCATACAGCTGAAGAGCAGCACCAAGAAGAAGTCCCACTTCATGAGCAATTACCATGGGAAGATAATTCTCAACCAGAACTGGAAGAACAAGAGAAACCGGAGGAAGAAGTACAACTAGAGCAAGAAAGGCCTGAAGAAGAAGTCCTATTGGAGAAGTTGGTCCAACAAGGAAATGAGGATAAACATGAATAGGAACAATAGTTACCTATAAAAAATGAGTAAGTACAACCGGAACAGGAGAAAACCAAAAGGAACCAGTAGATGTTCCAATCTCATCCAAGAGGAAGCTATCCTTTGCTGAAGACAAAGAAGATAAGAAGAGAAAGGCTACAAAAACTGTAGTTGACATCAGCAAAATGTCAACAAGGCAACTAAAGGAGCTAACCAAGAGGAAACATGACATGGTCCTGAAAATTGTCAATAATATTTTGTGCAACTTCATACTTGATACTGACATAGATGAAGATGAACCTATTATAGATCAGCTGGAAGTATTGGCACAAGCAATCGGTGATGACCTGACAGATCCATAAACTGTAGCAATAGATCACTATGAAAAGAAGAGAATAGAGATTCTCCAAAAACAAGTTGAAGATATAAAGGTAAATGTGTCGACCAACTTAAGAGCTCTTCAACAAAAGATTCAAGTGGTAGGAAGTTTGATGACAATAACTTCAAATTTTGAAATATTCTTGCAAGATCTGATAGAGAAGTTAGTAAAGACTTCAGAAGAAATAAGAGCCTTGTCTTCTCAGTTTGACATTAAGAACAAATCTGCAACAAACTTCAATAGAGAAATGACAATTCTTGCTCTTATTCTAAGAAAGACTGCTGAAGAGAAGACTATGAGAATCCAAGACATCATTGGATTTCAATTGCTTCTGCCCCCCACATTTGATGCAATGCAACAAACTGCATCAACGACTGAGAACCTGCATACAAAACTGTGGAGGACATGGAGAACATTATTATTTCTCTAAAAGCTACACAAAAGAATATTGAACATGTAACCGGTCAATGGGCACCGTTTCTCCATTCAACAAGGAATATTTATAAAGAGATCTTTACACAACTACAAATGTAAAATTACAAGTGAAGCTAAACCATATGTCCTATGGAAGCAAAAAGGGGAAGAAGAACCAAAAGAAATGTGAAGCAGGAAGTGATCAGATGAAAGGTCAGAAAGGTCAAAAATAGGTCAGAACATCTATAGAAGAGAAGAGCTAAAGCACAGGGGAAGAATGGGATAGGGGAAGTGTGCCACCGAAAAAAAATGAAAGGAAAAAGGAGTGTATAGGACCAGGTATAAAATATGATAAGTAAGTGAGTATGGTTTTGCCACCAATGACAAAGGGGAAGATTATTAACAATTTAAGTTGTCATTAGTGTAGATTAGTTGCAAACACCATTCCCACCGGTAAAGGTTGATCGATAGTTCATTCACATTACTTTAAAGGCACCGGTAGACTAGAAACATAATGTATGCACCGGTAGATTAAACAGAGGTAATACACCGGTAGACCAAATAGAGTACATTGTATCGGTCTTATATTGCATAAAAGGGATGGACCGGGTATAAGAATATATTGGTCAAAACTATAAAAAGATCCGCACCGGATTTTGTGGAGCAGTTTGAGTTAAATCCAGAATATGTGAAGCATCCATTGATTAGAACTGATGTTAGCTTTTTAACAGGAGTTAGCTTTATTTCTACATGGATGTTTTCAAGGTAAAATCCATATCAGAACACAACTTTATTGCTAGTTGCATGATTTATTGTTGAGTTTACAGCCTGATGGTTCTATGAGTTAAGGGTTTCACTGAGATAAACTCTTGTATAAATACAAGTCATAGGATGCAAGAAAGAATTTTGTTGATAGTTGTTGAATATACAGAGTAGTACCTTTTGAGAGAAGTAATACAATCACACAGGTGAAAGGTAGAAAGATCAACAATCAGGCAGAACTAGGAAAGAGATCAATAGGTATGATCTAATCAGACAATCAGTGTCAATTAAGATTATTGATTTTATAAGGTGTGAAAGTATATTGAAATCCCTCAATCAGGGTGGACCCTAATTGGTTCTTTGTAAAAATCCTTTAATCAGGTAACATCTTTGCTGATGTTGAAAGTCCTTTAACTAGGCAACTCCTAACAGAGTTAAGATCTTAACTGATCTTCTATCAAATCCCTTAACCGGGTAGCACCTTCATAAGTGCTTTGTAAGCTCCTAACAGGGTGCCTTTATTTATGTAGAAGTGAAGTTGTGAGCTCTGTTTCACTGTGGTTTTTTCCTTCTAACCAAGGATTTCCATGTACACATCATGTGGTTTTTTCCTTCTAATCGAGGGTTTCCACATACTCTATATCATGCAGACCATGGCTTAATCTCTACCTTTTTCCATGCAAATCATTGTCTAAAAGTTTCTTTTTACTGCATCTATTGTCCATTATACCCTCATGGTGTATATATTTTCAAAAAATGTTCAGATGATATTTTTGTTCTTATTCTCTTGTAACCCCTTAGACATTACTCATGATTATCTTCCATATGTTTTTTATTGATCATGTCTCTAGCCTTGAACTCCTACTACCCAGATCATTTCTTTCTTCAAAATAGTATCTAGGTAGTCAATATCACTATTTTCATATATATCCATAACAATTTTCTTACCATGCTTGAAACTGTCTTTTCCTTATTACATGATATCTCTTTGTTCATCAAACTCCAAATCATCTATTTGAGATAAGGACACCTCTTATGGTTGAGCCTTGAGATCACTCAAATCATTAACATTTCAATGCCAGTATCTAGATTTGGCTACAAACACTGTCCTAAGATAGCACAAGGATAAACTGCCCTTCAATGACACATTGGTCTCCATATTTCATGTCATTGTTCTTATTTAAATGACCAGTTTATTACCTTTTTCATACACTATCTTCTGCATTTGGTTTCATTGAATAGCTTTATCTTGTATTAACATCATTTCTAATTATGATTGTTTGTGCTTTGAATGCACACACCTAATCATCACATTGCATCATCATGCATTTTCTTGCTATTGTGACATTTTTCCTATACATATGGACTGATACTTCAGATGGTTCTTTGGATGTCTTGACCCTCATCTTGACTATATCATACTAATCTTTATCATATATGACTTCTCTTCCTAATTCTTGACTGTACTTTACTTTGATTGTCTTTTTTACTAATGATAATGTTGTCCTTTATACATCCTTATCCTTTGTATTTTCTCCTTACAAACTATTGATTTTGAGCTTGTTCTTTCATGTTGATCGTTTGATTCGTTGTTTGATTATCATAGTGCTCATCCACTTTACAGTCACATCACCAGTACTCACATATTTTTATTTATCTTTTGTTACTCGTAAGTGGATTACGTGTTGTCATTAGTATTCATCTATACAGTTGGTAAATAGAGCAAGACAATTCAATCGGTCATAACTACATTGTCTTTCCTCTAACAAGGACTATGCAATGTAATGTTTTAATCAGCTACTAACAGCGCTAGATCTTCTAACAAGGATATTATACTCTTAGTACATTATTAGTGGGTGTTAATTCCCATCGGGGTTTTACCTTTAATAGGGTTTCCTCGACAACAAATATTGTGTTATTGTGTTGGCATTCATTGTGTTCATTTGATTTATATGTTGCTACTATTGAAAGTTTAAAGTTGCAAGAAGAGATTATTGATCCAATTACAACTTGTTGTGATAATACAAGTGCTATTAATATATCAAAGAATTTGGTGATGCATTCAAAGACAAAATATATATCTATCAAGTATCACTACTTAAGAAAGCAAGTACAAGATAAGCATGTGATATAGGAGTATGTGAATTCTAAGGAATTGATAGCTGATATATTTACCAAACCAATACCGAAGGATGCTTTTGAGTATCTATGAGATAAGTTAGGGGTTCTTCCCCCATCCAATATTCACTAAGGCATGATGCATGCTACATCAATTCAAGTATTCATCAAAATATCTATTTTGTGAGTTTATGTTAGTGTTCACTCTTTAGGTGAAGCCTGAAGTTGTGAAAAAGAATTTTATGAATGCAATGAGAGATCTATACAATTGAGGTATAATTTACCGCCTGAGAATATTTTTCAGGAGTATGTGTCTTTTGCATTATTGTCAAAGAGGGAGAATGAGTCAATTGATTAGTAAGGGAGAATATTGCAGATGGAGATGAACAATGAAGATTAGAAAAAGAAGTTGTCAAAGAGGAACAATAAAGAAGATCTATTGATGGAAAAAGAAGAACAATGGAAGAGGTAAAATATGAACAACAAAGAGAAGTTACAAATTAGGAGTATATGAATGACAGTGAAGTGTTATCATCATCAATTGAACATTGAAGATTGTTAGTGTTGCCATCAATACCAAAGAGGGAGATTGTTACTATAACTAATAGTAATGATGGAGATTGTTTAACTGATGGTTACGATGATGAAGACCAACCAAGATCAGAGGAATACAAGATAGTAGAAAGGTTAGATCAGTTATTGTCTTGTCATTGATGTCAAGCAATTGATTTCTAGTTTATTGTGTTTCCATATTATTCGGTGTATGATATAAGTTGAATGAGTTAAGAAGATAAAGAAATGAGATGTTATGAAGGTGAAGAAATTAATTGGGCAACTGATACAAATCATAAAATGGTAAGGTTATGATGATATAATTATTTTCTACCTAACATATGATTATATCAAGTTGGTAAAGTATGGTAATGAAGATTTGTCAAGTCAGTAAGCAAAACATTTTTGGCTACCTAGAAGGAAATGTCACTCGATAAAGGTAAAAGGTAAAAGGAATTATGTTTCGGTAAAGGAAAAGGAACTCAAGGTACCAAACAAGGAAAGAAAGGTTTAGGCACCGAGAAAAGTTAACTGAGATACAAAGTTATCTATCGAGTAAGATGCAGTAATTAAATACAAGCATTGGAATGATATTTAATGATTAGATATGATGAGTTGGATGATCATGATGATAAGGAAAGTTAGTTATAGAGATATAAGGATAGGAAAACTCAAGGTGAATATCTACGGCTTAGATCTAAATGGTTAGAGAAGAAGGAACACATTTCTAGAAAGTTCAAGTTCCAAGGTGAAAAGAAAATGTTTTACGGAGATCGAGATGCAAGGTTCAATGAATTGGATGATTAAGATTGATCAAAGAAAAATGTAGTAGAGGAGATTAAGAGGAAAAAATTATCTATATAAATGATGGATTTATATGAGCAAACGGTTGACAAATTGAAGAGTTGAAGAGTCACCGACTAATGCAGTAAAGAAGGAACAAAGAGATTTTGAGTTAGAAAGCAGGATCTGATGAAGTGTTGAAGCCAATGGAAAGTGAAGAATTGAAGTGAAGATAGAAGAGAGCACAAAGGATCTGGTTATGCAAAGATAGTTGCAAATTTATAGTTCAAATTATTTATTGTTCCTTATTAGCATTTGTAATAGAGAAATATCTTAAAAGAGTGGACTTAACAGTCTTATTGTAAAATCCTTGAAAAAGGAAACATTCTAAAGAGTGTTTGAAGCCCTTTAACCAGACCACTCCTAACAGGGTGAAGCTCCTAACAAATCTAAGGTAAATCTCTTGATCGGGTCACAACTCACAGTGTGCATTGTAATCTTTAACATGAATGGATCTTAACCAGGCGTACTTTAGAAGAGTATTAATTTAGTGGGTGACAATTCCCACAATGGTTTTTCCCAAAGCTAGGTTTTCACATTAAATACTGGTGTTTCATGTGATGCATGAAGTGTGTGAATGATTTACTAATTGTTAAAGTTTATTTACTATTGTTGGTAAATAGTAAAATGTGTTTAATTGAGCTATCACTGAGTTAATTAGAGAAAAGTTTACTTGGAATCAGGGATTACTGATTCACCCGCCTCTTCATAATCCAATATTTTCTCCTCCTAGATTGGGTCAAAACTACCCCTAAATATCCTCTACTTGTCTACTAACTTCCTCAAGCCCCCTAGATCCTTGGCACTCATAAATTTTTTAACTGCGCCTCTTTGACTCATAAAAATAAATGTAAAATAGAAAGACACATAATAAAGTGACATATTTATTCTCACTTTAATAAATATTTATCTTATTAACATGTTATAATTAAATAAAAGCATCAAAAAATTGTTTCTCGTGACATTAGTTATATATGAAAAAACAAAGGAAAAAATTCCCTTTCTTTGTTGACCATGTTTAGGGTAAACAAAACCCTAAACACGTAGCATACATAGCCATTTTGAGATCTCATTCATTTTTTCTTCATCCTGCAGTTGTGATAGTGCGACCATGATTGGTTATGGATTCCAAGGGATCTTCTTAAAGTTTTTATGTATGTTATAACACATTTGACAAGTGTTTTAAGGGCTTTTTCCCTTTTCCTTACAAGTTGGATTTTCCTTGCAGGTCACAAATTTTCCTTCCATATATTGTCCTTTGAAAACATTGTGACTGGCTATTGAGAGTTTTTTGATCTTTTGTAAATCATGAATTTGATTTTTTTTGTCTTCATGGCTTTACTATTCATAATTCTTGTCCATAGTTTTTCCTTTGTTATAAGATCAATTTTTAGAGAAAGACTTGTGGGATTCTCTATATCATGCAGACCATGGCTTAATCTCTACCTTTTTCCATGCAAATCATTGTCTCAAAGTTTCTTTTTACTGCATCTATTGTCCATTATACCCTCATGGTGTATATATTTTCAAAAAATGTTCAGATGATATTTTTGTTCTTATTCTCTTGTAACCCCTTAGACATTACTCATGATTATCTTCCATATGTTTTTTATCTGATCATGTCTCTAGCCTTGAACTCCTACTACCCAGATCATTTCTTTCTTCAAAATAGTATCTAGGTAGTCAATATCACTATTTTCATATATATCCATAACAATTTTCTTACCATGCTTGAAACTGTCTTTTCCTTATTACATGATATCTCTTTGTTCATCAAACTCCAAATCATCTATTTGAGATAGGGACACCTCTTATGGTTGAGCCTTGAGATCACTCAAATCATTAACATTTTAATGCCACTATCTAGATTTGGCTACAAACACTGTCCTAAGATAGCACAAGGATAAACTGCCCTTCAATGACACATTGGTCTCCATATTTCATGTCACTGTTCTTATTTAAATGACCAGTTTATTACCTTTTTCATACACTATCTTCTGCATTTGGTTTCATTGAATAGCTTTATCTTGTATTAACGCCATTTCTAATTATGATTGTTTGTGCTTTGAATGCACACACCTAATCATCATATTGCATCATCATGCATTTTCTTGCTATTGTGACATTTTTCCTATACATATGGACTGATACTTCAGATGGTTCTTTGGATCTCTTGACCCTCATCTTGACTATATCATACTAATCTTTATCATATATGACTTCTCTTCCTGATTCTTGACTATACTTTACTTTGATTGTCTTTTTTACTAATGATAATGTTGTCCTTTATACATCCTTATCCTTTGTATTTTATCCTTACAAACTATTGATTTTGAGCTTGCTCTTTCATGTTGATCGTTTGATTTGTTGTTTTGATTATCATAGTGTTCATCCACTTTATAGTCACATCACTAGTACTCACATATTTTTATTTATCTTTTGTTACTCGTAAGTGGATTGCGTGTTGTCATTAGTATTCATCTATACAGTTGGTAAATAGAGCAAGACAATTCAATCGGTCATAACTACAATAGTCACCGAGCACACATGATTATCGAGTGTCAATATAATACCGAGCCAGAGACAACATTTACCGAGTAATCTAGAGTTCACATAAAAGTTTGTAATGACACATAGTTTGAGGTGAATAACTTTTTACCAAGCTAGAAAATAGTTTACCAAGATTGAGGTGAATATTTAATACTGATGTAATCATTTAATGATCGATGATTCCTATGTAACGATGATCTAGGTTAATCATTTGAGTTGTTGATCTTAGGTTTTCTAGATAGTGTCACAACCCTAATTAGGTCAAATCATTTTGATATAAGTATTGTAAAGATGTCATTTTGACATGTATCACATATGAAGTAGCCGCCATTGGGAGACATCTGAAGATCTGACAGGGTCATGTTGAAGCATTGACAGAGTATTCAGTTTATCAGAAACAATTCAAAGGCTACCGAGTAGTACAAAAGGAAATATTCATCACAACAAGGTGATTTCATTATTGTACTTAATGGATGTGATATCAACAAAGTAAGTTATTTTTCAAATAGATCAAACTTCACTGTTACTCTCTAGCAATTGTAGCAGACTTTAAATCTCCTAATAGAATAGACTTAATAGTCTTTGTTGGAATTATGGAAATATGTGTATTGAGAGGGGAGGGGTGAATCAGTACCCACCTTTCCATAATTCCAACAATTAGTATTAGAGCCTTTAAAAACAATAACAATATCACCTTGTTGTGATGATTATATCCTTTTGAACTGTTCAGTAGCCTTATAACTGTTCTGATAAACTGAATACTTTTGTAGAAATCCTGCTGTCAAAACCCTGTCTAAACTTTAGATGTCCTTGAGTGTTGTGTTATCTCTATTTGAGCATTCAAGGTTGTCATTAGTATCAAAGGTTATCAAAGATATCGATCGGTCACTTACATTGAGCAAATCGGTAACTAGAAGCAAGACAGACTAGTCGGTAAAGCTTACACACCGAGCATCAGACAGTTTACCGAGCACCAACAGACACCAACACCGACAGACAGTAAACATCGAGAGTTGCAGTATACACCGAGTAGTTTATACAATGTTTACTGAGGATCACAGAAAATAGCATAGTAATCTGAAATGGCACATTCTTCTATGCAAATGGTTACAATAGATCATAAAATGTTTTACCAAGATCGAGGAATATTTAATGTTATGATATTCATTAAATGCAATGTATATCTTATGTAATAGTTTGATCTAGGTCATTTTTGTACACCGTAGATCTTAGGGTTATGACTAAGCTATGTAACCTAATTTTGTTAAAGCGGGAAAAGAAGATCACTATATAAATGTATGTTTACATCATTTTTGGTGTGAACTGATGCGAGAATAGATATATGAATCAAGGAGCAACTTGAAGTATTTGCCTAACTTCAAGTCTATCAGTTAACAGAGCAAATTGCAGAGGATATCAGATTAAACAGAATCAGAAAAGGCTACTGAGCAGTTCAGAGCAGAGATTCATCACAGTAAAGGTCAAATACATTCAATAACTTATAGATCTGTATTAGACAATTGAGTTGTCAATTAGCAGATAATTGCCTATTGCTTTCTAACAATTGTAATAGAGTTTTGGATAAAATCTGTTAACAGAGTAGACTTAACAGTCTTATGTAAATCTCTTAACCGAGTGCACACTTCATTAGTGTTGTTAAAATCCTATAACTAGGTAGATCTAGCTGATCTAATATGTTACTCCTAATAGGGTAAGATCACAAGAAGTGATAAAAACTTGTAGCCCTAAAAGGCAAACCTTTTCTATCTGCAGTAGTGAAGAATTTGTGGGTGTCATCCCCACCGCAATTTTTACCTTCTAACAAGGGTTTCCACGTTACCAAAATACTTGTGTTATGTGATTTCTATTTGATTTCATGTTGTTTACTTTCTTAAGTTAAATGGATGATTGATACATGCAATTAGATACAAGTTATTTTGGAAGGTTATCACTGTTTATAGTCATAGATCTAAAAGGTTTACAAGTAAATTTTTTGAAGGCACTGATTCACCCCTCCCCTCTTAGTACCTATCTCTCCTAATTCCAACATGTTGCTACTTCTTAAAGATACATGTCAAAATGACATCCTTACAAATTTTATATCAAATTGACCTTGACCTAATTAGGGTTTAACATTATCTTAGAAAACCTAAGATCAACAGTTCATAAGATTAACCTAGATCATCATTACATAGGAATCATCATTCATTAAGTGATTACATCCACAATAAATATTCACCTCGATCTTGGTAAACCATTTTCTTACTCAGCAAAAAGTTGTTCACCTTGAACTATGTGCCATTCAAAAGTTTTATGTGAACTCTGGATTACTCGATAAATGCTATCTATCGGTCTCGGTGTTCACTCGCGCTTGGTAATACTATGTACTCAGTAACTGTTATGCTCGATAATTTATTTTCTCGATGATTACTATGTATTGATAACCGACTGAACTATCTTCCTATTTTTACCGACTGTACAACTGAATACTAATGACAACACTTAATCCATTTAGGAGTAACATTATTCCCCTTTGGAATTAGTATAAAAAATTTATATGTATGTCGACTATAAAAAATTGAATTCTCAAAGATTTCACAAAACCAAAAATGTGTAAAATTTGTGACTCCCCCTATGAACATGCTCTCGGTATATACATATGTTTCCCCCTTTTTTGAAAATAATGACAAAGAATTATACTTACAATTTGTCAAAAATCTTAGGACGAGTTTTCTTAAGATTATCCATAAGCTTCTCCCATTCTTCCTTTAGATTTTCTAGAGCCAACTTCTCTAAGCTCACTTTAGCATGCATATCAAAAATGTTCTCGGTGACAAAAATCTCAGGGGTGGCAACCAATTTCTTTACCTGTGTCACATGCTTTTGCATCACTAACAAATGCGGTAGTAACTCAGCCTATAACTCGGTTACGTCTTCTTTGATTTGGTCCTCTTCCTTTCTTAACTCAAGTCTTAACTATTGTATGTGTTTCACTTTGGAATAATGCACTTAAAATGCATGTTGCTCGGGTGTAAGACGAGTAGCACTATCTTTTATATATGAATCTAATTTTATTATCTTTTCACTACCCTCAGTAGTGAAGTGATCTAAAGTACATAGGTATTTTAGAATTGTAAGAAATTTATCAATGATGCTTTCTAATTTAGTTACAACTTCTGATAGCTTTACCTTGTTTACTACCACTTCTTGGCTGATCTTTTCAGTCAACTTATACTGAATCTTTTGTTCAGATCTCTCTTCAATCATCTGCTCAGAATATGTAGTGGGGCCATTTATTGTTTCGGTGAGCACTCCAAGTTGATCAATAATGGGGGTGGATTCATCAATAGTTACATCAAGAGCAACTTGCATTAGAATCTCCTTGACTTCCTCTAGCACCTTTGTGTTTTTATTTTCTTGTCTAATCTTTTCTTGTGCTTTCGTTCGGGTAAATAGCTCTCCATATTTCCTGAGAGCTTCGGGATCAAGTGTCTTTGGGTCATATGCTGGAATTTCAATGACTTCATCAAGTGTAACCGGACCCTTACTTCCTACTTCATCATCTTCTTCTTCTCTTGCACAATAGATGTTGGAGATGGTGCAACAGAAAGTTGAGCCTTGTGCTCAGGATCTACCTTTGGTGGCTTGGTGGATTTGATTTCTTCCTTATTTTGCCCAGTAACTGATTTTGCAATCTGTGGTGCAGGGGCTTGTGACCTTGTTTTGGTTATAGAAGTGTCTACCGTTGACTCTATTTGTGCTTGTATATTTTCTATTGTTTCAGTGGTCTCTTCACCTATTTCCTCACCCTTTTCTTCATTTTTATCTATTACCTTCTCGAGTGGAGTGTTATCATTTTGTGCTCTAGTAGCTATCTCAATAGCTTGTACCAGTATAGGTAGATTACCTAGTACCATTGCTCGGGATACCTCGATTGCTTCTTCCTTACCAAGGTTCTCGGTAGCTCCGATGATTATTTTATCTTCCTTAGCCTCATCATCAGGGTCGCCTTTTGTTATGCCTTCTATTCGTATTTGTTCATCCCCTAGAGTAGTTAGCATCTCTGGAATTCCTTCCATCACATTGTCAGCAGCTGATATGAATTCTTTTTCATTGGCTTCTTCCTCGGGATGCTCAGTATCTGAGATATTAATAGGTTCATCATCAAAATTAATAGGCTCTTCTACTTGTATGCTCGGTTGATGATCCTTGGTATTGACTTGCTTGATTGGATGAGGATTTTAGTCGAAATGTTCCTACTCTCATCATCTACCTCTTGAAATTTTCCTTGTAGGATCTTGAATGCTCTAGCCTTCATAAAGGATTTATTTGCATATTGTTTTAATGCTACATCTATCTCAACAAAAAATTAGTCAGATTTTACCAAAATTAATGACCTTTCTCTCATCCTTTTCTCAGTTGTAAGTACAGAAGTCTATCTAGCAGAAAATTTATCATATAGTTCTTTGGGTATGTTGCTAAAAATTTCAACTAAAACTATTTTGAAGGTGATCATCATACTTATTACTACTTCTTCAAGCTTATCCTTCTCCTTGGTGCTCAGATGAGGATACCTTTTAAGTTTGGGTGAACTCAGCTTCCCAGTAGTTCTTATTATTTTTGGTACCTCATCAATGGTCTGATGTTGAGTATTCACCACAACTCATAATTTATCTATGTCCTCTTCTAAATCTTTATCATCCTTTCCTCTTATAAGTTTTCTTCTCCTCTTTGGCTCAGGGAGCTTGGTGGAGGCCTTTGATTTTTTTCTGATATGTACGAGTCAGTGTAGGCCTAGTTATTTTTACAACACCTTTCTTCAAGGGTGGTGAACTAGTAGTTTTTGACCTAGTCCTAGTCCTGGCATGTTTACATTTACCTTTATCAGCCTTAGGTGGCTCTTCTTGTTCATGTTCCTCCAACTTGGTGGCCTCTTCATCTATGTTCTCACCGACTGGTGTCTAATCCTTGATTTATTCTTCAACCATTTTCTCAATGTCTTCATCTATGACACCAAATTTTTTCTTAAGATTCCTAACCATTTTGTCCTTTTTCCTACCCATCTTTTCAACTACAAGTCCCATCTTGATTCTAGACTTGGCTTCCTCAAAGGTTCCAAACCTTGTAGCCTTCTTGTCTTTGGGCTCAGAAAGTAAAGCCTTTATTGATTTTGTACCTACATCAATTCCAATCTCATAGTCCATGGGCGGTAGCCAAGTTTTTCTTGGCTCTACAACTTTGATTAGGGTGGTGTCAGTATCCACTAGGAAACAAATATCATCTTTAAATTTCTCTACCAATTGTGTTGGTATCCTTGTTCTTTTCTCCATTCTCTCTTTGAACTATCCAAAATATTCTTCCATCACAGGTTCAAAATTCTTTCCTAAGTTCTGACTAAACTCAATGATTTGAACAATAATAGATCGGTTGATATCCCATTCTACATTACCGACTAATGGGAAAACGTTCTGTAAATAAAAGAATGTCCATACAAATAATGAGCCAAATTTGCAAGTGTTGGATCTTGCTACCCTTATCATCCTCATGTTTTCTTCTAGATGTCTCAGCATCAACTCAGCTAGGTCAAGTTGCAAACCCTTTTTCATAAAACCAAAAATGTGTAAACTTAGTGACTCCCCCTATGAACATGCTCTCAATATATACATATGTTTCCCCATTTTTTGAAAATAATGACAGAATTATACTTACAATTTGTCAAAAATATTAGGATGGGTTTTCTTAAGATTATCCATAAGCTTCTCCCATTCTTAGTTTAGATTTTCTAGAGCCAACTGCTCTAATCTCACTTGAGCATGCATATCAAAAATGTTCTTGGTAATCATGTGTACTCGGTAACTGTTATGCTCGATAATATTTTTGCTTGGTGACTACTATGTATTGATAACTGACTAAACTCTCTTCCTATGTTTACCGATTGTACAATTGAATACTAATGACAACATTTAATCCATTTAGGAGTAACATTCTCCCCCTTTGGAATTAGTATCAAAAACTTATATTTATGCCGACTATTTCATTATTGTACTTCATGGATATGATATCAACAAAGTAAGTTGTTTTTCAAACAGATCAAACTTCACTGTTACTCTCTAGCAATTATAGCAGACTTTAAATCTCCTAACAAAGCAGACTTAACAGTCTTATGTAAAATCTCTTAACCGAGTGCACACTTGAAGAGTGTTGCTAAAATCCTCTAACCAGGTAGATCTAGCTGATCTTTTTGTTACTCGTAACAAGGTAAGATCACCAGAAGTGGTCAATCTTTGTAAGCCTTAACCGACAACTTTATTTCTTCAAAAGTGAAGCTTTGTGGGTTCCATCCCCACCACAATTTTTACCTTCTAACAAGGATTTCTGTGATACCAAAATACATGTGTTATGTGTATGAAGTTTCATGTATGCTTATTCAATTAGTTTACAAGTATTTACATTTTAGTTATGTTATTGAATGTATGGTGAATGCAATTACTACAGTCAGTTAATGAATTACATTTCTACAATGATTCAATCTAAATAGTTTTTAGGGTTACGGATTCACCCCTCCCCTCTCAGTAACTCACCTTTCCATAATTCCAACATCTTTATGCCATCATTGACTACTTGGATCACTGTACGTATCTATGTTCATGACTAATTTCTTTATAATAACAATATATGCTCCTTGTATATTCAATGTTTCTATCCATGATATTGTCTCAATGATTAAGAACCACTATTTGTTAATCATAGCACCTATATGCACACATATTACTATGAAGGTGCTTCTATGGAAACCTCATGGCATAAATTGTCCTTACATGGTCTTATAAAAGTACATTGGCTATTCCCTCCTCTTCATTGATATTTCAAAGTTCACTACCTTTATTTCAATGTTATGTTGTTTCTTTTCCATTTTTTATCACTATCATGACTTCCCAAACATTGCATTTGTCCATTCACTAATATATATACCTTTTCTAGTTTCATGAAATATATTCTTTCTTTAATTTTGGATCCACTTGTACAATTTGGAAGTTGTGTTTATGTTCAAATGCTCCTTTCATTACCTTCTTCGTGCCTTGCAATGTGGGAAACAATTTTCTTTACTTGAACTATGCCCTCTATTTTGGTATTAGTCCCATCTCAAGGTTTTCGTAGGATTTCAAGATCTACAGTCGGCCCACTCAATTTCATCTCAGGATTTCACAATAAAAGAAACCCACACCTCATTTTTGCATGATGAAAGCAATTGCAAGGTTGAAGCCCAAATTTGAAGACATCCCACAAAGTGAGGATTTGTTATTGAAAGCTACATCTACCTCTATCAAGAATCTACATAATTTTTAACATCATCACAAAGTCATGAATTGATCATGAAGATGGCTAGGAGATTGGGTTGTACTCTTCATATATAGGGTTGGGTATGATTCCTTGTTATTTTTAGATCTATACATTTGTTTCATATTTTCATGTTTCCATTTCAGATCTACGATTACTTGCATGCATTGAATCATACATTGATTATATTTTCATGTCAGGATTTCACTCTATCACACATAGGGTAGATCTAAGCATTTACTTGTGCATTTTAGCTCATAGCAATTTAGACATACTCTAGATTCACGAATACTATACATTATATTTATCATATCAGCTATCTATGGAGGTGAAAATCACCAAAATGAGGGGTTGACCAAGGAAAATCCCTATATAGCCATATACACATACACAAAATCTCATATTTGTAGGTGCAGATAGTCCTAGATCAAGCTGTAAATCCAAAAAACCCTTCCAAACATAGAGATAGAGCCACACTGAAAAGTCAGGTACAAGTCAAAACTTGACTTGTCCCTCCCAAACTTTAGTGTAAGTTTAGGAGTGGTAAGTTACAGGTCTATATTTACTAGATCTTTAATTAAGGTTGGTTTTGAGACTCTAATAGTCGAGAAATTCAGATTGAAAGTACCATATTATCCATCTTATTTCCAGGTACACTTGTTCTTGTTTCTTTTTCCTTGTACTTAAATTATTATATCAGATATGTAATTAATATTTTATTTCCAAATCATTGCAACAAAGGAATAAAAACCCTAAAAGCATTGATCTTGCATTGGCACCCTTTCTTCTTTAGGTATGCTAATCATATTCACTTTGTGGTGTTTTCATATTCCAATGTGTGTCTTGAACTGGGATGTAGTAGCTTCTATATTGCTTAGTGTTTCATGCATTATAGTAACATGAATCATTGTTGCTCTTATTCTAGTATTTTGATGATGAATGTTTGTCATTTGATTTTAATAACATCATTCATATTACTTTATTCATGACAACATTTGTCTAACATACTTTGTTCACTATTATGAATGCTATTAGTACAAGATAATATTTGTAACTCTTAGTTACTATGATGATATTTACTTCTTTTTGTTCCCTACATCATCATATCATTGTAACCCCATTGAGAAAATATTTGTTTCTCATGATAGAGACTTTATCAACTCACTATTATAAGTGACACATACTTGTCTGATTGGATTGTAATGTCATGGTGATGTAGGAGTTGTACACCCACCTTTGTCAAAACACTAAATGATAGTGACAACATGTTGGGCTCAACCCTTGTGGGAGCCCATTTTACCCTACATGCTATGACATTCCTAATATTTAATGAAGTAATCAACAATGAAAATTTACTTCTACTTGCATAGTGAACAAACGTGTTAGACAAAACAATGAACTTTAGATTTGTTGGATACTGATGATTTTTTCTTTTATTTCCTCTCTAATATATGATATGATTACATAGCTAGTTTTATCCCATGTGCAATAAAATTATATATTTGGAGATGATTAGATATGAATTTATTGGCATCCTAAGTTCTAATATGTTTCTCATCATATCTTGTAGGCATATATGGAGCAAGGAGTGAAAGGAGTTGGAGACACAACCATCAACAATGAGATTTGTCATTCCATCTTCCAAGAAATGACAAATTTTTAATTCTCTCATATGTGTTTTTCATTCTCAAATGTATAGTTATTTTTATATATCATTAAACTAGTCAATCCCATGCCTTGTGTAGGAAACCATACATTTGAATTCATGAATAAAAATAATTATTTTAATGTAAAGTTGTATAATTTTTTCATTGTTCATAAACACACTTGCTTCTTATCTATTTTTCACTAGATAGTAGCTCCTTCTAGTAAATAACACTTAGCATAATCAGGCATGTACCCTTCTTTTTGTACTTGTAAAACTTAACCAACTCTACTCGATTGAGATGAAAGTGAAAGTGGGTAACATTTGTGGTGACATTTTCTTGATACTTCTTGTTAAGAATCCCATACTAGCTTCCTAAACTATCCATTGGATACAGATTCAAAAGACTTGATAGAACCTGAAGAAACACCCTTTACACTACCTTAACTCACTTACAGATTGTTGTAATTCATTATCGTTTGATTGAGTAAATATGTATCATTTACGTTAATGGACTCATTAGTTCATTGGAATGAATGATATATATTTATTTGATTGAAAAATAATGTTTTACCATAGAGAACCCTCCTATTCACCTATGGATCTTCCAAAGCAAAGAAAAAAACTATGCACAACAACACTAATTTAACTTTAAACCTACCCTACCCTAAACTAACCAACAATCAAAATAATATAAACAAGTCTATTCACTGGTTTTGCAAAATATCTCCCTTTTCTCTTCAATTTGCAATGATTATAAAGCTTGTGAACAACTAAGGAGTAAAGAAAATATGGGAACTTGACAAATTTTTGAAATAATTTTACATGAATGGAAGCAAAGTTTCTTACCCATATGAGTTGGCTGCATAAATGATTATCTTGAAATGAATGTATGGCTTTCCACTGCTCCTCTTGGTGCTCTATCTTTTCCTTTGGATCAAGTCTAAAAGATTGTTTCTCATTCTTTTTGGCTTATATATATTTTAAGTTCTTGATAGGGCATCATCTTGACATAACAAAACTTTGTGCTCTAATGTTGGTTTGTAGCTTGTAAACTGCCACTTTGACACCTTTCTGCTAATTAGGATCAATTATTTCACCTGTCTCACTTGTAAGAAGTAGTGTTGCTTCCTCCTCTCATTCATTTGGTTCTTGAGTTTATAACTTAGGGGATATTGGATTGTCATCAAGGTCTGAGTAGAACATCTCCAGCTCATCCCAGAACATGTCTTCCTCTAGGTCTTCTTCACTCCTCTGCATGAAATAATCATTTTTAGCTGCATCACAACATTACTCAACCCCTATGAACTCCCATAGAAAATCATCTTTGAGGTATTCTTCATGATTCAAGGATTCATTTTCATGCTTATCATCATGGATTAACCACTCATTACAATGATCTACACCCTCTTGACTTCCAAAGTTGTTGTTGTCGAGACCATAGCCATATTTTCTTCACTACATTCAATGAAAGAAGGTAGCTCATCGAAGCAAGTTCTACACTCATCATTCTCCTCTTAAAAAACTATCATCTTACCATATCCATTTGTGTCTTACAACTTCTCCAAAACTTGTGTTGATTGTAAAATTTGTGTTTCCTCTTCATCCTTAATGATGTAGAGGCAGGGTTCAAGTCAACACAATGTAGGCATATTTCACAACAATAGGCTCATATCTTCTATACAAACCAAACAAGAAACCATATTAGGAAGTTTCCTTCTCAAGAAAAAATTCTTGGTGTTTTAAAGACCTTTTAAAAGGACACAAGATCATCATAGACTAGTCCCTAACCAGTCCTCCATTATCACTCTTCACAACCTCGATTTACCCTTAAGTGAACTAGTACCTTACAAGGCTACAAACCTCCAGTGATGATTTAGGACTCCCAAAAATCCTTCCCATTCTTAAGAAACTTTATAAAACATGTAAAAAAAAAATCAAACTCACAATTACTCTCAATGACTTTGACTTTCACAAACCCCCAAGCACACTCACAACTAGGTTATTTTCCTGCTAGCCCTCACAAATGATAAAATAGCACATAAATTAAAATTTAGACCATATCACCACAAGAAAAAAAAATTTTGGGATACCCTTTTTGGATTTATATAACATACCAAAAATAAAGCGGTAGTTTTTTTGAAAAACATTAGTAAAAAATGGACTGGTAATATGCTCGTCAGGTCTAATTAGGCCACTTTTACAAAGTACCTATTAGAACTCTCCACTCTAGATTTACAACCTACATTACAAAGGTTAAAAAAGGCCGCATAAAGCCTGAATAAACAACTTCCATGGCTCAAAGGGTCCATTATCCTCTCATTTTACAAAACCCTCCTTGTTCAGTCAAATTAAGCCAAATTCATAAGAAAATCTAACTAGGGCATCATTAGAATGACAAAAAACACTACTTTCCATTCCTTAAAGTTATAAATCCATTTTATGTAGAACTAAATCCTTCCTTATACCAAATTATGAGTAATTTCATTGGTGGAAAGTGCCTCAAATCACAAATTTTGTGATTCAAACCCTCGTTGGTAGGGGTTTCATACCTTGTTGCAGTAAAAATGCAATATCTTTCTTAAAACTTCATAAAATTCATGAAACTAGTTGAGATAGAAAGGTTATTCAATAATATATCCAACCATACAACTTTCATATCATATAACATTTGTACAAATGCGTATAATTCGATGCAACATGACTAGTACTCAAAAATCTAAAAATTGAAGTCATTAAAATGATCATGACTTTTATAATACTTAACAAAAATGTGTGAAACCAACACCAAAAGAAATTAGATTCAATATAGTTTCAAACCAAGATGGTCTTATGCCATAATTAGGGTTGTATAATTTGTACCATGCAAAGGAACAAAGAAAATATGTGTTAAAACAAGGTTCTTTATTGATTTCCTTTGTCCACTTCAATACAAATTCATTTTATTTCAATCTACCTCATCCTAAATGTACACAAAGGTATTACAATATTTCCTAAGCCTACCCAACTAACTTCAACTGTCCAACTACCTCTTGACTCTTCATATTCTCTTTTTTTATATTTTTCCAATTTTACAACTTTTACAAGCTTTGACATTTTTTTGCAATATTTACAATATGAACTCAAAATAACTTCCTAAGACTATTTTGGCCCAAAACAAGTCTAGAATGGTCTAGAATACCTTATTTAATGAACAAAACACAAGAATATAGCAAAATTTTCAAAATTTCCTCACGGAGGCACAAAGTCCATCAGGTGCTCCAGCACCATACTTCCAGAGAAAAGAAAATTCAAGTCTCATTGAATGCTAGTATGCTCCTTCTTCCCAGTCTTCTACAATTTGTTCTTCATCTTTGCAACTATCATTGGGTAATTCTATCTCTTCATTTTATTATACCATCTCCTATCGAGCATCCTCTCAGCTTTCAAGTTCCAAAATTTTATTTCTTGTGCATATACCTTAGTAGCATCATCATTCATGTCTTCATCATATAATATAGAGACATATTCACCATTACCACAATCACATAATACCCTTGCAAATATACATACACCTCATTAACAAATAAATCTGCAACATCTTCATTAGCAACCTTGTTATCAACAATAATATGCCTTTCTGCTTGCTTATCTTGAACACTAGACTCAAATAACTAAAAATAACATAGAGAATCAGCCACAACTATGTTTACCTTGTCTTCTTCAATGCTTGATGTCAAAACACTCATAGGTATATTGACCATTTAATTTATTACCTCTTCCTCTATTGTTGTTTTCCTTGTGTGTCTTTTCCTTCTATGAATAATATCTCTAATAGGCCAACTTACCTTTCTTACTAGTGGTAAATGTCGACCACTCAACTACTACATTTCTAGAGAAAATATTATCTCCAATTATTCTAAGGCTTGACCCAACCTTTGTACCTCCTACTTAAGACTTTCTACTTCTGCCTTTTCATCTTCCTTCTTCTTCACACTTATCTCCCTTTTCCCTCTCTTGTTTATTCTTTGATGAACCTCTCTTTGTAAGTACCTCTTCAAAAAATCCATTTCTTCAAGAAAGTCTCTCTTCACCTTGCTTCTCCTTGTCTTTGTGACACCTCACCTAGGTCTCCTCTCTTCTTCACCACATAGTCTGTTGGCATCTAGGCTCCCTCTTAACCCTAAAAAATACAACACATATGAAAACACACACCTTCCTTTCCCAAAATATTCTAGCTCTGATACTAATTGATGCAAAGGGAGGGTTCAACTCAACACAATTAGGCATATTTCACAATAATGGGCTCATATCTTCCATACAACCCAAAAAATCAACCATATTAGGAAATTTCCTCGTCAAGAATAGATTCTTAGAATTTTAAAGACATTATAAAAGGACACAAACTCATCATAGGCTAGTCCCCAACTAGTCCTCCATTATCACTCTCCACAACCCCAAGTTACCCTAAAGTGAACTAGTGTCTTACAAGGCTACAAACATCCAATGATGCTTCATGACTCCTAAACCTCCTTCCCACTCTTGAAACACTTTAAAAAAAATGTAAAAAATATGATAAAACCCATAATGAATCCCAATGGCTCTGATTTCCACAAACCCCAAGCACACTCACAACCAAACTATTTTCCTACTAGCCCTCACAAATGACAAAATATGGCATAACTATGACTGTAGACTAGAGCCTCACAAGAAAAATTAGTTTAGGATATCATTTTGGGAGTTATAAAACATACCAAAAATAAATGGGTGGTTATTTTGAAACACGTCACTCAAAAATAGATTGGTAATCTGCTCATAAGGCCTAATTAGGTCACTTATACACAGTACCTATTAGAACTCTTCACTCCATATTTTTAACCTACATTACAAAGGTGAAAATGGGCCCGATATGGACTGAATCAATAAATACCATGGCTTTGAGGGTCCATTCTCCTCTCATTGTACAAAACCCTCATTCTTGTTCAGTCAAATTAAGCCAAATTCATAAGAAAATCATACTATGGCATCATTAGAAAGATAAAAAACACTAATTTCCACTCTTGAAAGTTACAAATCCTTTTGTTTCAACACTAAATCATTACTTCTACCAAATTAGGGGTAATTTCAATGGTGGGAAGTGGCTCAAATCAAAAAAATTGTGTTTCAAACCCTCATTGGCAAGGGTTTCATACCCTGTTGTAGTAAAAATGCAATATCTTTCTTGAAACTCCATAAAATTCTATGAGACTAGTTGTAATAGAAAGTTTATTAAATACTCTATTTAACCATACCACTTTCAAATCATAGACCATCCATACAAACCTATACAATTCACTGCAACATGACTGTTACCCAAAAATATGGAAATTGCAGTCTTTAAAATGACCATAACTTCCATAACTCTTAATGAAAATATGTGAAACCAACACAAAAATAAAGTAGATTCAATAGTTTCAAAAAAAATAGTCTTAGGCCATAATTAGGGTCATACAATTTGTACCAGACAAAAGGACAAAGAGAATAGGTGTTAAAATAGGGTTCTTTACTGATTTCCTTTGTCCACTTCAATATAACTTTATTTTCTCTCAATCTACCTCATCCTCAATGTACACAAAGGTATTTAAATCCTTCCTACGTCTACCTAATTGAATCCAACTATTCAACTACCTCTTGACTCTTCATATTATCTCTTTTTAAAATATTTTTATAATTTTACAACTTTTACAAGATTTGACAACTTTTGCAATATTTACAATATGAACTCAAAATGACTTCCTAAGATTCTAATCGACCCAAAAAAGTATAGAATGTTCTAAAATACCTTAGGGTTTGTTTGGGTGTTGGAATACCAAATGTTGGATATAGTCAATTCTGGAAGATGATGCATTTCTAGAAGATACAAATCCTGAAAATGATTTCTGGAATATGAGCTAACCCGTTTGGTTCACCCGGAAGATGACTGAGAATATGCATAAGGAATTTTAATTCTTTATTTTAATTTCTTTGAATATGGTGTGTGTATAGTCTGTATATATGCACACTTACATGTGTGTATATATACACATATGCACACATGTGTACATATATACATACACATGTGTGTGTATATATACATATACACACACATGTGTTTATATACACACACAGGAGTGTATATATAAACACATATATGTGTGTATTTATACACGTGTATATATATACACACATGTGTGTATATATACATACATACACACACATATATACACATACATGTATACACGTATATACACATGTGTATATATACACAAATACACACATGTGTATATACATCTACACACATTTTTGTATATATACACATTTATATATATATATATATATATATATATATATATATATATATATATATATATATATATATATATACACACACACATATACACATGTATGTATATATATACACATATGTATATACACACATGTATCTATATACACACGTGTATATACACACACGTGTGTATATATACACGTGTATATATACACACGTGTGTATATATACACACGTGTGTATATATACACATGTATATCCACACACATGTATATATATACATCCTTATAGTCACGGATCCCACAAAATATTAAATTTGGTTTTATAAAAATTGGAATTGGAATTTGAAATTCCAATTCCACCTATTTGAGTGAAGATGCAAATGCCCATTTTGGGGCAAAATTGGAATTTCAAAATTTCAATTCCAAGTTTTTGGATGGACACAAACATGAAATAGACGTTATCCGGAATTAGATAATGCCAATCCCAGTCTAATTCAAGCCCCCAAATGGGCTCTTAGTGAATGAATAAAACACAAGAATCAAGAAAAAATTGCAAAATTTCCTCATGGAGGCATACAATCCATTAGGTGCCCCTGCACCACTTATCAACAAAACAAGGTAGTTCATCAAACAAAGAGGTCAAAACTTGTTTCTCATTACCTCTTACTAGGTCTTCATCTTTCTATTTCAACTGATTTTGTTTGATACTTTTTTGTAACAAGTTTTATTTATCATTTTGAACCTCACTAAAAAGTGTAAATTTATTAATAGTGAAAGACTCATGTTCTACCTTCAACTCTTTATTTTTCTTCTTGGTGGACCAATCTTCTTGATAGACAATGGATCCTCCTGGGTAAAGATGAATAACAAGAGGGATGGAGAGAAATTATGGAAGGGAAATTTGGGAAACTTTGTGAGTTATTTGAATTAAAGTAGGATTTCCTTGAGAAATACCTAGATCAGTTGATATGTGTACAAAATCTTGCAATGAATGGGACTCTTTAAAGCTAGGAATTACCAACTTAGCACACATGCTTGAGGATTCAATAGGATTACTTGGATTGAAGCTTGGAAACTTGGACTAGGAGACCTCTTCTTTATTAGGCTAATTTTGAATGAAATAATGTGATTAAGCCTCTAACATTTGAGCTTGTGCGAGTAATAGCCTCAAATGTTCTTTTACAACCACCACCCTTGAAGGATCTTCCTCATATTGTCTTTTTTTTTGTTGTCTCTAACTCCTCATGGAGATGATCCTAATAATCCAACTCCTCCTATTGTATATCAACCTCTGGTTGCCTCTTGATCTTAGACAATTATTTAGTCCATTCTAGCAACAAACTTTTTATTTCACTACTTCCCATGTTGGCCAAGTTCTAAACTTGACTAGAATAATCATCATATTTATTTTGCATGAAATAATTTCCTTGAGAATGGTTGTAAGCCTGGGTATGCTACCAATAAGGTAGAGTAGGGGAGGGTGGGTGGTAATAATCTTGAACATGCTGGTAGCATGCCACTATAGGGTTTCTTTGAGTGAAACTAGTAGTATATTAATTATGATACGAATGATAGGAGGATGCATGGGCAAAATTTTCATGAAATGGAGTATGATATTGTTGGCATTTGATGAAGGTTGTATGTGTTTTGGTCACATGAGTGTGTTGTGGTGTTTTCATTACTGGCAACATGTTTTGTTTATGTTAAGAAAATAAATTTACTGATGATACTGGAGGATCAGATTTAAGAATGACTAAGTGTTCAGTCAACTGATGATAGTGCAGAAAGCAAGCAACATTGAATTATTTTTGGAGTAAATGATCGAGTTAAGGTGCATGGTCATAGAGTTAACATAGACAAAGGTATATCTATCTATTCCTATGATCACATCAATTATCTTGGAGTATTCTGAAAGTTATTGAAGATTGAAGTGAAACTGGCAGTTAGAACAATGAACTGGTGGACATAGTTGGTTAGATCAGTGTTGCGGTTAAATGTTTGTATCGGGATGACATGTTCTCAAATTTAAATATTTTAGACCGACATCAAGGATGTTTAATTTTTATTTTGGTGCACTTCCTCTTAATGATAAGTTGGATTTGTGGGCCAATTTGTAAAACATTTTAGGTTTCTAGCACCGACCTAGAACAAGAATATAAATAGTTAATAAATTAATGTTTTAGAGAGGATCTTGATTCAGAGGGAGTGTACCATGTTAAGATATAGCTACATTCGGATATGGTTATATATATATATATGTGGGTGTGTGTGTGTGTGTATATGTATGTATGTATGTATATATGTATCTATGTATATATGTATATATGTGTAGATATATGTATGTATATATATATATATACATATATATATATATATATATATATATATACATATATATATATGTATATATATATATATATCTATATATATGTATATATATATATATATACATATATACATAGATACATACATATATATATATATATATATATATATATATATATATATGTATATATATATATATATATATGTATATATATATATATATATATATATATATATATATATATACCTATGTATGTATCTATGTATATATGTATATATATATGTGTGTGTGTGTGTGTGTGTGTATATATATGTATATATAGATACATACATATATACATACATAGATATATATATATATATATAAACATAGATATATGTGTGTGTATATATATATATATATATATATATATATATATATATATATATATATATATATAATATATTATATATATATATATATATATATATATGTATGTATATATCTATGTATATATATATATATATAATTTGATAATCGTATATGGTACAATGTAGTCAATATTAATAATCGGTTATGAAGGGTCATGACCATACGTAGCATAAGCCACGTATGGTCATGGCTCCTCAAGACATGACTATTCAAAGGATATAAATGCATATCGATGGCTGGTGAAAAGATCAATCACAACGGTAATCTATTTAAGTACAACCTCATATATATTCTCTATAGGACGATCTTGATTTTACAACATGGTATCAGAGCCTAACCTATAAGAGAATAAAATAAATTCACAAGCAATCAGTGATAAATTGACAGAGATATTGGTGACGAAATTACATATATGTTCTCAGTCTAAATGAAGGAAACGAAGGAGAATGGGACTTGACTGAGCACGTCAGGGACACTCAGGATATATAATCTGATCAGTAATTTAGAGTCTGAAAACACTCCGCGTGGAAATGTGGAGATGATTAAATAGACGGAGAGAAGTGGAAAACGTCCAATCAATGATTGAATGTTGCCGAAAATTCTATGAACTGCGACCCATGTTTTTGAAGTCTTTGATCGTTGCAAGGAAGAACAAGATATACAGTCAGCAATCTACGAGAGAATACAATGGATTGAATCGGTACAATCAAACATCATATAAGGGGGTCGCATATGATATACAAGTGACGCATGAGAGCCAATGAACAATCATCTAAGGTCGTCACTTGAGGTATTGAGCAGAGGCCATGTCTATTGGTCTCTTTGGCATCTGTGTTGGGCATAATGAAGAAGCAATTCGCACCAGGTATCGAGCAATCATTGTTGATTTATGTTGATTCCTATTGGTCAGCCAAGTGAGAATATAAAATGGAGTATACGTATCTTGTGGATTCAATATCTCTGCGAACAGTTGTGGGAGTAATTTTGTGGGCTTGGTAGGCGCCTTTCTCACTACATTTGCTACCATAGACTTCATGAGACTCGTCATTTGAGCATCATGTCGTGGTGTAGTGAGGAGGTCATAATTAAGTGTGGAAGATTTACAATGTCCCGTGGCCTTGGCCAAATCCTATATGTGGAGATGATAGGAAATGATATTAAACTTCTTGTTGTTGAATGAGTTAGTATATATGTACACCTCTATACACTTCTGATTATCTTTAGTTCTCAAGTTGAAGAGTGTAGCTTCAGATTCGCATTGGCTTGTGCATGGAAGTCTTTACAAAACACAGTAGATGTTCACTGAAGTGAAATGACCCCATCTATTGGCATCTTGGAACAAACTTAAGTCATGAGTTGGGCAAATAATGTTGGACAATCATACAATACTTATATCACTTAATAGCTGCATTGAGATTAAGAAAACAAATACTGGACGTGAAGGAGAGTATGGCTGCTAACAAGTTACAGCATTGAATTAGTGTGGTTTCAAATATTTTCAATATTGTGGAAAGGCATCAAACACATATGTATACCGACAAACAAAGACAAGTGATTATTGCACAACCTGATTGCGGTCATCAACTTACTAATCTACTAATTAGATTATTCAATGGAGAGCAATGATTAATATATATGTGTTTGAAGGGGATTAATTGTAAGGTATCAAGCGATATATAATGATCAAAAGGTATATAATAGTGGAATACACTTCTACGATGGGTCAAGAAAATAAACTCCAATACAAATGAATCTATCAAGGGTAATGACATAATATTTAATTGATAATACGAAAGTGGAGGAAGTTACCGATCTATGTTAAGACAACGAACATTAGAGACTAATCAGTTAATATGAAGACACTTAATATTAATGGCTAGAATATATATATTTTGTCAGTGTCGACCAATAATGATGGGACCCGATATGCCATCCTTTGTATCCAGTCGAAGAATTAAGAACAACAAATGCTATGCAAACATAGTCGACCAATCCATGATTATTCAATTCGCCGCTATGAAGTAGATGGGATCGATGATAAGGAAAACACTACCGATTTAATAATCATAATCTATAAATAAGAAAGGCTTCGTGTATAATGAGAAGGCAGGAGAATAATAATTGAATTAACATCTATTTGTGTAAGACGACATTGATATGATAAATGAATACTAGAGGAAGATATAAAAATTAGGAATTAAGGAAAATAAAGAAGTGATTTGTCGTCCACAAGCACTGTAGTATGCAGGCTAATCATAAGACGTAAAGATAGACAATCAATTGCATACAACAATTAGCAATGAAGTGGTGTGGAAAGATAGAAGAAACCATGCATCATCATTCATTCAAATCATCACTTTGCATTTTACTTAAATCCATAATAAGACCTTCTAGAAGACTAATCAGAAGCAGTGACATAATTCTAAGATACAAGCATTCAATGAGAGCATTTGATAAAAATAAGGAGAAGTTAAGTCCTCGAGCAGGGATATTACAGTGGTACAAATTGCTTAGCAAACTAACTCATGTTAAGAAGTGGTATGTCCCTTAAAGGATGCAATTGATGGGGGTTTGAAAGATATATATGAGATATCAATCCCATCACTCGAATCAAATCTTGACCCTTGTGGCATATGTTTAAAGATCACTGCAGATAGAGTAATATAATAAGATACCGATAATGTATGAATTCAACATCTAATCAGTAGTTATCATAATGAGATGTGATTTGTTAAGAAGAAAATTAACATAAGGATCAGAATGAAACCGATATGTTATGAAGAAGGACGATGGGTACGAATATCATTTTAATGGGCTCACCTTACGAAAGGAAATACTTGAAAATATTTGGAAAAATAAGTATCTCATGTTTTATTAATCCTTATGAATTTGCAGTTTGCAATTCAGTAAATAATAAATTTTGTATGCTTCTATCATTTTTTTATGTTCGGGATAGTTTAGCTTTATGAACTATTCGTAATCTATCTCTGACATCTTTAGAAAGGTTAAGAAGTTGGCGAAATTAGCTTCTAAGGAAACAAATGATTTAGTCAACTTGGACAAACTCGATCATATTGATTGAGGGGGAGTTCACTATTGAAGGTAAAACAATTCTGAGATAATAGTAGTGGGAACTCGTGGATAGAATCGCTGATGAGATGCACATGGATAGAATCCCTGATTAAGGCATTCCATACATCATGAGACTACAACTCATTGAGATAAACATCATACTAGAGGTCTTTATTATCTTCCCTCAAGTCCAAGAGGGAGTGTTAATGTTGTGGCCTTGGAAAAGATCAAAATGCATCTTATGCTAGCTGATGTAACCTTATGACTATTCAGATTATTCGTATTGGTTCTCTTAGGAAGGAAGGTATGAAGTGACATCCTGCAGTGACACTGAGTTGAGTATATAAATAGTGTAGACATTCGAGGATCTTGATTTAGAGGGAGTAGACCATGTTTTGTTGGTTCTCTAGTAATCAAGAAATTGTAGCAAAACATTATGATTATTACCATGTGAGAAGGCTACATGTCAGAGGGAGAAGCTAGAAGATCAAATTAAGTTGGCACCCCATGATCTTGGTCATACAAATTCAAAGGGAGTGTACCATGTCAAGATGGTGTATACTTTGTAAGCTCAGAATTCACCAAGGCTATGAGACAGTGCGAACAAACAACCGATATTCTTACCAAACTACTTGCTAGAAAGAAGATTGTGTACCTTCAGATAACCTTGGTATGTTGAGGAGTTAAGCTTTAGCTAAAAAGAAGGTTTCAACTTCAGTGATCCATCATTTTTCGTATCTTAAATAATTCTTGTCTTTGATAGACAAGTCTAAGGTGGAAGTTTTGGTTTCCACTCTCTGGGATGAGCCATGGTGGATCCACCCTCTGAGAAGAGTTAAGGTGACTTTATGGGTCCATTCATTTTTGTTCAAAGAAGATGACGATCTTCTGTGTAAATAATTGGGGTTACTATTTCCAGGTGACGATCTTGACAGTAGTTAACCAAGCTTCAAGATTGACACCCGAATAGGGTTGTCTTAGAATGTGTCAGATATCTTGATGCTTGTGTTATTACTAGATTGTGTAATAACTACTATATCATGATTGACACCCTAACAGGGTTGTCCTCGATTGTGTCGGATATCATGATATTGACAATAGTTAACCAAGGTTCAAGATTGACACCTGAACAGGGTTGTCCTAGACTGTGCTAGATATCTTGGTGCTTATTACTGGATTATGTAATAACTACTATATCATGATTGACACCCTAACATGGTTGTCCTGGATTGTGTCGGATATCATGATATTGAGATAATAAGTATTGATCGTGACTAATGACTTCTTTATGTTATTCCGAATTGGTCGGGGATCATAACAACATGTGAATCAACATTAGACTACATTAAGTGGCTACCTCGAAATATGTCGAATATCTTGATTATTGTGATGTTATTACTTAGTTATATCAAGATTGACTACATTAAGTGGCTGCCTCGAAATATGTCGAATATCTAGATTATTGTGATGTTATTACTTAGTTATATCAATATTGACTACATTAAGTTGTTGTCCCGAAATGTGTTAGAGGACATGATGATGAATTCAAAATTATTGATTAAATCCTCTCTTGCTAAGAGGGAGTGTTAAGATATAGCTACATTCGGATATGGTAATATATATATATATATATATATATATATATATATATATATATATATATATATATATATATATATATATATATATATATATATATATATATATATATATATATATATATATATATATATATATATCATTTGATAATTGTATATGTTACACTGTAGTTAATATTAATAATCGGTTATGAAGGGTCATGACCATATGTAGCATAAGCCACGTATGGTCATGGCTCTTCAAGACATGACTCTTCAAAGGATATAAATGCATATCGATGGCTAGTGAAAAGATCAATCACAACGGTAATCTATTTCAGTACAGCCTCATATATATTCTCTATAGGACGATCTTGATTTTACAACAACATTGTTGTTGTGATGATTGTTGAAGATAGTACAAAGATAGTTAAGTATTTGAAGTAGTGTAATTGATCTGGAATTCATTGGATCTATCATGCATTGAGTGCAATTATCAAGTCAGACTTTACTTGTTGATTCTAATAGATTGGCAAGCGAAATCCTTTAACAGGGTCACTCCTAACATGGTGAGAATAATCCTAACAGATCTGAAGTGAAATTCCTCTAACAAGGTAGCTCTTTAGCTATCCCTTGGTCATGTAGTCTTTAATAGTACTGTTGTAGTTCATAACCAGACTATAAGTACTCTTAACCAGGTACAAACCTTAGAAAGGTTGTTGCAATTGCTCCTAATAGGGCTAATTTCCAAGTGCAGTTGTGAAATCTTATGGGCATCATCCCCATACGTTGTTTTATCCCTCTAATAAGGGTATCCATAGAAAAAATCTTGGTGTTATGTGTTCAAATTTGTGAATGTCTTATACGTTGTATTGTTACTTAATATTCACATTTGCATGTTGGTTAATTGGAAATATAATCAATAAAAGTTTCATATTTGTGGTTGCACTAATTCATGTCCCCCTCTCAGTGCCTTATAATACTAAAATTTGATATCAGAGCCTTGTTCCATTGAAGAAGCCTAACAACTTGGGTAGATGCTTAAAGGAAAACATGGAAGGTTTAAGATACAAAAGACAACTTGATGAAGCTAAAAGGGTGATCAATGAACTAAAAGATCAGTTGAAGCATTTATTGGCCAAGTGACGCGATCTTGTTGAACAACTCAATGAGACTCAAGACTACATTGAGAAATTGTTTGAATAAAGTGGATTTGAGGAATTTGAAGCAGCCAATGCATCCTTGTCTCAAGAGAATGAAGCCTTGTCTCAAGAGAATGAACAACTATACAAGGACAAGAAGAATATCAAGAGGGAGTTAGAAGCATTAGCTATCAAGATGGGTCAAGAGATGGAAGCAAGGAAGACTATTGAAGATGCCCTAAAAGTTAAGGATTGGGCTTTGAAGGATAAGGAACATGAACTTTTCAAGTCAAAACAAGAGGTAGGTACCTTGCATGCACATCTTCATGAGACTAAAGAGGAATTGGAAGATTTGAGATGAGAACTCAACAATTTGATGATGAGCAATGAAAATTTGGGAAGAGAAACTGAGAAATTGAAAGGAGAAGTGAAGGATGCCAATGAAAAGATAAAGAAATTGCATGAGAGTTCTGATAAACTTGACGAACAACTAAGAAGCCAAAGAAGAAGCAAGGATACAAACAGTCTAGGCTATACAAGTTAGGCTACCTTTGATATTGGTGAGTCTTCTAGAACTAAGTAGGAAAGCCATTAGAAGAAAAGTCTCCACCGAAGGTAAACCCAAGGATTCCTGGTAAGAAACTCTATAAAAATGTATGTTTCAATTGTCATAAAGTGGGTCACACTACTAATTTTTGTAGAAGCAGGTTGATTAATAGGCCTAACACTTTTAATGGGTATTACTATAATTGCAATAAGTATGGATAAATTGCATTTGATTTTAGATCTAGATCTAGTAGATTTTATGGATATTGTTATACATGCAAAAAAAAAGGCCACAAAGATCATGAATGCAAGTCAAGAGTGAATTATCCAAGGCCACATGTGAATCGGGAAATCCACTACCGAAGGAAAACACAATTCAATGTGACATGCTCAATTTGTGGGAATTATGGACATTTGGTTGTGAACTACAGAATGAGGAAAAATAAAGGTAATACTAGACCATGGAGGTCAATCGGTATGGCATGTTTTCACCGTCACAAGATTGAGCATCTAGCAAGGAATTGTAGAATGAGAAACCAACCGGTAAACCAGTCAACAAATCAAAAGGGAAAATAATGTTAATGTGGAAGAGACCAGAAAAGAGATGAGCAAGATTTGAAAAAAGAAGGATGACAAAAATACATCAAAGGGATACACATTACCATCGGGTGTGGATCGTTCTTCATCAAACTAAGTCACCTTTGACTTAGGGGGAAAAAGAATTGAAAAATCCATTTTTGAACACCCACTTGGAAAAAGAAGGATGACAAAAATACATCAAAGGGATACACATTACCATCGGGTGTGGATCGTTCTTCATCAAACTAAGTCACCTTTGACTTAGGGGGAAAAGAATTGAAAAATCCATTTTTGAACACCCACTGCAAGTGTGTGGTAAGATCTATTAGCATATATAGATTCAATAAGGTATGTTAAATTGATTTGAGAAAGTTTTGATCAATCGCATAAGGTTTTGTCAAATGATAATAAGCTTGTATATCAACCGGTGAAAAGGGTATGTTCAACTAATTAGTGCATTTAATGTTCACATGTAAAGGTAGATAAAAAGGTTATTTTTTCTTTCATTTTTACCTTACACATTGTGAATCTTGTTGTGGAGTGAAAGCGGAGTTGTTTGGGCCATTTGCAGAGATCTTAGTGATATAAACAAGTTTATTGTGGTGATCTAAATGAAAAAATGATCAAAGATTATGGTGGTTATGGTGTTTCTTGGAAAAAACCCTAGATGCAAATAGTTTGAGGTATTTATCACTTATATGTTTGAGTGATTAAATGTTAATATGGCTACTCCTAAGTTGATCAATATAACTGAGAGACCATGACCAAAATTCAAATCACACCCATTCAAGTCGATAGAAAATGATCCAGCAGGTTCCCTAACTAGTGTACCCTATGGAGTTCTACATGTGGAAGATATAAGAGCTTATATTCACTGCAAGCTAGAAGATCTTGGTATAGGAGATATCTATGATCAATACAAGAAGTTGTGTGATGAGAATTTGATATTGAAGGATGAATACAAACATATTTCTAATAAAGGTTTTCATCATGTTATTAACTATCCTGATTGATAGGGAGGTTGGGAGAGCTAATCATCAACTCTTGCTTAGGTCCACCTAGTGACCCTTAGGTGTTCTTCACTAACACTGAATTGACCTTTAGGATTCCTCTTGTGGTTCAATCCCCTGGTCTCCTAATCCAACCCAACTACCAAGTGACATCTACCAAGACAAAACAAGAATTCTTGGTGCTTGCTTCCTTCATCCTCACACTAACCCTTAAAACTAGAATAAGGGCTCACCACCTCCAAACTAACATTGGTTCTTGCAAAGATGAGGAGGTGTTGGAATATGTGATATTTGGTCCAAATGGATGTCTTGGAGGTCTTACTTTCCCAATATGTCTTACCGATCTCATAGTTCCTTCCCAAACTAGGGCTACAAGGAAGAACCCCAATTAGGCCTCCTCCGAGAAAATAGGGCTTTTCTCCTATTTGCTTCCAAAGAACCCTGCAAACAGATTATGTATTCTTGGATCAATACCTAACCTCTCAAGGATATTGGAGGTTTTAGGGTTTCATTTGGCCGTACAACCCCCTAACCAAAAATGAGTGTTTTTGGGAGGGTTTTAGGCTTTGACTAATTGCATGCCTTGATCTTGAGTGTTTGGTGACGAAATGGATTGGTTGCACCTTCTACCTTCGTACAATCTTTGCCAAAGACCTTAACTATGACCTCCAATCACTGATTTGCATTTCCCTATTCAATTTTGCAAGTTATCCTTCTTGGCTCAATCTCTCCTAGTCGGGCTCACCATAGGCTCGCCTAGGGCGTGAATACAAAATAGCTTGGAAAGCTTTCTAGGGCCCCTCCTCCTATACATATTACATACATGGAGTCTACTCACTAACCCCAAAAGGCTGTACAGAATGAACGGTGGGATAGTGAGTTAGATCCCCATTTCTACAACTCTCCTGGTATGAACTAGTGAACAAAGATAAACCAAAAGATTTAAGACAAGGCAATGAAAAGGAAAAGAAACACTAAACTAATGATACACAGTGAAAGCAAAGACACTAATTGATGAAGGGTGCTCCCTTTAATACCATAAGCACATAACAGAAATAGAGAAACAACAACAATAATATGCAAGAATAGAAAATTGGCTTCTTATTATCTCCACAAATGTGGAATTACAAACTTTCAGAATTACAATATGCAAAGCCACATGGGCATTCCCTTACAATATTCTGTAGGACAAAGCCTCGAATCAATACCCAGATCTACTACCTAGAACTGCCCTAGACAACACTAAGGGCCTTCTTTATATAGACAATTTCCACCGCCCGAGAAGGTTCTAGAAATTTAGCCCCTAGGGCCGACCAAACTTAGAATTATTTTATTTTACAATTTATTATATCAAAGTCGGCTCAAAATGAGTTTTGAAACCCAAACAGAAATTTTGAAGAAAAATTATTTTCCGCCATTTCAGGTGACCCAACTTCCGAAGACCATAAGTCATCACCAGTTGACCCGATTGACTATTATAACCCCATTCCGGAAACGCCACGAAGCGCTCTACAGGCTTGACCCGCGCAAAGCGCTCGTCACCCAATTTTTCAACCTCATCCGAGGCCTCTAAAGCCTTCAAAACTGAGTTCGAAGTTTCTGTACCCTGCTGCCAATACCGAAAATCTTCAATATCTTCAAAACTAGACCTGATTTAGCCATGAAACTTTGCTGGCAGGCTGATATGATTGAGATGAACCTCCACATGTAAAATTAGAACATTCTGAGATCGTAAGACCAACTTACTAAAAATAGCAAGTTTCTATAAATAGCAGCTCTGCACAAGATAGCCCTTATTAAATACAAAAATAAAAATATTTTTGGGTGATGCAAGATTGCTCTTACACCTAGGATGCTCCTGCATCAGACACCCGAGGTAATTTGAGAAGTGACCCTGTCACGACTCAGGTGTGCAGAGGAAAACCAAGACAGTTAACCTCCTCGTTTGTTAGCCATGATGAATCTTCAACAGGTCGTCCTCTCCATTTGACCAAATACTCTTCATATGTCTTATTCCTTGTGCTTCTGCCAACACAACTATCCAGTATGTCTTCAATCTCTTTGATATCTGAACTGGTTGCTGGAATACTCCATTGTGGTGTTGCAACCTCATCTTCAACACCTCTTTCGTGATACTCTGTCAAATCTGAAATGTTAAACACTGGTGAAATATTCAGCTCACTAGGCAATTCTACCTCATATGCATTTCCTGAATCATGCTTCTTCAATATCTTACATGGTCCAAACTTCTTCATTTTTCAGCTTGTTATATGTTCCAACCGGAAATCGCTCCTTCCGCAAATGAACCATGACTTCATCCCCAACCTGAAATTCCTTATGCCTCATTTTCTCATCTGCCTTAGCCTTATACTACGCATTCATCTTGGTAATATGCTTCCTCACCTCCTCATGGATGTTCTTCAAATGTTCTGCAAAATCTTCAGCTTCAGCACTACTTATTTCTCCTTTATCTATCTTTCTCACTTCAGATGCATTTCTTGGACTACTTCCATATACAATTTAGAATGGTGATTTACCAGTGCTCCTATTGACAAAATTATTGTATGCAAATTCTGCCTGTGGTAAAATCAAATCTCATCTTGTTGGCTTATCTCCAACCAAACATCTCAACAAATTTCCCAAACTTCTATTCACCAACTCTGTCTGTCCATTAGTCTGTGGATGATGTGATGAACTGAACTTCAAATCCGTTTTCAACTTCTTCCACAATGTACACCAGAAATATCCAACAAACTTAGTGTCTCTATCTGAAACTATGGTCTTTGGCAAACCATGTAATCTCACCACTTCTCTGAAAAATAATTCTGCTACATGAACAACATCATTAGTCTTCTTGCAGGGAATGAAATGTGTCATCTTTGAAAATCTGTCAACTACTACAAAAATTGAATCATGTCCCCACTGTGTCCTCGGTAAACCAAGAACAAAGTCCATACTAATATCCTCCCAAAGTTTCTCTGGTACAGGTAATGGCTGATACAACCCTGTATTTTGCTTCACTCCTTTCGCCATCTGACATACTCTGCAACTCTATACAAACTTCTTCACATCTTGCTACAATTGTGGCCAATAATAATTCTCACTAACCAAAGCAAGGGTTTTATCACGACCAAAATGTCCAGCCAATCCTCCGCTATGCTTCTCCTTGATGAAATTCTCCCTCATAGAACTTCGTGGAATGCACAACTAACTCCCTCTGAATAGCATATCATCTTGGACGATAAAATCCAATCATTTCGTTCTATCTAGAGTAACAGTATCTGTACAAGCTTTCCAAGCTTCACCAAAATCAGGATCCTCTGGATACAAATTCTTGAGTTCCTTGAACCCAACCACTTCAATCTGCATCTCTATCAGCAATAGTTGCCTTCTGCTAAGAGCATCTGCAACTATATTAGACTTTGCACTCCTGTGTTTCAAAACAAATGTATAACTCTACAAAAACTCAACCCATTTCAAATGTCTCTGATTCAACTTTCCTTGACTATTCAAATATTGCAACGCTTGATGATCAGTATACAAAACAAACTCCTTAGGAAGCAGATAATGTCTCCACTTCTTTAATGTCTGAACTATAGCATAAAATTCCTGATCATAGACAGAATATTTTCTCTTGGCATCATTTAACTTCTCACTGAAATAAGAAACAGGTTTACCTTCTTGGCTCATAACAGCTCCTATTGCAGTACCACTAGCATCACAATCTACTTGAAACACCTTATTAAAATCTGGAAGTGCTAAAACAGGTTGTTCTATAACTTTTTGTTTCAACAATTGAAAACTCTTTTCTGCCCCATTAGTCCACTTAAACTCTTTTCTATCCCCTCTCATTGTTTCAGTCAAGGGTCCACAAATACTGTTAAACTTTTTGATAAACTTTCTGTAAAAGCTAGCCAAGCCATGAAAAGATCTTACCTCAGTAGCACTCCTTAGAGTAGGCCATTCAAGGATAGCCTGCACCTTCTCTGGGTCCATTTTTAGACCTTTTGCTGAAACTACAAATCCCAAATACACTAACTCTTTCTTCACAAAACTACACTTCAAATTAATCAACAATTTATCATCTCTCAACTTCTCAAACACCATACGAATATGCATCATATGTTCCTCCAATGTCTTGCTAAAAATCAAAATATCATCTAGGTAAACAATGACAAACTTACCCAAAAATTCTTTCAGAACCTCGTTCATGAGCCGCATGAAAGTGCTCGGTGCATTGGTTAGCCCAAAAGGCATGACTAACCACTCATACAGTCCTTCCTTTGTCTTGAAGGCAGTCTTCCATTCATCTCCTTCTCTTATCCGAATCTGGTGATATCCACTTTTCAGATCTATCTTTGAGAAATACACAGCTCCACTCAAACAATCCATAATATCATCCATTCGTGGCAATGAAAACCTATACTTGATTGTGATCTTGTTTATTGCTCTGGAATCTGTACACATCCTCCACTCTCCATTCTTCTTTGGTGCTAATACCGCTGGTACAGCACAGGGACTCAGACTCTCTCGAATCAACCCCTTTGCAATAACTCGTGTACTTGTCTGTTCAACTCTTCACTTTCTGCTAGTGTCATTCTATGTGCTGCCTTGTTTGGCAAACTGGCTCCTGGAATCAAATCCATCTGATGACTGATCTTCCTCACTGGTGGTAATCCATCAGGTACATTATCAGATACAATATCCTGAAACTCATTCAACAAATCTGCAACCTCTACAGGTACATCCTCTACTTCTTCTTTACCAACTTTTGGAATTAAAGCAAAACACACATGCTCATGCCTCATACCATCTAGGAATTTTCTTCCATCGACAAATGTTATTCTTGCATTACCACATACCTTTTCTTCGGTCTCTTTCAATGGCTTTAGCTTATGTCGCACTCCATCCTTTGTCAGGGAATAGGTATTCGCACGACCATCGTGTACAACACATCTGTCAAACTGTCACGGTCTACCCAACAACATATGACATGCATCCATAGAGATGATATCACATAGTACTTCATCTTGGTACCCGTCGATCTTGAACTTTACTAGGCACTGTTCACTGACCATGACCTTGTGGTCATCCTGCACCCAGACAATCTGATATGGATGTGGGTGTTTCTGTCTCTTGAGCTTCAACTTTGTCACCATCTCTTCTGACACCAAATTGTCAGTGCTTCTACTATCGATAATCACATCACAGCATTTACCCTCACACTTGCATCGAGTGCGAAACAAGCTCCTCCTCTGTTCAGGTTCATTCTCACCACTCAGCAAGACTCTTTTGTTAATTAGCGTTTCTCCTCTTTCAGCATCTTCAGAATTTGATGATCGAGCATCTTCATCTACATGTGCAACTTTGGCCTGGCCTTCATTTCTCCTGTCTGTTCTGCCTTGGCGCTGAGGACATTCAAATGCCCTATGACCTTCTTCTCCACAATGAAAACATGTTCCATGGAAGCCTCCTCTTCCAGATCCTTGTCCTCTTCCTCTTCCTCTTCCTCTCTGATCTCTATTACTCTGATCTTGGAAACGATTGGAATTATTTCCTCTCGGATTCTGACTGCTACTGGCCTCATCCTTCTTTTTCGGATCTTCATTTCGGCCACCATATGACCGTCCACCAGATCTTCCACCACGACCTCTTCCATTTTGTCTGCTCTCAAACTTTTTGTTCAGCTTTTCTTCTACTTTTAGGGCAAACTGGTATGCCTCCTCAATACTGTTCATTCGAACCAGATTCAACTCCTCCTGAATGCTTGGCCTTAACCCATTAAGGTATCAGACAACTTTCTCCTTATCAGCTTCTGCATGGCCTGTTCTGATGAGGAGTCGATAAAACTCCTCTGTATACTCCTGAACAAATCTTCCTGCTTGTTTCAAACTTTACATTTTCTTTAGTAGGTCAAGCTCATAATCAACAGGAATGAACTGTCGCTTCAATTTATCCACCATCCGATCCCATCTTGTGATTTTATCTTTCCCTTTTCTATTTCGCTCCAATTGAATTTCTTGCCACCAGATCTTTGCATGACCTTTCAATCTGGCCTTCGCAAATTTGACCCTATCAGGATCCTCAACATCTTCGTACTCAAAATATTCCTCACATTCATTGATCTAGTCGATCAATTCCTCTGAGTTAAGATTTTCAGAAAATGTAGGAACCTCAATCTTAGGTCTTTTCCCAATCTTAGAAATCGCCCGAAAAAGTCTTTCTTCCTCCTGGTTCACAATTTCAGCTTCTCCTTCTTGATATTCTTCTTCGGCTTCATCCTCGCTTCCGTCTCTGACATTAAGATTCATTCCTCTGCGAATCTCTTCTTGCAATGCTCGCACTTGTCTCTGCAGCTTTCTAACCTCAGGTGTCACAGCACCAACTCTTCCGCCACGTTCTCTTCGTGGAGGCATGTTCACGATGCGCGCTGAAACCCTAACCACGGTCCTGGTGCAAACTGCCTCATAGTCGGCGATCTGTTTACACACTCAAGAACTCCTGCTCTGATACCACTTGATGAAGGGTGCTCCCCTTAATACCATAAGCACATAACAGAAATAGAGAAACAAGAACAATAATATGCAAGAACAGAAAATTGGCTTCTTATTATCTCCACAAATGTGGAATTACAAACTTTCAGAATTACAATATGCAAAGCCACATGGGCATTCCCTTACAATATTCTGTAGGACAAAGTCTCGAATCAATACCCAGATCTACTACTCAGAACTGTCCTAGACAACACTACGGGCCTTCTTTATATAGGCAATTTCCACCGCCCAAGAAGGTTCTAAAAATTTAGCCCCTAGGGCCGACCAAACTTAGAATTATTTTATTTTACAATTTATTACATCAAAGTCGGCTCAAAATGAGTTTTGAAACCCAAACAGAAATTTTGAAGAAAAATTATTTTCCGCCATTTCAGGTGACCCAACTTCCGAAGACCATAAGTCATCACCAGTTGATCCGATTGACTATTATAACCCCATTTCGGAAATGCCACGAAGCGCTCTACAAGCTTGACCCACGCAAAGCACCCGTCATCCAATTTTTCAACCTCATTCGAGGCCTCTAAAGCCTTCAAAACTGAGTTCAAAGTTTCTGTACCCTGCTGCCAATACCGAAAATCTTCAATATCTTCAAAACTAGACCTGATCTAGCCATGAAACTTTGTTGGCAGGCTGATATGACTGAGATGAACCTCCACATGTAAAATTAGAACATTCTGAGATCGTAAGACCAACTTACTAAAAATAGCAAGTTTCCATAAATAGCAGCTCTGCACAAGATAGCCCTTATTGAATACAAAAACAGAAATATTTTTGGGTGATGCAAGATTGCTCTTACACCCAGGATGCTCCTGCATCACTAATCTACATCCTCCATTAATTACATTCCATATTGTAACTCAAAACATAGCTCTTGTACTTACTGGTTATCAAACTAAATCAAAATCTCACACACTATGCACACCTACAGAATTAGATCTTCGTTTAGTAGAATGTCCAACCTCGGGATTTGGTCCAAGGTTTGCTTAAATAGCACGAGGATGGTCTTAGGTAGGCTTTAGAGCACTCATAAGTCGATTAGGGCATTTGGACAACTTTGGTCTAAGCAACTTTTAAAAGTTGCAAAAGTTGTTATGCAACTTTTACAACAATTTTGCAACTTTTGACAATCTTGCTCACCACAGACCTTAGTGAGGTCCTATGGAGTACTATGCTCCATATTTGACTCAAAAACAACTATCCACTTACCCTAAGCCCTGTGACATCACAATGACATCATCCATCCTTCCATAACTAAGCAAGAGATTACCACACGTTTGTCTCAAAATAGAACCTAGGACCTAAATAGACCTCAAATCCCTATTGGACCACACACCTTGGTCCACATGACCTTAGGGAAATCAAACACATGCCAAGAATGGCTTACAAACATAGAAAAGACTAGGGTGCTCTTGCACCACTAAGGAGTCTTCCTTTGATATGCCTTTGATGTTGTAGCTCCCAAAATAGGGCCTTCATTCTGCAATGAAACTCTAAAGACGTCAATCACTTCTACTTCCACAGGAATGATGGTGTATGTGATGTCAATGTTTGTCGTTGGTTTGAGTAGTGAAGTGGGTGAAGGAACATGTTGGGGAATGTTGGGAAGTGCAAGTTCAATCATTGCATGTGATGATTCAACAACTATGATTGGAGTTCATATTATTTCCGTTGGAATGGAATGGCAAGTATGCCTCCTTGTCTTGAACTTGGAGTTTTCATGTTTGGAAAAGTGTGGCAGACTTGGAAGGAGATTGAGGATTTGCACTCTTGTCCAAGAATTGGATTCATCTTTGGAGTGAAATGGCAAGACTAGAAGGTAATTATGGATTTGGAAGTTTCGGATGTGAATGAAGAAGAATGACAGGTTTGGAAGTAGGGCAGGAATTTGGGGTGGTTTTGGATTCTCTGCATTATGACACTATCCCCCCCACGATCATATAGGCACCAGACATAATGACAATTTAGGGGTTGGTTGGAGATTTGCCCGCTCATTGAGTTTGGGTTTGGCAATTTTTCATAAGTCTGTTACATGCTCAAGTGCCATTCCTTCAGCTTGTTCTTTGCTTTAAAAAAAAGCCTTCTCAGTCACCCATTTCCAAACCCTTATGTTATTTGTATCATTTTGCATTGATTTTCAAAATAAATTCTTGTTTGTTTTATTGCTTCAGGAAAATCTCGACCTAGGATTTTTTTGTTTGTTTTGAATCGTGATGGAAAGATGTTATAGAATACAACAAAGACAAAGTGAACACGTGCAATACCAAAATAATAGCTATGTATTATTTAAGAATAAGAAGAAATGTAGATATGGGCATAAATGTTAGAAGATTAATGTTAGAAGCAATTATACTCGTGCAGGCAGCTTGAAACATTCAAGATACGCCAGATTCAGGATTTTGATCATAGAATGTCCTTAGTTCATTGATACAAATATTTTTTTACATGTTAACAATGAGTAATTAGTGCGTCCCTTCCTTATCATGCACAGTTGCTTTTCTTCCTTTATTAATTAAATATCTATTAATCACAACTTAGGCATATAAAATTCTAAAATATTGAAGCGTCAATAGAAAGCAGCATCCACAGAGTGGAAACTTGATTATCAAGAAATGCAAGAAAGTGTGTAATGCAAATAATGAGAATCAGTAGGAAATGGAATATGCAATATTTCCCCTGCCTCTACACAGGCATTAGAATTGTTCCCAAGCAATGCCTTGTTAATCTGTTCTCTTTTAGAGTCTACAATATCTTGATAACCATTTTACACTATTGGAAGTCTTAATCTGCCATGTTCAATATCTCAAGTCTTATTTTTAAAAACCTTGAGATTCAGCATGAGAAGACAGCTTACAGTTGCCATTATGTTTTTATGAATTGGAAGAGGTTTAAAAGATAATATAAATACACAAGTTTTCTATGTTTACAAGCGAAATAATATCAACAACCATCAAGACAATGCAAATAATTAAAACCTCTAAAATGAAAAAATTATTGTTCTGAAAATATGTTTCCTCCCAATCATGAATCACCAAGTTTGATAGAAACATTGGTAATAATGCTACACAATATTTTTCAAATACCTCGTCATATTAAAATATGATCTTGTGCACCATCAAACCTTCCAGGTTTAGATACAATGATGAATTTTTGTTCTTTTTATCTTTTAAAATTCTTTCTTTTACCAAGGTGGAATCCTCCACTCACTAATGAAAAGAAATACTTGCAGATCTTAATGCAAATTGGCACTTTTAGACTCATTAACCAGATATCCGATCAATGTCTGATCATAGAGGCTACAATTGCAGTCTATTGATGACAAGTAAATCTTGAATAGCATATTAGATTGTAACTCACCCTTCAAAAGATAACGTGTCAAGAAACTTCACAGTTTACAACTTTGCTTTGCGTTCTTGTTCCAAGACGTAATTTTTCTTGTACTCCTCAAATACCTCATCGTTTGTGCTGGCAGAATAAAAGAATATAATATCAAAGAAAGTATCATGGTTTGAAAAAATTTCATGACAAATGATACTTAACAGAGAAAAAGAAATTATTTTTCTCATCCAACAACAATTTTCTTCTCAATTTTAATCTCCTTGGTTGCAGATTCATCAGAATACACAATTTCCTCAAGAACATTCGAAATTAATAGAAAGTAGAGATTTTTGTTGAAAGTTTATGTAAGAAGAAGAATTCTAATGCAAACTAACAAATGTCAAAAAGTAGTGTTTTATGTTGAAATTCATATAAGACAATTAAAACAAAAAAAAAGAAGAATTGTTGCACAAGGAAATTGAGAATGCCTTGATATTTTACATTTGTCATTTGTCATTTGTATAACCTCAAAACACAGGCCAAATTAACAAAATGAATTGCCCTATGTGCGAGCATACTAATAAAACTGCAGCGAAATACATCTACAGCATGCACCATTGAATTAGTCAGTAAATAAAGTCAAACTATATCCAATGTTAAAAGTAATTGCACTTCTGTATGTCTAAAGAAAATTGCACAAACAAAGACAGCTATCCTGCCACAAGTCAGATGTTTGCATGGAAGATAACATATATATAAATAATGAAACCCTTAATGATTTTCTATTATTCTTTCACATCAAACTTCATACGAGATCTATCAAGCTTTTGCTTAATCCCTTCGAAAAATATTTTAGTTAATCTTAAGTTTCATAATAGGTGGATTTGATTACCTTGTTCTGCAGATACTGTTTGATTTAGCTGTGATAAACCTTAATAAGTTTGGTCTTGCCATCAAGCATGGCATGCTTTGCAAGTTAGATAGCATTTGATAATCAGATCACTGAATTCAGATCACCTAGCATCCTTCAGAGCCGTATTGTTTTACAAAATGTGCTAACAGTTGCTTTGTACTCTGCTTTATGGAGTTGCAAAATAAATAGCATCAAATAAATCTTCTATGCAAGTTGCAGATATTAGATATAGAAAACTAGCTTAAGATCATCAATGTGAACAAAAGCATATATCTGGTTTGATAGTGATAATCTATGTACGGTTCCTTAGTAACTGTCACAAGCAGTAGTAAAGGAAAACCTAGCGCTATGGCAGGTGTGAGCGGGAATTCTAGCAAGGGCGAGAACAATGGTTATGGCAGACATGGACAGAGAGAAAGAAACAGACAATGGGGACCCACGGGGTGGTGGGCCTCCCATTGATCCTGGGGTTTCCGGGGGCCCCTCTTTGGATGGGATTCACAAAAACCTCAAGATCCAGGAAAGCAAAGCAAGAGTCCAGCCAGGGATAAGGCAGTGGTCTTCTCTCTTTGGGGTGAGACTGACTGGCAAATCTTCATTTCCAGAGATTGACAACATTTTGGATTCCTCTACGGGTGAGTACGCAATTTTTGTTCTTGGCCCTCTGATTGATCACTCTATATCTACTAAGGCTTTGACTTTGGTCGGAAAACTTATTGGTCGAAGACCAAATATAGATGTTGTCAGGGCATTCATTAAGAGAAAATGGCAGCTTAAAGGCCAGGCTGACATTGCAGTGATGCCGAAAGGTTTCTTTTCATTCAAGTTTTCTAATGAAAAGGACCTCTCTAATGCTCTTTGTAGGGGCCCTTGGATGTTTGGCAAATCATCCTTGGCTCTCCAAAAATGGTCGCCTAACTTGGACCTAAATGACTCTTTCTTCGTTTTTGTGCCGGTCTAGGTGAGGCTTCCTAGTCTCCCATTGGAATACTGGAATGAGGATGTTTTTAAGGGTTTGCCAGGTTCTTTTGTCAATCGATCCAATGACAATTGCGAGAACTAGACAGGTTTATGCTAGGATTTGTGTGAATATTCACCAATTCTCTAAGTTTCCTCAAACCATAAACATAGTTTCAAAACTTGGAAAATGGCTGCAACTGTTGGAGTTTGAATCCTTGCCATTTGCTTGCTTTGTCTGCAAGAAGATAGGGCATTAGGCTAAAAAATGCCCCCAAAGGACCCAAAAGGAAAAGAAAGAAAATCTTCTAGAGCAGAAAAGAGAACAGAAAGAAGTATGGAAGGAAAAAAACCCCAAAGCAGGAGAGGATAATGTTGAGATTCAGAAGACTGGAGGGGATAATGCAGAGACTCTTAAAGCTCCTAATCAACCTATAATGCAGGAAGGGGAAGAACCCAAGAACCAGAATGAATCTAAGGGGATGGACACTTCTAATGCCAATATTAAGGAGCCAGAAAACAGGTTGGAACCCGAGAAGAATGATCAAGCAAAGGAAGCAATAGGATTAGAGAATGCCCAGGAACAACTAGAAGAAGGGGAGATAAATGAGAGTGTGGGATCACCCAGGAACACTGAAAATGATGTTTCCATTTCCCGAGTTGAAGATTCTTATAAGGAAGAAGGGGGATCTCTGGCCCAGAAGACTTTTGAAGATGCGCAAGGATGTAACATTCTGGGAGGAGGGCTTTCTCAAATCTCCTTAAAAAATGGATCCCAAGAGGGTGACTACTTAGAAATTCCAAAAACCCCTAATTTTGGTCTTTTCTGGGGAGATGAACTGATGGACCAGGATAAACATTTGGACGAACTGGAAGATGATTCTTGGACGAAGGCTGGTCAAAAAAAGAAGAAAAATGGAGAGAGCCAGAACTCGGCCAAAAAGGGTGAAAGCCAGAACACGGCGTCTTCCTCTCAAGGTGGAGTTGTAACTAGAAGAATGAAAGCTGATGTGGGAACTCCGAAGCAACCCCAGGGGAGGAGATCAGCGAAGTATCTAAGGGAGCAAGAAAGTAAGCAGAATATTGCAGATGGTAGGCAACTAACCATCCCAGAATTTTGCTCACCTGCTAAAAAATGATCATATCTTGGAATATTGGAGGGCTTAATAGCCCACATAAGCAGGATGTTTTGACAAACATAGCTAGAGACCAGAAACCGGATATTATCCTTATTCAGGAAACTAAGATGACTCAGAAAAAAGTGGAAAGAATAAAAGTTTTCAAAAATTGTGGTGTGGTTGGTTGTAGCTCTGATGGGGCCTTGGGTGGTACTGCTATCTTCTGGAACAAATAGTTTATCCAAGGGGATCTTTTGTTTGCTGAAGACAACCTGGTCTCAATCAAACTTCACCATCTTAGAGATGATTTTTCCTAGGTTGCTTCAAACATATATGCGCCCAATACTAGGTCTGGTATGGTAAAATTCTGGAAAAGAATAGCTGGTAGCAGGAAGTTATTCTTGGATCTGAGTTGGCTAATCATGGGTGATTTCAACACTCCCCTTAAGAACAATGAAAAATACGGAGGCTCTCTTTCTTAGATGGAAGGTAGATTGGACTAAATGGATTTTATTAGTCAACAAGCCCTTATGGATGTTGATTTGCAAGGTATAAACTAAATTTGGTCCAATAGGAGACTTGGTAATGATCTTATTTAGGTTCGGTTGGATAGAGCCCTTATTCTCATGACTGACTTGCTAGATACTCTTGTTCTTTAACCTCTGTGTCTAGGATTAATTCAGATCACTTCCCTATCTCTTTTGTTGCTGATCCCTTTTCTGGCAAGAGAAACTTTCCGTTCAGATTTGAAAAGATGTGGCTGTCTCATCAAGATTTAGAGAATAGAATTAAAGAATGGTGGAATATAAAAGCTGATGGAACTGCAATGTTTAGAGTTGCCAAAAAATTGAGATATATTAAGGACAAGGTTAGAATATGGAATAAAGACATCTTTGGAGACATTTTTGCTTCAAAATCGGTAACTCAATTAGAACTCAAAGTCCAGGACCAAATCCAGAAGGAAGGGTATTCTACTGAGTTGATGGCCAGAGAGAATGAAATTTTAGTTAAATATCATGATATTATATCCAAAGAAGAGGTCTTCTACAAGCAGAGATCCTGTGCTATCTGGTTGAATGTTGGGGATAAGAATACCAAATTTTTCCACATGAATGCTCTAAAACACAAGGCCGCTAACCGAATTACTCATATTCAATCTGAAAAAGGCAGAATTGATAAAGAATATGATATTAGAGTTGAAATGGTCAGGTACTTCTCTAACCTTCTCTCTTATGATCCAGAATTTAGTTTAGTTGACTAGGATGCTCTTACATCGGCTATCCATTATGTGCTGGATGATTCTCAAAAAAAGTTTATGCCAGCCATTCCTTCCCTTAAGGAAATTAAAGAGGTTGTTTTCTCTTTTGAAGGGGAGAAGTCCCAAGCCCAAATGTATTCCCCATGTTCTTCCAAAATTTTTGGTATATTGTTGAAAAAGATGTCTCAAATGCAGTTAAGGAATTTTTTGGATCCAAATCTCTCCTAAAGGAAATTAATGCCACCTTCCTAGTCCTTATTCCTAAAATGCCAAGAGCAGACACTATGGATTTCTTTAGACCCATTAGCTTATGCAATTCTTTTTATAAGAATTTTTCAAAGGTCCTCACCTCTAGAATCTTATCACTGCTCCCCTCTATTATTTCTCCACAACAGAATGGTTTTGTACCTGGCAGATAGATTCTTGACTCCATCTCAGTTCATGAGAACATCCATTGTCTTGAAAATTCTAATAAGCAGGGCTTCTTAATGAAGCTGGATCTTTCTAAAGCCTACAATTGGGTGGACTGGGATTTCTTGTGTAAGGTTCTAAAAGCTTTTGGATTCGGAGAGCGGGAGGTGCACCTGATTTTGCAACTTATCACTACCCCCACTTTTGTTGTTATTGTGAATGGGGCCTCCTCTAATTTCTTCAAACCTTCTAGAGGCCTTTGGCTATCCTTTTTGCTATAATGGCCGATTGTTTGGGGCGATACGTTAATAAACTCATCTTAGATGGGAAGATCCAAGGTCTTAAGCCATCTTCAGCTAATCTCACTTGCTCGCATGAACAGTTTGTTGATACCATTATGATGGGTACATCAACGGTTAGAGAAGCAAGAAACATGAAGGAAACGTTGAACACCTACACTAAAGCTACTGGTCAACTTGTTAATTGGAACAAAAGCTCCCTCTTTTTCATCAACACTTCGGCTAAAAGACAACGCAAGATTTATTCCATTCTGGGATGTAACATTGCAACCCTTCCTTCGTCTTATTTGGGGCTTCCTTTGGGCACAAAACATTCTGATTCTTTCTAGAATTCTTTAATTGACAGGTTTAACAGGAAACTTGCTAAAAGGTGAACATATAGCATCATGGACTTTAGAACATATAAATAAGGAAATTAAAGGCATAATTCAAAGTTTTGATAAATTTTATTTATCTCATGCCTACCGTGAAACCAACAAGGTGGCCGACAGGTTGGCTAATCATGGTGTCCAAATTAATGAAATCATTAAATGGAAAGGCGAAAAGGGAGTTAATGAGGAAATATTAAACATCATTAGATATGACAAGACAAGTAACAAAGTTGGTGTGATCATTAGTAATGATGGAAAAAATACATAGCCTTCTTGATCGCAGAAACAGATTGTGTAATCGTCCGAAGGGACGGAAAATAATTAATAGGTATAATGCTACACATGTTTTGTGGGTTATATGCAACATTTGGCTCTCAGTTGCTAATTATGATAAGTACTTTCTGAGCTTAGTTTCTACAACTTTCAACATGGGAAGCGATTTGAAGAGGGAAGAGCCTATTACCTGTGAGTGGAAGAAGGAAGACAAGGTGTGGCGGAAACTCAGGAAGGATGGGGTTATGCCCTATTTAGAGAAGTTGCACGGGTTCGATAAGGACATCACAAAAAGCATTGTAGGGGGATGGAATAATGTCACAGTTATCCTTTGTGGTAAGAAAATTAACCTAACTATTAATGCAATTGCGGAAATTACGGGTCTTCCGCTTACTGGTATGAATTTTTACAAAGATAGGAAGGTCTTGAATAGGGCTGCTAGGCTTTTTCCTCAAACTGATGAGGAAAGGAAGTTTTTAGTGAAGAGTCACTCTGGTTTTTATGATGTTGAGCAGATCAAACCCATTTGGGGGAAAATCCTTAAGGTTATTATGGAGTATTTTGCAGTGGATGGACGCTTCACTAGAGTCCATAGTTACCATTTTGTGTTCTTAAATCATTTTAGGCATAAAGTTTTGGTGTCCTTTCCGTTTTTTCTTTTCATTTCTTTAAATAATAGTGTAAAAGAGAATCGGAAAAACCCTAACAAGTCGGTGCTCCATGACGGGCGCATATATCTCATCTATGAGTATTGTAGAGATAAAGTCAATGAGGCGATGTAGAAAACCACTGAGACTAGGGAGGAAAAAGGAAAATGGAAAATGATTGAGTCGAATGAGGGTAGCTTCAAATTCCACTCTCCGCCCTATACATAAAACATAAAAGTGAGCCGAAATTCTCGGCTAAGAAATTTGATGAAGAGAAAGGCATGGAAACGAAGGACGATGATAATGAAGATATCCCTGCTAATATTTCCCCTACTGCTAAGGAGCCGAAAAAAGACAATGTTGAAGAGGACGGTGGCGAAATAGAGGATGAGGGAAAAGATATGAAGACTCCCTCTATTAGTAGGAAGAGTGCTAAAAGGTATAAGGAAGGGGAGGGGATGGATACTGAGGAATCCGAGGAAGAAGGTGATAGCCCTAACCTTAATGAGGTGAGCTTTGCCCTTCCTAATGCAGAAGAGGAAATCGTGCCTATTGACATTGTTGAAGAAAATTCCAAGGAGGTGCAAGAGGAGAATAAAGCTACTTCTCAGCCTGAGGATAAAAGGAAAAGTAAAGAAAAAACAGACCCTGGGAAAGTGTCGGTTCTTGTAGGTTACAAGGATTCAGCTAACCACGACATGCAGATATCCCCTTCTGAGTTGCTGAATTTTGATGCTGGTTCAAAAAGATGAGCTGCCTAAGGAGGAGGATAAAGGCGTTAAGGAGGCTTTTGTTCAACTGAATCTAGAGGATTTCAATGATAGAAGGGAATATACCAAAGGTGTGCTACAAACCACCAAAGCTAGGTCTGCTTACTCTTTCCGCATGGACAAATGGACTTTCCATGAGATTAAATGTCTTAATCTCAAATACCGGGCCCTCTTAGCTAAATTCGAGCTTCTTCAGCAAAGCATTGATGACAATAAAGATAATGTTAAGCCTGCAAGTGACAACATGTGGTCTAATGAGGAAAAGAAAATGGTGCAGGACTCTGTCACTGCTGAAAATAAAATGAAGACTATGTTGGAAGATAAGATGAAGGAGCTGAATTCCAAAGTTGATAGGACTGATTCTACTTTAAAGAAAATCCTTCAGCACAGTCATGATAGCATGAAGGTGTCTACAGACAATCTCAAAGCCTTGTATGCCCTGCTGGAAGGTTCCTATCAGGAGAAGGCCATAATCAACATTGAGCAGGAGGCCGAGGATGCTGCTAGTCAGAGTGTTGGTCCTAGGAAATGTACTAGAGCGAGCCTTAAGAAGAACGTTAACACTGTGCCTAAGGAACTCAAGAACCTGAAAGGTTCTATCCAAAAGATGTCTTATCTGGAAGAAGAAATTGTTGAGCCCTTTAAAAATCTTTCTTAGTTGCTGGTGGTGATGCTCTGTTTTGTCTTGTTTCTGATGGTTTTTCCTGTTGTGTTTTGGTGGTAGTTTGTTGGTAGTTGGGTTTTCTTCTGGTTGGTCAGCAGTTTTTGTAATGATGGATTGTAATTGCTACATCTTATGTTTGTGCTGGACTACTAGTTCCCCAGCAGTGCTTTAGCTTTTTGGGCTTTCAATGCTTTATCTTTCTTCTAGTTTGTAAAGGGTTTCGGGGTCCCTTCAAAACCTGCTTTTGCATTAATCGAAAACTGTCACAAGGAGTAGCATTACACTCAAAAACCTTGCGACTAACCTGAGAAATCATTGCCCACTGCATTTGTATGCAGTCCCTTGAGTTTTCCAAAAGTTTTTAGAAGTAGTTTTCAATACATATATGTCTGGCTGATTTTTACACTTACAGACAAAAAAAAACATAGAGTGAAGGCAGACTAAGTTTTTTTTTTATTTAGGATTAGGGTTAGGGCATTTCAAAGTTTCAAACCATAATGAAGATTTTTTTTCTAATTTATACTCTAATAAAGGTTTACATAAAAAACAGGGCTGCCCTTAAAATATTAGGTCATCCCTTGTGCTAGAACAACGTACTGTTTTCAGGTAATCATTTTTTTTTAACATAAACCTGCTAAGGTTCTCATTAGAAGGCTGGGAAAAGTAAAGTGAATTGTAAGCTTCTTAAGTAGTTAAGACTCGACAAGAGTAAAACTCAACTTCAATGGTGCTGCAAAGTGCAAAAGGCAATTCAGGTAATGTGGGGGCAGGCTTTGTGGTAAGAGACACAAATTGGAAGTATCTTTCTGGTGGCTCTCAGTATTTGGATAATAAACTAACAATGATGCAGAGTGGTTAGCACTTCTTTTAGAGATACAAGTATCTGGGTCAGCTGGATATAAAGACAGAGAAACACAAAAAAATTCACAAATAGTTATAAATGCAGTCATCAAGGACTCCTGTCAAAATTGGCAGCTTAAATAGATATTAGAAGCTTTGCTAAGCTTAGTTACTGGGTTTGCACCCTGGACCCTCAAACCGAGTCCGGGTGCGAACTGGATTCGGGTTCGCGTGGGGGTCCTTGTTGGGTCCAGGCAGGGTCCTTGATCAGACCTGTGGCCCAAAACAACATTAAAAACAGATTTTTTAATTTATTTTTTTCTTTCTAACCATTAAACGGCCCCATATGAAGCCTCAAATCACATTTCATTTCACATCTGCTCTCTCATTTTGCTCTCTCCATCTTGCAAGTTTGAAGTGAGGTATATAATATATACACACACACACAAACCCATACGAACCATAATGAAAAAAAATCACAAACCCACGTATCGGGTTCTCATATCCGAACCCGTCCCTGAACCCGTCCCCGAACCAGTAACTTAGCTGCTAAGGTAACAGAAAGTAATAACCTGGAAATTTTCTAATAGCTGTCAAGAGAAAAATACACAAGCAATCTCTTAAACAATTTTGGTGCAACTCATCTTATTTACCTCTCTTAGAAAGTATGGCCGAGTATGATTGACAATCTCTTAGTGATATATTATAATCAAAGATAGTGAATGACTACAGAAATGTAGTTAGTTTTGTAGAGTGCAAGTGGTGGTGCCTGGCAGTGACATTGGTTATAGGGTGCTCTTCGCATGCTATGCCTCTAAGTTTATATGTGTATCTGATTACTCCAATATGAGATCTATGTGTTATATATTGATTGGCTGCATTATTGGCTGTTATTGGATGGTGCCAGCTGGAGGGTCTAGCATTTGAATGTCTTTGGTGCTTCTGCAATGGTATATATGTTGCAATGGCAAGTGGTTCCAAACAACAAGACCCTTTGAGGGAGGTTCTATTATTAGGTGGGAGACTGCAAAATATTTTCAATTGCAAAACCTCTGTTAATATAAGGATGGGGAAGGCTATACTGGGGAAGGAGGGTTTGGCAGATTATGGTCTGCTTCAATCACATGCCAAAATAATGACAGATTTTAAAAAGAAAATGCAAAGATGGTTCAATAGAACAGCTTCGTGACTACATTTTAGCATTGCTAGTTCAGAATGGTATGGACGTTAAAAAGATCTATAGGAACTGGATTGGGATTAAAGAGAGACAAAGTTGAATATGCAAGAGCACATATGGACAGCGAAGATGTGAACCATAGCTTACGAAGGCTGAGGTCAGACATGAAGGAGATACAAAGACATGTGGATGTTCTGGAAAGCTATATGCAGGATATGTGTATTCTAATGCAGACTATAGAAGGGCCACTGCATAAGGGTGCTATGGAAATAATCAGTGGTTACTCTATACCATATCTTGATCAGGGTTTGCTGATACAGGCTGTTTACAAAGGAATTTGTTGGTGTGAACAAGATTTTGTGCCTAGTAAGGTGTTGCACCTAGCTAGTTCCTACTGGGGAACTTATTCACATGACTTAAGATTGTTGAGGTCCAAGGTGTTCTTCTAGTAGTTGTAGTTGTCTATATAAGATCTTATCATATCTTATCTTCATGACCTTAATTTAATTATAGCTATCTAGGTCATTTAACATTTGATCAAGGCTGTTGTCTCATAATGCAGGATTAAGATACATCATAATCATGTCTAATCCTACTTCTCAACCTTGTCTTTGTAAGCAAGGCTATCTCATTGTATATTATAATAATATTTCATATTCAACCAATATTCAATCCATCAATCTTGCATTGTTGAAGCAATCTGTTCTTGCCATTTTCTCCCTTGTGGAAGATAATTTGATCTTGCAACTGATCATGGGAGTGCTGAGGAGTCACCATTAACTCCTACATGGTATCAGAGCACCAATGTTGCACATTCCTCCCAAGATCTAAGGGACATCATCAGGTTTGAAGATTTTGTTGGGTGCAGATTGGGGTTTCAAGGACCTCACAGTTGAATCTAGGACACCAATGAAAGTCAAGTTTACCTTTGGTTGTCAAATTTCGTTATGTTTTCTCACGTCTGTAAGGGTTTCAAACTTTGAAGTATGGTTAAAGTTGCTACATTCAGGAGATAGCTGAATTTTTGGGGCAATTTGGGCCAAATCTGACCCAACCATCATGTTCACAAGGCCTGAAAACCTCAAGATAGACTGCCAAATCATCGAAATTAAAGTTTCTTGTCCAAGGGCATCAAAGGTTTTTTTTTGCAAGTCAACAAAATACATATGATTTGTACCCAGCCGTACCATAATGCATCAAAAAACACTCCCATGTCCAAAAAAATATTCTCTAAAAATTTGGCATGTCTACTTAATCACTACATTTGTGCTGGTGTCACTTCATCCTCTATAGCGCATGCTCAACATACAATTTGGTCGTTAGTACATTTTTTGCAATTTCATTCAATAGAAAAATTTGTGGTCCATATTGTTTGACCACCAAAAAGGCTGGCCCATGGTTCTTTCTGTAACTGTCACTTGACACGGGAAGCTTAACTCTTTCGACAGCGCGGATATCCCACAGCCTGACCACCACCACATGTGCTCCCGCTCGCTACTCGTTCTAGTAGTGGTGACTTTTTTTATAACCTTGCAGCTTGTGGTCACATGAGTGACCGTGACTTTAGTCCCAAGTGCTAAAGATTTGCCCCCAAGTGCCTAAATAGGTGATTTTCCCCCGAAGCATCAATTGGGCTAACAGTGTTGGTTTTTTTGAAAAATAAGATATTGTCAGAAATCTAGTTCTTTCTACTTTCTAATGGTGTAGACTAATTTCCAAAATTTTGTTGTTAGATCATAGTAATTGCTAATTGAAGTCGGACCTTTTTTTGGCTCCCACGCTCAACTTTTTGCTACAATCTTCAATTTTTGCAATTCTTGTAGTGTTGGAAAGGTATTGAGGATCTTTTCTAGCTATCCATGCACTTTTTCCAAATTATGTTCCAAGTATCGTTTATTCGGTTTTCACTATATTTGCATCCTAGAGGATTACTTAGACATTTTTGTAGTTGGGTAGGCGCTATTTTGATCTAATCACTTCATTTTCGTCACATGTCACATATTAATATTTGATTTTATCATTTGAGAAAGTGTATCATTGTAACCATGGGTTATGCAACTCATTCTTCTATAATCATTTTGACTAGGGACATTTATGAGTCTTGGCAAAAAGGCATCCCAACACATTGCAAGTGGCTCAATCAGTTGCCTTATCTTTATGGACTCAATCTTGAGCTACAAACATGGAAGAAATCAATTTAGGGTAATAAGAATGATAATATTACAGGATTGATTGGTTCTAGTTTTAGTGCAAGCATCTTCAAGACACCTATAATCATATTTTGGGCCTCAGCAATCAAATGCCCACACACAGTTTGGACCAAGATTTGGGACATTTTTGGAGATCCACATAATCCTCCATTCCCAGTTGATCCTACATTGGATTACCTCTAAGTTGCCGGTACGTGTACAGGTACGTGGGTATGATACATCGGTACGACAAATTTTTTTTGGGGGGGTTGGGTACGTTTGGGTACGTCCATACTAAAAGACAATGAAAATCATAAATATATACATATTTGCAGCCTTAACAGTAAAAACAAGAATAAAATTCAGAATGTCACATATCATGCATGTTAAACAAAACTGGGAACTACCATAAAAATTACAAACTAAAATACAATAATACTAACTTGATATCAATTTGTCGAAACTTGATGTTATTATATTTATATTGAATTCATTGTTCACTGGTTCAACATTAGAATAACACAATTACTAATGACTAATTAGGCATCATATAAGATCAACATCAACATCAACATCATCATTGACATTAGATGATGTCGGTGGATTAGTAGAACAACATGCAACCCCAATGCCACTTGCACTAGAAGGACGGTGGCTATCTAACTACACATCTAGTAAAGATTGTGTTGCAGCTGAAAAATCCAAATCAGTTCACTCTGGATCTACATCCCACAACGTTATGCCACCTTCCTTGTACTCATTTTGGCTATGAGTAAGAAGGCGCAAGTTGGAATGCACATAAACTAGCTCTTTTGCCTTACTCGCTGCCAATCAATTTGTTGTGAGGTTTCACATCATCGCCCCATCCATGGGGACCCCCTAATTTTCGACCCTTCAAACTTAGTTAGTTTGGCCTTGCCTAGTCTTCAAATTTTGATGGCCTGTTTGATCCAGTGGGTGCAATCCAATGTGTTTGAAAGTGCATTTGAATTGAATTGAAAATTGTAATGTGGGTTTGAATTGAGGATCTTAGCGATATGATGACTTTGAATGGAAGATTTTGATGTTGGTTCGAAATGAGGGATGAACTTGAAATTTGCTTGGTTATTTGAAAATGACTCGTGGCCCTTTCAAATTCTTGGCGTTTTGGCAATTGTAATGGTTGGATTTCAATTTTTTTTTTTGGTGAGGAGATTTGTTGAATTGCCAAATTCTTATAATTTTCGAAATAATCTTTGGGCTTGTATGTTTCAAATTTTCATTAGAATTTTGATTTTTTTTTTGGATTGCAAATTTTGATTGGCCAATTTATTTTTTGAATTGCCATGGTGATGATTTTTATTAGTGATGGATTTAATGCTAAGTTTGAAATTCTTATTTGGGCAAATGATGTTTAAAATTTCTAGAATCTGAATGGCAATTCAAATTGATTGATTATTGGTGGCCAATTTCAAAATTTTATTTGATGATCAATCCTATTTTTGAATCTTATGAAATCTGGACTAAATCCTTAATTTTCATATTTATGGACTTCCTTGCTATTTTCGAAAATTGCCATTGGTGAGATATTTGATCTTTTCAATTCAAAATCTTATTGTACATTGAATGTTGTATCTGGAAAAATCAAAATTCTAAATGTCTTGGATCTATTTTCGGCCCTGCCCTTATTGTTTTGGATTGACATTAAATGATTTCATTTTGCAAAAAGAAAAAATTGCATTAAAATGGTTGGTTCGGTCTTCATTAGGCATTTTTGAAATCATTAATTGAATGTTTGTATTTCAAAATTTCAAGAATTTGTTTAGCCCCTGCCAAGTCGTCCCTCAAGTATGCATTGGGTATTAAAATTTTTGCATTGCCAAAATCGAAATCTAATAAGTATTAATGCAAGTCGTCCCCCATATTTGCACTTGCATTTAATATTTCTTTTTATTTTGGGTGTAGGGTCGGCCTTGTAGGAAGGGATTGGAATGCTTATAAAAGGAGGATCACGCCATTTCATTTCCACAATTCAAACACAATTTTCTCTGTGCTGCAAATAGCGAATTTTCAAGGCAGTGACAGCGAGTTTCTCATTAGCATTTTGAAGCATTTTGAAGACAATTCATTTGGTGATTGGCGGCCAGCTTTGGAGGCACTGTTTTGAGTCAGTTGAGGCGAATTTGAAGGATAGTTTACGACCTTGGTGAGCAGTTCAGACCAGGGCATGAACTTCCACGAGTTTGAAGACCATTTTGAGAGTTTGTGATGCATGTTCAGACCTGATGCGAACTACACCAGACCTGGTTATGAATTTTTGCAAGATTGAAGAACATTTCAAGGGTTAAGAAAGGCTCTTTTTAGGTCTGATTTGATCTATAGCAGACCTGGGCATGTTTTGATCATTTTAGAGGCATCTCCAATGCATCAAAAGGCAGTTTTTTGAGGACAGCTTGCATAAGGAATATCAGTAATTGTTGAAGCCTCATTTGGAGGCCCATTTCTACCTGATTTGGCACACTTGTTTGAAAGAATTGAAGACTTTTTCATGCTATTTGCCCCAAATCCGAAAATTTAAGAGTTTGATAAAGAGGAGAGGCTAGTGGATTTGGGATAATCAGATTTGTGATAGAGGAGGAGTTTATTGATAGAAGATTCATAGCAAAATTTTGAAAGTGAGTTGAAGAAAGAGGAGATTCTCTTGTGGACTTGGAAGATTTTGGAGGTCAAACTCAGCTAATTGCATTGACAAAGGACTCCTAGCTTTGTACTTGGGTGAGTGGCCTATCTTTTCCTCTCTTTCCAATTGCTTTCATTTCATTGGTGCTAGTCTAGGTGTTGAAAACTAATTTCAAGAGTAGAGCTAGAAGTTTGGATATTAAGTTGATTACTCGATTGTCTTGATTGGCTTTTTTTCCCCAAGTTCTTGCTTGCATTTCATCATTATAGGAAGAAGATTGGAGTGATAAGTGTAGCCCATCTTAAGGTATTGGCGGGGAGTGATAAGTGTAGTATTCCACCCCTAGGGAGAAAATTGGAGTGATAAGTGTAGTCCATCTTAAGGCAAAGGCGGGGAGTGATAAGTGTAGTTTGCATCATTGCATTTCATCTTAGGAGGAAGATTTGGAGTGATAAGTGTAGTCCATCTTAAGGTAACGGCGGGGAGTGATAAGTGTAGTATTCCATCTTATAGGCGAAGTTTGGAGTGATAAGTGTAGTTTCATCTTCATTGTAGAAAAAGCGGGGAGTGATAAGTGTTTAGGATGGCTGATGTTAATGCAAGCAAGCGACCCAAAGGAATTAATGCTGAAATAGGAGACAAGGAAGTCATGATACCCAATTCCAACTTTCGCTCAAAATTGAAATACGTTGGAGACACCAACATTGGTACCTTTGATATGATTCAATTAAAAGAGAGGTTGAGAGACAGCTAGTCCCCTGTGGCAAAGAGGATCAAATAGTATGGATTTGTGTAAGGAAGTGTTCAGTCTACCCCAGTAGCAGACATGATACGACAGAATTGGTTACATCAAGTCATCAAGGCTCACTCGATCAGATCAACAAGTCAGAGTGCAGCGCCTTCATCGTGCTTCTCAGTCAAATTCCGGGCTCTACTAAAGGTACACAGTTTGATCCTTGGATGTTTTATTTTATTGAAGAGATTGAGAATGGTTAAGGAAAATTGATTGGATTAGGATCACTAGCATGAATTTAGAGTTGCAACTTAAAGAATACAAAATCGGGGGCAAATCTACATGGGGTCCTACTTCTTCAATTCGGGTGCAAGACTACTAGTGATGCTTTGCTAGTCGAACCAAATCCAGTTGGGGAGATGCACTGCACCACTATGGTTGAGGCAAGTACTTATGCCAAAAGGGCAAGGTTGTGGCAATTCGAACAGTTGAAGGCAGTCAAGGGTTAACCAAGGAGGAAAGCATTGATGAAAGCAGTTGATGAACTCAGTGATGGGTGGATTGTGGAACAATCAAGGAGATATGGTGAGGGCAGGTGCCCCAAAACCCAAGGTTATTGAAACAAAGATGCATGCATGCAGATCAAATCCAAATAGGAAGGTTAAAATGACAAAATATTGAAGGAGGAAAGTGATTGAAAGGTTGAGGAGGTCAAGTTTGATTTCAAGGCGGTGGCTAAGAGCAAGGCTCTTAAATTGCACAAGGTTCACATCCAGGCAAGCCACCAAGGTCAAGGCAAGATTACCCCAAGTGCATGGAGACCTCACCCTTTCGAGGTCAGGACATCAAGTACAAGAAAGTTCAAGTGGTGGTGAGAAAATCTCTAAGGACAAGCTCAAGCATCCAAGGCTTCATCTCATCTCAAGGATTAATGAACTTTATAAGACAAGGTTGATGAGGTGGCAATTTCGTGTGCATGCAATCAAATCATGCCAAGTGTCCTATGTTCTCATTGGTTGACCAATTATTGTAATTTTCTCATTGGCCAACAAAGTTGGTGCCCTCATGTAATTGGTTGAAAGATGGTAACCCTAATTAGGGTGTGTAAGGTTTAATCTTGGCCCTTGATTTTGCCTCTTAATCTTGGCCACTCGTCGTAATTTTGAGCCTCTATATAAGGCCATTTGTTCTTATTTGTAAAGGAGAGTTATGTTGGAGAAATTGTTGCCAAAATACTATCAAAATTGTTCTCTATTCATTGTTGTGACTTGCATGGTGGATATACATGATCATTTTGGTGTATTTGCATGGTTCTTCTCATCTCTCAAATTAAAATAGGATTTCATTTCATGTTGTTAGAATAGAAGTAAATGGTTAGTTGTAATGGTGATGTTGGTGAATGTTTGATGAGGATCTTATACTAGGCCACTAGCATCTTGGCGGCTTGTCAAGGAGCCTTGTGTGGTAATCTAGTCAATTGCTCCCAAGTTCTACTTGCATTTTATCTTTCCGCTTGTACTTCAAGTTGGGTTGGAAGATAGGTGTTAGTGTGAAAATCCTAAGAGTAACCCTTAGACTCATCGCACCGATGGAAGTAGAGCCGCTGGTAAGCTTTCATTTGGTTTGATCCCTGTCCATTTGCCAATCTTTCCATTCAGTAGGAGTAATAGTAGAAGTAATCAGTAGTTCAGTAGTTGAAGTTGAGAAGTTGAAGTTTGAAAGTTTGAAGAGCAAAGCTAGAAGTGATATAAATTAGTTTGATGAGCGAAGTTGGAAATGATATAAAAGAAGAAAGTTATCTCATCATCATCATAGCAAGAGTTTAACATCTCTGGATGAACAACGTAAGCCCGCTGAAGTGATTACCAGCAAATCACATTTTTATAACTGAGTTAGTATCCACAGGTGTAAGGAACCTTGGAGTATCTTGTATACTTTTCAAGAGAGGGTTGAGTGTTTGGTACGCCGTATCAAGTATTTCAATTGCTATATGTTATGTAGTGGTACAAAACTCACATCAACACAATTGTGTTTCACTGAGTGGATAAAGGAGTATCTACTCCAATTTCCCTTAGATGAAGAGGAACTAGCAACCTATTGAAACAAAGTGAGAGGGATAAAAATTTGTAAATCAAACTTTAAATTTGAAGTTAATAATTTTGTTATTTTTAGTATTTACAAATAGTAAACAATATAAATTTAGATAGTGCAACAAAAATAATGAAACTTACTTGTGATAAAAGTTTAATTGCAAGAGCTTGGAGGTGTGGTGATGTATGGCCATTGAGGTACCACCAAGCATGAGCATCCTTTGTATACTTGTCACGAAGAGCGGAAGCACTTTGGCCATTGGAAGCTACAAAATCAGCAAACTTACTTGTTACTAAATCCTCCATTTCACGGTCAGGGAAGAGTTTTGTAAATGCTTTCCTACACCCTTCACTAACTTTTGTATCTCTGTATGGTGGCACCCTTGATGGCATAGAAAGAATTTCATCACTATAAAATTTTGGGGTCAATGAAAATGCAAGAAGATGAAGTGGGGTGGTTATTTTATTCCACCAATCAACACAAATTTCCTACACTAATTTGAAGAAAGTTTCTTCGGGGTCTTGCTCTTTTTCATTAATGATGAGTTTCATTTTCTCAATCATTGAGTCAATTCCATCATATACCTCTCCCAAACATGGATGATCCATGTCGGTATAACGAATCATACTCATGATTGGCTCAGTGAAACTAAGAAGATATTCCACTCATTCCCACCAAGTGTCATCTAGGATCATTCGTTTTACATTTGTTGCCCTTTCAGTACTGGATTGCCTCCATAGTGACCAGCTTTGACTAATAACCATGCTAGCAAGTGACTCTCGCACCTTCACAAGTCGCCTCAAGATGATTGTGTTGGATGCAGATTGGGTCTCCGCAACATATTCAATACAAAAAAAAAAAAAATGAAAGGCAAGGCAAAATACATAGGTGTGCTCAAATATAAAAACTAAATTTATAATTATTAATGAGAAATATAAAATATAAAAGTTTATGTGTTTCAATTACCTTTAGCAACTCCAACTGTGAAAATGATCTAAAAATGGCTTGACATGTGATGGTTTGTGATGAACATCTGGATCTCTTCAGCCTCTGCATAAATTTCTTTGATCCAATTTATTTTCCTACCTAAGGTTGAGAGAACAAGGTGTCCAAAATATGTGTTCAAACTGTGTCTCAATCAGCATGCCTGCAGCTTTACAATTCTTTGCATTGTCCGTTATTACTTGGACAACATTTTGAGGGCCCACATCTTGAATGCATTGTATAAGGATGTTAGCAATAAATTGTGCATCCTTGACCTGTCCTTCACAATCCACAGCTTTCAAGAACATTGCTCCTTTAGGACACAGTGCAATCACATTAATTAATGGCTGATTTTTGGCATCCTTCCACCCATCAGAAATAGTTGACACCCCTGTTTGTTTCCATGAATTTCTAATGGGAGCCAATGCATTGTCTATGCTTTTTACCTCCTTTGCTAGCAAGGTGTTGCACACCTTCTCATAACCTGGCCCACATACCCTTGTGGAGCCTCATTTACTTTTCTCAACATATCCTGCCAGTATGGTGATCATACAACATTGAATGACAAACCATTTGCATATAAACATCTTGCAACACTTTGATCTGCAATCTCTCTAACATCATTCTTAAATGCTCGCTCTAATGGCCCCTTGCTTCTCTTCACATTAATAGGTTCTTCAATTCTACCCAAAAATGGGTGGCTCTCTACTACCACATTAGGAAAGTCACTATGAGATGGAGGAGGAGGCCTACTTGATCTCTTCCCTTTCTTCAAAGGATGGTTTGTGCCACGAGAAACTCTTGCATCTACTTCCTCTTGCTCTCTAATATCTTGCTATTTGTTGAGGTGGTAATCTATTGTTATCCTCTGCTGGACATGCTTTGATACCCTCTTGGGGAATCGCACCTAAGTGGGCTTTCACACGAGTGTACGAACTTTTGTACCTCACATTACAAAAGTTGCATATCCAAACAAATGTTTCGCCCCCTTTTACTTGTTCTACCATTTGTACATATTTCCATAAAGGTGAATTTGGATCGGTTTTGAAGGTCGAAGAGCTAGCATTGGTTGCCATTATCCTGTTAACAACAAATTCAAAAACCAATTATTAAACAATAAATGTCAGATATTTGATCTATTATCAAAAATTAATTATAATTATAATTTATTATTTATATTTTTAATAACATAAATAAATTTATTATTTATAGTTATATTATACTACCATTTATTTAATATATTTATATACAATATAATAATTTTATTTATATGTATTAATCTTAATTTTACTATTTAAAGCTTAATTGAATATTAATATTAATATCCATTGTAATTTAATAATACATATAAATTAATAAATAAATAATATTGATGAAGACTCAAGTTATCAAGTAAATTATTAAATTAATATAGAATTTGATTAAAATTATAAACAAAAGTCATAGGTGAAAATCATAAATGATAAATGTTAATAAAGTTTAGAAATATTATATTAACAAAAAATTAACATTATAAAACTAAAAAAAATTGAAAATGCATATTATATAATTAGAATGACTATATTATTATTTTATAAAACTATTGAACTTATCAAATTAAGAACCTATAAAATAAAATATATAATAATAATGATTGTATTATAAAACTAATAATAATAATATAATCAATATTATTATATTATAAAATTATTGAACCTATAAAATTAACCAACTTATAAAATAAAACTATTGAACATATCAAATAAAACTATTTTAAATAATTTAATAATTATAAAACTAAAAAATAAAATTTGAAAATGAATATTATACAATAAGAATGATTATATTATTATTTTATAAAACTATTGAACTTATCAATTTAACGAACTTATAAAAATAAAATTATATAATAATAATTATAATGATCATATATTTATATTGTAAAACTATTGAACTTATATAATTAACGAACTTGTAAAATAAAATTATCGAATGTATAAGATAAAATCATAAAACTATTAAATTGATAAAATAAACCAAGGTTTTCAAAAAACATTGTAAAAAAATAATTCCGGAAACCACCTACATTCGATGTCCGCCTGCGATGTACGCCAACATTCTCCTGCAAATGCCCAGACAAAAATATGGTGCTCATACTCTTGGATGTCCGCCCATTTTATTGTGTAAATGCTCAAAAAATTAGAAGGTTTCTGTTTTTATGACTGGAAAAAACAGAAAAAAACGTTTCTAAACACAGCCGAACAATTCAGATTTGTTTTGGAAACTCCAAATTTACCTCGGATTCATCGGGATACAACACAAATTATTTAGAAATGGTTCAGACTGATAATAATCGAACCTAGAACGAATTTATATGGTTTTTTTAGCATACCAATTTTCAGTACGTAACGTATCTGGAAATGGTAGGGCAAAGCCACCATACCTACAACTTAGGATTACCTAATTCCACTTATGATTTTGACAATCTTATCTCCCCCCCCCCAACTCTCCCAGCCAGCTATATTTTTTTATTCTTTTCCTCTTTCTTGTTTTATTCCGATCAGTTGCTAGTTTGTGTCTCCGTTCCCTTCTAGTTCTTGCTTCGTCTTTCTCTTTTCAGGATCTTTCTTCTTAATTTATTTTGTCTTTGTTCTTTTCATTCTCATATTTTCTCCTTTCCCTAGTTTATTTTTTGTTAGTTTTTTATTTTATCTTCTCCTTATTTTTATTTATTTTTTCCTTTTATTAGTTTCTTGTATATATATATATATATAATTTTGTTTTTGTTTATTGCAGTTTTTGTGTTTAATTTTTCATGCATATATACATATATACACGTGTATGCATATACATATATGCACATGCGTGTGTGTATATATCTTTTCATGTTTTTTATTTTTATTTTCTGTTCAGATTTCTTTCTTTTCATAGGACGTGTTTTTTCTATGTATAGGTATATACATATATAGAGCTCTATATATACTCATATGTAGACTTGTTTAGTTGTGTTATTTTTGTTATATATATAGTTATTAGTGTTGTTTTATTTCTTTATATTGATATTATATTCTTTTGTGTATATATTGTTATAGGTCTGAGTGTCTTTAATTATTTGTCTTTAGTCTTTTCTATTTTTGTTTTTCTTTTTAGTTTTTATTAAGTGTTTTTTGCATTTGTTAATATTCTCTTATATAGCTATATTGGTCTATATATATTTATTCTTCTTTTTTAATTCTTATATATTCTTCTTTATTAGTTCTTTTGTTCTTGAGCTTCCATTCTTGCCCGTGTGTGTGCGCATGTGAGTTTACATTGTTTTACCTTATCTTTTTAGCTTATCTAGCCTTCGTTTATTTTTTCATCTTTGTGAATTCTTACTTGGTGTATCTTACTTTAGATTTGTTTGTGTTTTTTACCATATGCAACTTTTGCATATATTTTTAGTATTTAGTTTTTGTTTCTCTTTTCTCCCCCTTTTTCACCTTCTATTTTTGTTCTTCTTGTGTTTTTCTTTTCTCACTTTTTAATCTTGTGTGTTTCTGAGTTACTTTTTATTTTTCTTCTTCAACTTTTTGTTGTCTTATTTATGTTACGAAAAGTAATTGGTAGAATACTTTTTATGATATATTAACAAAGATCAAACGATCTATATATACAAGAGAATGATCGTCCAGAATAGAAACATTCTATTCTAGCTATAGCTACCTAAATATTAGAATCATTCTAATATTTACACTAAGATACAATATTGAGCATTAATAAAATATGATACTAAACTATTCTAATACCCCCCCTTAATGCTCAATCTATCAATTACACCAATACACCCCCTAAATTTTACAAACTTGTTAGGATCAAGGGGTTTGGTAAAAATATATGCTGGCTGCTCCGAGGTAGGAACATATAGTAACTGAACAGATCTGTCTTCTACCAACTACCGAATGTAATAACAATGAAGTTCTATGTGTTTGGTGAGTTCATGGAGGATTGGATTCTTGGCAAGTTTGAGTACACCTTGATTGTTTGAAAACAAAGGAGTCAGTCTTGCTTGAGGTAGTTGCATATCTGCAAGCATCTGATGAAGCCAAACTGCTTCACAGGCTACCTTGATAGCTCCTCTATATTCTACTTCCGTCGAAGAGAGCCCTTGCCTACTGCTTCTTACTGGTCCAGGTGACCGCCCCAGATCCTAAACTGAACACATATCCAGATGTAGACTTTCTATCATCAATGGAGCCAACCCAATTAGAATCTGTGAGCCCACTGAGTTGAGTAGCAGCACTCCTAGTGTAAAGAAGTCCATAATCCAAGGTACCTTGTACATAGTGCAGAACACGCTTCGCTGCAACCCAATGGTCAACCTTGGGGTTTGTCATGAATCGGGAGATGTAGCTGATTGCAAAGCTGAGATCAGGTCTAGTAGCAGTAATATAGATGAGACTACCCACTAGTTGTTTGAAGAGTGTTTCATCTACAGGAGGAGAATCAGATTGTGCGAACAATTTCAGACCAGTCTCCATAGGAGTGGAGGTTGGTTTGCAATCCTACATTCGAAACCTGTAAAGCAAGCTTCTAGCATACTTAGACTAAGAAAGAAAAATGTTGCTGTCAGTCTGCCAAACCTCAATACCCAAACAATAATGAAGTGGTCCAAGATCTGTCATATCAAAAGTGTTGAACAAATCCTGTTTGATTTTGAAAATCACATGTTCTGAACTCCCAGTAATGATTAAGTCGTCCACATAGACAACAAGAAAGAGAATATCATTACCAAAGTGTTTGATATACAGATTACTATCTAAAGGACTATGCTGAAATCGACGAACAACCAAGTACTAATCAATTTTTATGTACCATGCCCGAGGTGACTACTTAAGACCATAGAGGGCTTTCCGGAGTCTACATACTTTGAGTTCTGAACTGACAACCTTGAAACCAGGAGGCTACATCATGTAGACTTCTTCCTCCAATTCACCATTTAGAAAGGTATTTTTCACATCCATCTGGTGAACTTTCCATCCATACTAAGCTGCAATGGCAAGGAGAAGTCGAATAGTACTCATATTGACCGTAGGAGCAAAAGTCTCCTCATAGTCAATGCCTTCTCACTGGGTGAATCCTCAAGCAACTAATCTGGCTTTATATTTGTCTAAGGTACCGTCTGCATGATACTTTACCTTATAGACCCATTTACAGCCAATGGGTTTCTTCCCTGGAGGAAGATTTGAAAGAACCCAAGTGTGATTCTTTTGAAGACTTTGGAACTCAGCCTCCATTGCCTGGTCCCATTTTGGAATTCCTTTAGCCTTTGCATATGTTTGAGGCTCAAATAAACTGTGGATGTTAAAAGCAACATTAACTGTGTTATGTTGAATGCTCTTATTTCTAGAGGTTCTACCCTCGATGAGTTCATCAGGACGAAGATCACTGATTGTCTTAGTCCACCATTTAGGCCGAAGAGTAGAGGAGCCAATATCAGATGCAGGAGGAATAGCTGGATGAGGAAGCGAATCAGGATCAGGAACAGGAGCAAGAGTTGCATTGTCCAGAGGGGGCGTAGGCGGTTTATCAGCATCATCTCGCTCATCAGATGGATCACATGAAATAGGAAGACCCAAGTCAGGAGTCTCTAAAGACTGAGTCTCAGAATGTTGCGGGGAGGAAGAGAGCTGAAATGGTCCTAGTTCATCATCAAACACAACATCACAACTAAAGATTAAACAATCAGTGTTTACATCAATCAGTCTGTATGCCTTCTGAGTGTCACTGTACCCTGTAAACATGAGCTTCTGACTCTTGGAGTCCAACTTAGTCCGCTTGGCATCAGGAATCCATACATATGCTAAAGACCAAAAAACTTTCAAATGGTTGATCCTAGGTTTTCGACTAGACCATGCTTCCTCAGGTGTCTTATGTTTAACTGCATGAGTGGGTGACCTATTAAGAAGATAGACTGTTGTGAATACTGCTTCTGCCCAATATTTTTTACGAACATTTCTATGTTCCATCATAGTCCTAGCCATTTCCGTAATGGTACAATTTCGATGCTCTACAACACCGTTTTGCTGAGGGGTGTGTGATGTGGTAAACTGACGTTTGATGCCATGAGCAGTACAGAAGGTAGAAAAAGGAGAACATAACTCCCCCCCATTATCAGACCTAAGAGTAAGAATAGAAGAACCAGACTCTTTTTCTACTAAGGCCTTAAATTCTTAAAATACAGGAAATGCATCTGATTTTTTCTTAAGAAAACATACCCACATTTTGCGACTGAAATCATCAACAAAAAGAAGAAATACCTATTCCCAGTAATAGAAGTAGTATTCATAGGACCACATATATCAGCGTGAACCAGCTGGAGTACCTTAGAGGCTCGCCATGAGTCACTATCTTTGAATGGTGTCTTGTGTTGCTTCCCCGCCTGGAAAGCTCCGCAAACTTGATGATTTTGGGTCTGAATATTAGGGAGACCATGTACTAAATCGTCTCGAACAAGCTGTGCAAGATATTGAATATTCAGGTGACCATATCGCTGATGCAAGAGACTGTTGATAGCACAAGATTTTGCTACGAAGGCATGCTCAAGGGAATCGCCTAAGTCCACAAGCCTATAAAGACCATAATCCTCAATGCCAACAACAATAGTAGTGTGAGACGCATGATCAACAATTGAGCACTTATGTCCACTGAAAACAACATCTAGTTGAGGAGAGTGCCTCATAATCTGACTAACTGAAAGAAGATTATGTTTCGTGCCAGGAACATAGCACACATTGAAAAACATGAGATTTCTCCCTCCAGAGTGTATCTGAACATTGCCCTTGCCGACAATATTGTACTCTTCACCACCTCCAAAAATAACTGAGTCAGTGTAGGAAGAGAACTCAACAAACCAGTCACGCCTGTGAGTAAAATGTCGAGAAGCACCGAAATCTATGTACCAGGTAGAAGATTTCACATGATTTGTACGGATTTTGGCCATAAAGGCATGAAAGGCAAATTCTTTCTGCTCTGAGTGCTTGGCAACATTAGCTTGCTTTTTAATTGAGGCTATCTTTTGAAGCTTAGATGACAAGAACTTCGATCTTAAAAAACCCATTTGAAATCTTAAAAAACCCACCATGGATCTGAAATCAAAGAATTTTTTCGAGCCCAAAAAATTAGGGTTTCGAAGAGAAACAGCCCTGGCTAAAATCAAGAACAAACGCGTGCTTGAAGACAGATAAATCTCGCTTGAAGACAAATAAAAACGGTCAGCAGGTTGCAAATAAATTGTGCCTGAAGACACGCTCAGAAAACTCTGCTATCGACGCCAATAACACTGAACGTGAGCCGAATGGTTGAAGAAATCGCGTGCACGAATGGTTGAAGAAAACGCGAGCAGGTGTACCCAAAAAATCATGAACTAAAGACCAACAAGAAACCCCTCATGGCTGGCTCGATGGAGAGAAACACAAGCGAAAAATCTTGCAGATGGAGCCATCACGAGTAGAAAATCGATTTGTGGAAATAGCCGCAAGAAACCCGAACAAAAAACATGCCAAGAAATTGACGAACCCTAGGTCGCAATTTTTAGTTACGAACAGGACCATGCAAAAAAAATGACACCCAAATTTTCAAAAAATTTCGAAAAAACTGACCCAAAGGATTTCGAAAATTTCAGTCATGAAATTATAAGATTTCCAAAAAAATCCTTATAATGGCTCTGATACCATGTTACAAAAAGTAATTGGTAGAATACTTTTTATGATATATTAACAGAGATCAAATGATCTATATATACAAGAGAATGATTGTCTAGAATAGAAACATTCTATTCTAGCTATAGCTAACTAAATATTAGAATCATTCTAATATTTACACTAAGATACAATATTGAGCATTAATAAAATATGATACTAAACTATTCTAATAATTTACCCCTATTTTTTGGTTTCCTTTCTTCCTCACTTTGTGTCCTCTCTTCATGTACCTTTTGAGTAAGGCTTGGTCTGCATCTTATGCTTTTACATGTCCTTTACTCTCTCTCATCCTGATGATGAATCATTGAGTGAGATCCGAAACGTTGATGCTAAAAATACAAATACAATTAGAGACAAAACCGAATTGAATTCAAATGGATTGTGGAAATCTGATAATGTTGATGTATGCAAAAGTTTGTGTCATGCACACCAATGAAACAGCAGATTAGAGAGCTAGTTCAAATCAAGATAAAGCATTGAAAAACATAAGAACTCTCTAAAAGGGTCTCATTGTTCTCTAGTCTTAAGGACCTATTTAATCTAGTTATTTGCTCTCAGCAACAATTAAGATCTCATAGATGACAACTTAAGAAATGAGATTTGATGAACATGCAAGCTAAAATGCTCTAAGATGCAAGATATTGATGCTTTGCTATAAAATTCATGGTGAATTGTGCTATGATAAAACTAAAATGCAGATTATTGATGAAGATCTAAGATGAATTTAAGCTAAATGAGGATCTATTGGATGAACAATTAAGTTACAAATGATGAACAATGCAAGATTAAGCTACAAAATGAACTAATCTAAATGAAATGTAAATGAATTTTGCTATTATGAGGATGCTCAAATGCAAATGAATTTCTAAACCAGCATGATACCTATGCTCAAATGGAAGTGGATGCAATTACTCTAAAAATGCTCTCTATTTATAGGATTTTCCAACGCTTTGGGGTGTGTTTTCAATGAATGGTCAAGACTGCTTGTCGAAGATGAATGGTCAAGACTGCTTGTCGAAGATGAATGGTCAAGATTACAAAAGTATTTGGTAAGTTGTGTGCTTTCATCCCATTGGTTGCAAATATGGAATATCCTTGAGAATATTATTTTGGTTTGTTGAGAGAAATGAGATTTATTAATTCTTTTTAATTAACTACCTTAGCCATGGATGAGGTGTCCTTTGACATGTGATGAGGTGGTTAAGAGGGTGATGATGTGAAAAAGACATGAATGGGGTGAAATTGATTTATTTGAATTAGAAGAATTATTTATTGATGTGAACTATATAATTAAATGATTAATTCAATTACATAGTAGAAGAATTGTAATTTTATTAATTAAATTGCTTGTATTTAATTAATATTGTTCTTGACCATTTTTAGGTGTATACAGTTGAACTTTTATCAAATTAAACTTTATCAATAACAATAACATTATTTGCTCAATTTCAATAATCATGCACATAATAACACAATATTTACGTGGAAACCCTTACGGGAGAAAACCGCGACCAATTTCTTGCTTATTTAATAATATCTTACAAATTTCATAGGCTCAACTTCCTACAGGAACCAACCCCTCATTCAATTTGTGAGCACTTGCCCACTAGAAGCACCAACCCCCCACTCAATTCGTGTGTGCTAACCCACTAGAGGCACCAACCCCTCAATCGAATTGCCTTCACAACAGCTATTCCTCTTCAATCTGCTATAACCTGATCATAAAACTCCCACAATATGATCACAATCTTCTCATGGTAATCTGCTATAAATTCTTCACAAGTCTCATAACTCGTCTCTAGTTCTGCTCATAGATCTTCTTTTATTCCACATACACTCTTTTATTCAAATCTGTCTTTTATGATTTCTTCACTTAAATTTTACTTTCAATGTGTATGTATATATTCTTCATATATAATTCACTCCTATTTCTCATACATTCTTTTTTGCACCAGATCAATGCTGGTGTATTAATAATATTATTCTTTATTTAACACACTTTTTACACTCACAATTTTCCCTCATTTATACCCCGTTGTATGCCTTTAAGAATGGAAATAACTCTTCAATAAGGAGGCGACTTTATTAAGAGACAACCTTTAAAAAGTCGTGCCTTTTAAAATAATCATAATTTTGTCCAAACAGATTGCACCTTTCATTAACTACTTTTTCAGGTCACACCACCTTATAAACACTAATCGATTCACTCTAACTGATAAAATTATAATGTATCACACCTTTGTCATAAAGTAAACTGCTTTTGTTCTTCGAACAACAAATTGAATTAACTAATAGCTGATGGTATTAATCCATTCAAGTGTCATATAAAGGAAGACGCTGTTGTTAATAAGGAAGATGTCCAAGCATGAAGTCAGAAATATAAAGAACACTAGTTGCTGTTTAAATGACTGCATATTAATTAAGAAATTACTGCATAGAATTGCTTCATGTCAATATCAGCCAGCATGACATTTATTTGTTCTATGACAAAACAGCCAGCAAAGTGATTCTATTTGTTCTTTGACAAATCAGTTAGTAAATTCCTTATGTCATTGCTGTTTTATTTGAATCGCTCCATTACTTAATTGAATATGAGATGAGAAAATAAGTGACAAAGCCATGAGGAATGTGTCCCAAGGGAGATTTGCAACTTTTGCCACTAAAAAATGTGCTCAAAGGAACTTTTGGATGTCAAAGCCGTCACAAAAATTTGGCTTTTTGTCTCGAAAGCCTTGGTGTAGATCACTTAACTTACTACCCCTTTTTTACCTTGTTGGCAATGATTTGAGGGGCTTCTACCACTAAAGTGTACAATGTGCCATTAAAATTGCCCTCTTATGTTAAGTGCACATCACTTAAATCCAATGTTCCACTGAGTAACCTGAGCAGGGAACAAGGGAACCAAGGGCCTAAGTTTCGGGGTGGCATTGATATACATATAGATAGTACTTGAAAAAATAGTTATAACATGTATAAGTGTTGTCCTCAATTTTGACATCACAAAATTGAGGCAACCCTAGGCAATTTTCTCATGGATTCGTAGGTTCATCCTCTATGTTTTAACGCATTGATAAGGTGTCATGAAAGCAATTCGTCATCCCTAAATTGTACTTTATGTAGCATTATTTATGTGTTCTTTTTTAAGGTTTCTGTCAAGTTAATACCCCTAAATGCTTATTAGAACGAGCTTTTCTTCTCTGACTGCAAGCACTTGATTTTTGGCAATCTTCATGTTTATTCTTCATTTTTTCCTTTCTTGTAAGTAGTTTTTAATCTTGTTTTTCCCATAGGTTGATAGCTCGTAGAATTGCACTTGTTTTGAGCTATCTTAGGCCTCAAACAGAGTTGTCTAGCTCAAGTTATGAAGGTAAAGGTGGGGTTTTTTAGGCCAACTACACATTTTATTAAAAATCCTCCAAAAGTGGACTGTTTATTGGCAATTGCACGAAATAAAATCATTTTTAATATTTAAAATGGATTTTGACATCCATTTTTAATTTTCAGCTCATTCTGACTTGATTTAACCATAGGTTTTAATGTTTTATGAAAATTAGCCTTTTTAAGTCTATTTTCATGTTACTTTATTGAAAACTATACTTATTAATTTAATTTAATTACATGAGACTTTTAATATGCATAAAGGTGGGGTTTTTATCATTCGTAGAATATATCAATATGCAAAACACCTATTAAAAACTCACTAACAATAAATGTAAGTCTTAAAATACATATAGGTGGACTTTTTATAGGCAATAACACATTTTTTATCACTTATATACTTATAGGTGGGGAATTTGAACTCAAAAGCATATGTTATTGTATTTTAAAAGTCTATTAATGTGTTTATTAACTTGAGTTATAATTAAAGTGCATATAGGTGGGGAATTCGAAACCAAAAGCACATGCATTTTGAAAAACATGTGTTATTCCTCCCTAAAAACATATCATTACTTCTTCAATAGAGGTTTTTGATATGTAAATGCATATAGGTGGCCTTTTTAATATGCAAAACATATGTTTTTCCCTTCTAAAAGTGCGTTATTACTCATTACAAGCATGTGTGGCAATTTTTGTTAAGAAAGCATATGTTTTTCCCTTCCAAAAATGCAAATTTAAGCTCAGAAACATTTGTTTTAGTCTCTCAAAAGTGCGTCATTAGTCATTACAAGCATGGGTGGCGATTTTTGTTAGGAAAGCATATGTTTTTCCCTTCCAAAAACACATCTTGACTTCATGCCTATGCTGGTGGCAATTTTTAACAAGAAAACACGTTTTTAACTTCCAAAAACCCACTGTTTTTGGGCGTTTTTGGAAAAAACGGGATTTTGAGGCAAGAAATCACATGGAAAATGGTCAAAACTGAATCATTTTTGCTCCTTCTAAGGTTGATTTTGCCTTAAATCTTCGGATCATTCTTGGATCATCAAAATTGCAGTTTAAGAGGTATTTTGTTCACATTACAGCCTGTATAGGGCATGTTTTTGCACAAAGACGCCTCTTGTTTGAGTATTTTTCTTCACCAAATCTTCAACTTGTTGCCTCAAGGTAAGTTCTAAGGCATTTCTTTTCATTTCCAGATTGTTTGCAATTCTTTTCAAGTCGGTTTTGATACCCTAGGTGCCGTTTTTTATTATCTTTGCATATGCATTTGAAATGGTCAATTTTGTTGCTATTCTCTTGCATTTTGTTTCTTTTCTTCCCACTTGGCAATTGTTGCATATTGACTCCTCAAAATAAGAGGATTAAGACTAGGATTGAAGTCTATATATGATCTTTTGAGCTCACCATTTCTAAATCTGAAAATCCTCTTGGATTTATTTCAGATTTTGCTCAAAGATTTGGCAAGACTTTTTCTTGAGAGTTGAGGTAATTTTTCCTTAAAGTTCTTCCTCATTTCTTTCCAAGTTCATGTTTTGGGTTTTTGATTAACATGTAAGTTTTCATTTCTATTTTCAGCTTTACATGTTACGTTTGTTTTGATGATCCTTCTACTTCTATCTTCAATTCTCAAGTTGCATATGCAAGAGTCTCCACTTGCTTGCATATGCAGTTGGGACTAAAAACCTCGTTCCATGATAAAAAGAAGAGCAAGTCCACATATGCAATTTCCTATCCTTCCAAAAAACCATAACCGCTGCCACACAACTTAAAACTCATGGTGGTGGTCAAATCAATTCGCTTTTAATGGGAATTCTTAGTTCCATTATAAGTAGATATCATGTCCACTCATTTGCATACATATTTCCCTTCATACTTCTCGCTGCCCACATATGTAATCACCTCCAAGAAACCCATTTTTGAGCTAAAACCCATTCATTCTCTCGCTGTCCCATAGTTTCTAGCCATACTCTATATGCAAAAAATTTAAAGGCTCACCCTTGTAAGTCCGAAAAAGTGCAATGGATCCATCTTTTGAAGATGTTCTCATGTTTTGGAATTTTCATGTCACAATTGCTTGTGCTCACAGTCTTGCTATGTCAGATGAGATTGTACCAGGTAAAGGTAAAGAGAAGAAAAAAATGAAATACCAATATGATCAGTACCACAACTCCATTCCTCCTTCACAAGTTGTTTCATATTGTGAAGACATCAAGGACACAGATATTTCACACATGGGTATTGATGATTTTCTCAAAAGAGTGGATGTCGCAGCAACAGAAGATATGTTCTACATAAAGCAAATTAGCATACATTTGGTTTCTACTTTTCCCTTGGCTTCCCTTGAACTAGAGTTCATGTTTGCTTGTGCCAGAAACTTTGATCACTTATCTAGAACCATCAGAGATCAAGATGGAAACACTATCATTAGTCTAGATCCTGAGACTATTGATAGAATCTTTCGGGTTCCTCCTGCTCCATTAGTCACCAATATTTCAAAACAAAAGGCTTTGGACAAGTGGAACAAAGATACAGTGTATTGCATCAAAATACATTAATGATAATTGGCTGATCAACAAGAGGCCAAATAAGGGAGTGTGTCACACATATTTCAAAGAGGAAATCAATGATTTCATCACATTGCTTAGTCACATCAGAGACCTTAAAGGTTCTAACATTTCGAGCCTTGGATGTACAAATACATCTCTCTCATTGTCAGAAGCAAGCAAAAGATCTTTTGGGGAGAAATGATAAGTGATGTCCTCTGTGAGAAGTTATCCCAAATCACTACTACTGGGAAATTCTACATGAATTCTTTTTTGGTGTATATTGTTGCTGCCCTGGGTTCTTTCTCAAGACTCACTACCAAGGGAGATAGGACATTGGTGCCTGTTTGGGAGTATTATGATCAGTTACCTCTAAGGGCCAGCCAAGTGCACTACAAGAGAGTACAAGATGCCTTCTATGGATATTACATGTGCTTGTTTGATAAAGAGCTCCCAAATAAGCGAGTGTCGGATAAGGCATGGATCAAGGTGAATGAATATGGCTGCCTATTTCTACAATTCCCTAACTTCACATACATGTGCGTTGAGTATTTCAGAGGCGAACTGTACACACTCCCGCAGTACCCTACTAACAAAATCATTTTGATGGAGTTAGCAAGGAAGCTCATCGCAGTGTAGGCATACCAATCCACATTGCATAGACTGGGGGTGGGGATTTCCTCAAGCAATTGTCGATTGACCATCAAGCAAATTGTTGACTTCAACCTTGCATAGATCCCTCGTAGCGTTGAAGATGATAATGATCTCCTTGATTCAAACTACACAAAACATCATGTGGAGAATTTGCCCATTCTTCCTCCAATATGGTCATCTAAGGAGAGTACCTTTATTTGGGATCGTTTTTAATCAATCCTTGCTAATACCAATATTCGATTAAAAAGGGGAGGCCTTAAATATATCACGATTAAGCCAGGTAAAGACTTTGATCTTGCTCATCCAATCGATGTAAGGTTGGAAATTAAAGATAAAGGTAAAGATGGTACGTCTACCTCAGCCTTAGAACTTCCAGTTGCATCTACTCCAAAGCTTTCCATCAAAGGAGGTAAGGCTATGGGGAGGGTAATTGAGATTAAGGTCGTGGAACCTCAAAAGATCTAGATTGATTCTAGTGATGACGAGTTGCCACCACAACCAAAAAAGTCTACTCCTATGGTACCTCCTTCTGTGGACGCATCAATTGCCACTACACTTCCTGACTCTGCTCCTGTGTCAGATGAGTCACTTGATTCACCATTGGATACAGTCATGGATGCATTCTCCATAGAGCAGGCACCTCCTCTTGAGGATTCAATATTGATAACACAAGCTCTACCCATCTCATCACTTGCTCCAGTGATCTTGTCAATAGATCAGTATCAGAGTTTTGAGAATGTGCTTGACACATACTCCATGACAATCCCCTCTACGATAGTTTTGTCTACAGCGACAATGGATACCACTTCAGCACAATTTGAGCAATTCATGGTTGAGGTCACCCACAGCAGTCCCACTCCAGTAGCTATTCAGACAGAGACTCCCCCCATTGTGGCCATAATTGCACAGGTTAACTCAGTAACCACATTGGTTACTACATCTACAACAGGATCTTCATCTTTTTCTCTACCTATGTGGCTCAACATAATCACTCAGAAGAGGAAGAAAGAGGAAATCCCACCTGAGGATCATGATTACAATCAAGTTGCTAGGACCAAGGCTCCTAAGAACAAAAAGGCAAAAATGGTTTCGAGGGTCATGGTTGACAACAATGAAATCAAGAATGTGGAGGTCGCTGAACCTCTTGTTGACAAACCTACAGAGAAGATGCAATCCAGAGACTACAAGTTCACCAAAATTGAACTTGGAAAACAAACACGTCTAGGTTGTCAATAGGATGTACAAGATGCAGCCAGCCTACTTACTCATAAGAATGATAAATTGTGGAAAAAGAAGAATAGGTTGAAGGAGAAGAACGCATGACTTCTAGATATCATAGAAAAAATGAAGGCTTCTTCTCTGTCAGTTAATCCCTTCTCTCCTGAGCTTACATGGCAAGTAAAAAGGAAAGCAAAGGCCATAGATGAATGGGTCAGCCGTTTGGAGTCACAAGGCATACAAGTAATTCAAGATGTTTTTAAGGTATTCAAACGGGGAAGAGAAATCTTGACTAAGTTCAATGAGCTCCTTCTTTCAATCAGCAGCTCCAATTCCTGGATGTGGATCTTGATGTCTAGAGGAGCATGATAGAAGTTGATCTGGATGTCTTATGCAACTGTGGAATCATTTCTTCAACAGAAATGTACTATAATTATTTGCATCTAATGGTCAATAAAGAGCAACTTATGTAGGGGTTGGTGGTAGAAAGTAGGGCAGCAATGGAGTGCCTCAACAACCATGAATGCATGATCAGTGGTTGCTTTCAACAATTGACGAGCCAAATAATTACTGAAGATGGTGAACTCACTGAAGAAGATGTTTTGACAAGGTTCACAAGAGTTATTTGCCTACAGCTTGAGGCAAATAACTTTGACTTCAGTATGATTGATACACTGACAAGCTACAAAACTTCACTGGATAGCCTGTAGAACCACTTGATTGAGTACAAGAATGTTACCTCCGAAAGTACAAGTTTAATCCAAAAGGTTACCTTGATTGCACAACATACAAGAGCACCAGATAAAGCAGTTGTCTGTGAGTCTCTGCAAAAATTCGGAGATTTTGTAGATACTTTGTAAAGATGTTTTCTAAATATCTCAAATACTTCATGCTTTAATAGAATAGGTATGACAGATTGCATGTAGAAGCAAAACATTTTGTAAATACAACGAAACATGTACCTGTATAATTGCTTCATACAATCAAGTTGCAAGTGCATTAGGCATGCAACTTTGAATAAGTCAAAGTTAGTTGTTGAATAAGTCGAAGTGGTTGAGTGTTTCCCCTTGTCTCTCCACTTTTCTCTCTCCTCTTTTCCTATATAAAGAAGGGAGCTCATTGTAAATGATTATCTTTTGTTTCAAGCAAGAAAGCTATGCTTGAAAAGCTTGAGTGGTGAAAACTTTGTGTTTCATTGTGCAAATTTTTAGAAGTGAATAAAAGGAGCAAGATTTTCCAAACTTTGTGTTGCAAGTCTTGTGATTGAATGATGTTTTCTTATACTGCATTATTTAATCGTTCTTGAGTTCACTCTATGGTTTAACTTGTGTGAATCACTTGAGTTTCAATTCGCCTTTTGAGAGACTTTGAGCTACAAGAGGAGAATTGCTATAGTTTAATAGTGGCTGCAAATACTAGGAGTTGAAGACTTTGAGCTTCAACTTTGAGTGTTTTATTTCAATTTTAGGATTATTAGTGAGAGACTTTGAGCCTCACTATTGGTTCTAGTTATTCTTCAAATAGGATTAATCACAAGAATTTGGGCCCTTGTTTTTAATCTACCAAATATAATTATAATTGTTGCCTCAAGAGTTGTTCTTACATCAACTACCGAGTCACCAGTATTATTGTAGTAGTAGGAGATCTTTGTAGAGTTAGAAAGTTGTTGTTACTTGTGAATCTTTCCTGAAAAAAAGAGGAAAAGATTGGAAGAATCGCCCCTTTGCTTAATTTCAGTTGAAGTCGTACTGAAGCCACCTGCGGTAAGAGGAGAGATTTATCTCACTATACCGTTGCCTAAAGTTACAATTTTGTAAGGTGTAGTCTCAGCGGCTTACAAAATTTTTAGCCAACAATAAGAATTACTGAACTGATGATTGAATGTTGTTTTAAAGAAAAGGAGAGGAATACTTCTTATATAGAAGATTACAAAAGAATTTTCCATACTAGAAACGATTCAGAACTAAAGACGTAGATGGAAGTTACTAAAACTAACTGACTAACTTACAAAATAGAAAGTTACTAACTAAACTATTAAAGTGACTTAAATGAACATTTTAAGATAAATATTACAATATTACTTTAATACCTTCCCTTAATGGTCATTCTACTACCTACCATGCAAAATTTGTTGGTCTTTTGGCCATGATTGTATAGAAGGCTAATTCTTCTTTTGAATGCTCTGCAACATGAGTCTATTGTTGAGATCCTCGATTGGATTTTTAATTAGCCAACTCCTTTCAACAAAACATTTGTACATGACCAAGTTTACCACAATAATGACGTGATAGATTTCAGATTCTTTAAAGAATGTTGTGTCACTATTGCTACCAAACTGTTACTTCCACTTGGCTTGCTGCAAGAGCTTGTTGCACAAGTCAGCAAACTTCAAATCAACATTGGCAAAGGTGGTGTTGAGAGTTTCGATGAAGTGCTCATAGGATTATGGTAAGCTTTTCGGCGTGATAACCTACCATAACCTCTTCTTCCATCTTGCAAACAATGGCCTCCACTTGCTTGTGGATGTCTTTGATCTTCATGGGATCATCCTGCAAAGCCATCTTGTTGTCCATCATAATCAAGAACAACAATATTATTAAGGAAAAAAGCTTTGCCTTCATCCGACGTCTCATGCAAATCCTTCTGGTCACTCCAGATGTTTGTAGCATTCTTGCCTAATGGCACTTCTAGAAGCATCTCATCGGTGACAGGTAACTTAAGTAGCATAGCCACTTCCCAATTATGCTCATCAAACTTAACTTGGTCTTCACCTACAGTTGTGGGACGAGTAGATTTACCAACAACAAGCTGATCAAGACAACGATACTCAAAAATAGTGAGCATCCTATGCTTCTAGGTATTTAGCTCTTGTCGTAGAACCTTTGAGTGCCTTCCGACATTTTGTTGGGTAACAAAGCCATCCATCTTGTTATCCAAAGACATGGAACTCAGATATAAATCAGCTTCTCAAAAAGCTTCGATTTTTGTTGACAAAAAAATGGCAAAAAGCTGAAACATGAGATTTATTTTTAAAAAATTGTGCAAAATATCTTTATACCCACAATTTTGTCCAAAAATTGACTTAAAAAAACAAGTAACAAACAGCACCACAATTTCATGGAAAATTTGTCAAACCCTATATGTGATGTTGTAAGTAGATATCGCACACAATTTTGTTAAACAATTTGTCAAAAACCCTTGTTTTGAATTTTAAAAATGCCTAAAAACCCATGATTTTCAAAAAATTGTCAAAAATCAGCAAACCCAAAGTAAAGGAAACCACAAATTACCCCCTTAGATCAGAAAAACCATGATTTTGTACAAAAATCATCAAAAATGAATTTCACAGTTTGTTGAAATAATTGTGCAAAAAAATCTCTTTCACAACGCTCAATTTCAGCAATCAAAGGTGGTGCAAACCATAAAACCTCAGGTGCAAACACCTAGAAACCCTCACGTCACAGCAGTAAAACGTAAGAAAACCCTATGACGCAAGTTACAAGAAATAACTATGCCGAGGACTCAGTAGCGAGATCTTTGGCAAAACAAACCCCTTCACTCTAAAAAAATGGCGCAATCAAAGTTAGAGAACCAGCCATGACTCAATAACCCTCGACACGACAAGAATTCGCAAAGAAATCTGAGTGCCCTAGTGCACGTTTTTGAAGATGACGTGATTTTTCTGAAAAAAAGGTGCTCAGACAACAACCCCGTGATTTGTGGCAAAAAAAAACTTTTCATGGTGCCTAAAACTCAAAAAAGCACTCGATATTTTGAAAAAAAAAATATCGATCAAAAATATCCTATAAAAATCCTCAGGTGAACAGCAAGAGAAACCACATTTTTTCTTAAAAAACAAAATCGCCAAAAACTAAAATGCTCAATTTCAAAAAAAATCGGGCAAAAAAATTTCTAAAATTTCTTGGTAAATCCAAGATTTTTTGTTTTAAAAAACAATCCAAAAAACTTCTAAAAATTCCCTCGAAATTTCTAGATAAAAGGACCACAAATTTTTTATTAAAAAATCCCCCAAAACAAAACATATGATTTGATACCATGGAATGATAATTGATTGTTGTTTTAAAACAAAAGAGAGGAATACTCCTTGTATAGAAGATTACAAAAGATCTTTCCATAACATAAACAATTGAGAATTAAAGACATAATGGGAGCAACTAAAACTAACAAAATATAACTAAACTACTCAAATGACTTAAAGTGATCATTATAAGCTAAATATTACAATATTAGTTTAATAATTATAATTTTGAATTTTTAAGTAAAACTTTGACAAATTAGTAAAATAGCAAAATTGCAAATACAAAATGCTAAAATACTTGAATACTACTAAAATTTGACAATTAAAATGTCAAAGTGGAGATATATATTATACCCAAGATATCATAAAGATGATTATAGTGAGTACAATAATATCAAAATAACAAAATGTAGAAGGGAGAACTCTAATCATCCCCAAACTCCTCATTACTAGAACTACTAGACTCCTCATCACTAGAACTACTAGACTCCACATGTTAAAGCTCCACCAAACTAATACCAACCAGCCCTGACTTTGTAACTGCAGCATCCTCATCAATCTATGTTGACTCCTCTAGCTCTACATCACATCACATTGTTGAACTCTCTTTATACACAAGTAACTTGTGGTCAACGAGGCACAAAGCACTATGTACAACCACAAGCTTCTCTACTCTCTTAGGGATAAGTATGTTCCTCTTAAGAGAGTGGATGAAGCTACAAGTAGACCAGTTCCTATTGGTAGTTGAAGAACTAAAAACCTTAAATAGAAATCAAATGGCTAGAATGGTAGCCAAAGAGTTCAGTCCATGTAATTCCACCACAAAATTGGCTCCTCGTGTGTCATAGTTGCCATATCGATCTTGGCCACCTTAAAATAACCCCTAAGGATGGAAAATTTGGTCCACTCTATGTGAATCATGTTTGCCTCTATAGGATCATACATCTTCTGAATGGCCCTAAAGAACCATGCCTTCACCTCAACATCTTGTATCGGTGTAACTCTACCAAGCCTGTGCTTGTACACTTAGGATTCAATACATAGGTAGCTATGTGCAAGGAAGTGTTAAAGCTTCTCCTATCTCCAATGAATGATTGGTTGAATGTGCCCATTGTAGAATGCTAATGTGGGGTCCTCTCACATGCAGCCCTCATTTGGTCAAGCATAGAATCAATGCACTCATACACCTATCCAAGGTTAGGTGCAACAACATTCCCATATTTGATGACCTGGACAACTAGAGTAATGATGTAGACTATATATTTTGCATCACTCCAAAAATCATCTCTCCATTGTATCCTTCACCCTCCTCCCCTGCTTTGTCTTGGATTCAACCCACTGGTTTTGTTTTTCTGTCATAGCCATGACTTGCAATGACTCTTGCGACTCCATCATTATCTCCATGAGAATGAAATAGGATGCATATCAAGTCTCAACAGGTTTCAAGAACTCCTTAGAGAAGCTCTTTAAGAGTGCATGTGAAGTGTGGGGGTTGCTAAATAACATTAGCACATCTCTAGCATCTCTGACCATTACTGTGATCCAGTCAATCTTCCAAGTCCTTGAGTGCATTATTCACGCACACAGCCAAGAGTCCGCCAAGTATATTTGTAAGTTGCCTCAACTAATTTCACCACAACTTTACACACATGGGCCTCATCTATCACTACTTGGAGCACATTTTGTGGCCCAACCTCCTCAATAGCATCCTTGAGATCTAAAACTGAAAATCAACATCCTCGTGATGCCATGAACAATCAGTTGTCTTAAGAAAATATGGGCCCTCTATACATGTAACCATGATATTGATGAGTGGACGATGTGTACTATCTGTCCACCCAGCCATGATTATACTATATCCACTCTTCACCCAACATTCCTTCATTTCTCCATCAACACATTTATCTTGGAATAGTTCTTATCCAAGATCATGGTCCTCAATTTTGTCTCCCCTGGTGTCGCATATGATGACCCTCCCATTGCTACCATTGACATCATCTCCTTATAACAAGGAGATCCAACTACATGAAATGGAATGTCATTGGCAAAGAGGAACTTGCCAATGACGTCATGCATATAATCTTTCAACTGCACATTGAATAAATAAGCTATAGGGTTACAAGGATCACTTTTCAATTTGTGTTTCACCCTACCCTACCCTACACCATGGGCCCCTAAAGAGGAACTTGTCATCTTCCTACTCTTGTCTACAAAGTATAACTAGAGCTATGTGGTTGGCTCTGATGAACTTGAGTCCTATGAGACAAAGTAGTAGACATAGGCATAGCTACATTGTCATCAAGAACACCCCACAGCTTGTATATCTTAACTCTGTATTTGAGGTTTGTTGCTTTCCCCAAAAAATACCACATTCCACACTTTTTCCTCAAATATGAAGAAAGTGAGCATTAACTCTAGTAAAGCTGCCAAAAAATTCAAGTGCACAAAATTTGCACTTCCACAACCTTGTGCCCCCAAATGTCCCTTGCCTACATGGTAATTTTATTGCAAACTATCTGAGAGGAGACTTATGATCAAAAAGACCCCTACCATACTCTGTTAGTAATCTAGAGCATCTATACGTGTAGCTACACTTGCCATGGAACTAGTTTGGGCTCCAAGTTTAGCCTCATGGTCCTCAACCTTAGATGCATATTTAGATTCAGTACTCCAACTATGAACCTCAACCTTAGATGCATATTTAGATTCAGTACTCCAACTATGAACCTCAACCTCATCCTCACTCATGCCTTACTATAATAAACAATATAAATTCAAATTTTATAAGTTTAAAATTCTAAAAGTTTCAGCCTAGTTTGACGAATTTGAAAATAAAATTTAAATTTCAATGTTGATCTTGATGACAATATGAACAATGAAAATTGTAATCAATCTATGAATATGCATTTGCAGCAATGTCTATGAAATTATGATTAAAATTAAATTTTTAAAATGTAACTTACAAAAAAAAAAAAAAAAATTGAAAAAACTGTCATAGAATCCTATCTTGTGTTTGAAAGATCCATCCAGCTTTGATGTAAAATCCCTCTTCTTCTTGCTCCTTCTCACCTCTCTCACACTTGCATCAGCTCAATCACACTCCACTCACTCACTCTCTTTCTCCTCTTCAACCTAGCTGTTGAAAATCTTGAAATGAAATTGTGAGTGAAAGAAAGTATTTTTAAGTGTTTTATAGAGTTTAGAGGGCATGGGGGCCCACTAGCCATTAGGATTTAGCCCTTGGATCAAAAATCTTTTAAAAAATGAGCTTTTAATTACAAAACCTTTTTACACCACCCAACGACGAGAAACATTTGAGCGTCCTTAGGACAATCGACGGAGGCCTAGGCATCCTCAAGACACTCGGCATCCCCAACATACCAGTGGCAAAGGGGTCAACGGGGAGACATATACCCTCCCCATCCCAGAAACAGCTGGGATTGTCCTGGATTAAGACACTTTTTGGACTTGGGCAGAATTTTTAGTGCCTTTTGCCAATGAACCATGTGCCCCATCTTTGACTTATTTTCCCTTGTATCAATGGCATTCTTTCATAAGGTTGTTGCAATGATTTTGAGTGGTAATTTTAAGTGAAAAAACAGCTCAAATTTTGTGCCATTTTATGGTTTTATTATTTCCTTTAAGTTGTGCACTAATCATTTAATCACTTGTCACAAGTTTAGGTGCATTTTGATATAGGTTCTACATGCCTAAACTGTTAATATTTTGGTCAGAAATGAAGATAAACGGCAAAAATAAAATCATGAACAGTAAGACAAAACAATTTATCTTGGGAAAACCCTCCAACTTGAGGGAGAAAAACCCAGCCACAAATATATCTCTTTATTTATGAATAAGCAAAAGTCTGAAATACAATATGCCCAAACAAGGCTCAAACTGAAGTGATATTCAGAAACACGAGATATGAATGTGTATCACATACAAATTCCTCCTGAAGAATATATAAAATTGCCTTGACCCTTCATTATCTTGCCATTACAAAATGAAGACCCCTTCGTTGTCTTGACCTTTCATTGTCTTGACTCTTCAATGTCGTGTCCCTTCAAAGTGAGGAACCTTCGTTGTCTTCAATAAAAGATAGATTATTTAAATATTTCAAATTTAGGAAAGAAAGCTCTTGATGCTATAACTTCAACACTCCCTCTTGGCTAGGGAGGTATCTTCCCAAATTCTCATGTCATGGAGTCTCTCAACATGACAATCACAATGGCTACACCCATTTGTGAGAAAACCAAAACTTTATCATGGAATTTGTCAACATGATAGCATCATGGAGTCACTCAACATGATGTTCACCATCGCTACTCCCATGTGTGAAATAAACGCAAGCTCTCATCACAGATTCACTTAACGCGATGTTGTCATGGAGTCTATCAACATGACATCCACTATGGCTACTCCCATGAGTGGAAAGAGCAATACCTCTATCTCAGAGGCAAACAAGGGCTTTCACCTCAAATTTCTCCGTCTTAGAGAAAAATGCATTACAAGGGTTTTCACCTCAAAATCTCCGTCTCAGAGAAAAATCCATTACAAGGGCTTTCACCTCAAATCTTTGCCTCAGAGAAAAATGCATTATAGCACAAGATAAGAGCACCTAATATTGGGACTCCCTCTCAGCAATGGCAACATTTTCACACTGGAATGACAGAGAGCTTCACACAGCTTTGATTATCACAATAAATTACAGTTGGCTCCAATGTTTGACCAAACAAGGAGCTTTTGAAGCCATACTGCTTCTCGAGCTTATTGATCCTTTGTAAAGGACTTGACATTCTCCATCTACTGCTAAAGCTCCCTCTGAATGTAATTTCTCCTAGACTCTTCTGAGTTGATTGGTGGGCTACCCCTTTCCTTTCGAATAAATACAAGTAAATGATGCCTTAACCCTCAAGATAGATCTCAATGCACACACAAATTTGATTAGTTGCACTACAAAATTCCACCGCAGATTTGCATGCATCATGAGTACAGCTAGCATTAACATACGTACAACCCTCAAGAGGTGGTGCCTTCATCTTCCCACTATACAAATAACCCAGCAATATCATAAAGGTCTCGTAGCCAATATTTCCCTGGGTGGAGCTTATGATTTCATCTGTATGAACGTCTACACCTTCCTCAGGGGCTTCTGCGGCAGAATACCACAATTGCCTATCACTGCACGTACCCGCGTCGTTCTCCCACTCGAGAACAGTATGATTCACAAGTTCACTGCAATACATGATAAGCACAACCAGTAGATCAATCATTCAACTGCTCAACAATCTCGGCATTTTTCTTCCTCTTGGAAAGCAGAAACTAAGAGGGAAACCTCAAACTGCAGGAGCCACTTCAGTTGCAATTGAAACATGTGCCACGTAGCAACTATTCCCTGAAACATGTTCAAGACTCATTATAACTCTTCAGCAGTGTACTCCATCATAGACTTGAAAGCTCAGCACCACGTTTCTACCTATGTATTCCCAAGTTCACCCATAGCAATACAGTATGATATTCATGCAATTAAGGCCTCAAGCCACTGTGAAGGTGATTTACGACTAAGGGAAATGCTCACGACCAGATAGGAAATCTTTGCTATCAATATAAACACTTCTATTCCGAAATATTGCCCATAGACATCAACACCTAGCACAGCTACTGCTAGAAACTGAAATTGTGTCCTCTGTAAAACTCACGTTGATCTAGATAATCTCCACAATAAGGCCAAGAGCTCTTTGTTGTATCAAATAAGCCTGGAGAAATTAAACAGAACGGTAGCTATGAACTGCAATGAATAAACAATGAATATGAACCACTCCAACAAGGGAATTGACTTAAGCCTAATTCATTCAACAATTACTTGTCAAGCATTGTCGTTAATGAAGAAAATAACCTAGGCAAACTAAAATGATGAAGAAGCCATTTTCAATTAAGAACAAAGCATTGCAAACTTCACTGTCGTTTCTTCCTATACGAAATATAGCCCACGACAACTTCTTCACTGCAGGAAATCCAAGCTTAAGGATCCATTTATTACGACAAAGAGAGTAAACAAAGATTCACAACAAAGACCACCTGTGAATGGCTTTTGGTAATGTCGGCAATTAAAATTCAAAAATATGAAGCCACGGCAAATATTTTCTCCTTTGTTACTCTTAAGCTTAATATTGCAAGCATAGCCCAATAATTATAAAATATGTGTATTTAATGTCAAATTTCCATAGTATTAACTGACCTGTAATAATCATATAATGTTATATCCAAGAACTTAATAGTCTAGAGATGCTATCTTCGGATTTCCCATTTGCAAATATAAATCAACCACAATTCCCCAATTGCCCATAATGCAAAGTATTTACACAAACTTCAATCGGAAATCATATTAAAATATTTGCTCTTCTCATGTAAATAAGAAATAATATTCTAGAAACAAGACAAAACCTTACAACTTTTTTTCTAAAGAAAACTCCACAATTTTGTTCAAATGTAGACTCTGTCGTGAATCTATCCAGATTTCCATCCAGCTCTCCTAACAAATTTCTGCTTGAATAATCCTTATCTGTTGTTATCCAACCTTGCTCTAATACCATGTTAATGTTTTGACCAGAAATGAAGAACCACAATTCCCCAATTGTCTCTAATGCAAAGTATTTCCACAAACTTCAATCGGAAATCATATTAAAATATTTGCTCTTCTCATGTAAATAAAATCTAATATTCTGGAAACAAGACAAAACCTTACAACTTTTCTTCTAAAGAAACTCCACAATTTTGTTCAAATGTAGACTCTATCGTGAATCTATCCAGATTTCCGTCCAGCTCTCCTAACAAATTCTTGCTTGAATAACCCTTATTTGTTGTTATCTAACCTTATTCTGCTACCATGTTAATGTTTTGATCAGAAATGAAGATAAACAGAAAAAACAAAATAATGAACACTAAGACGCAACAATTTATCCAGGGAAAACCCTCCAACTTGAGGGAGAAAAACCTAGCCACAGATATATCACTTTATTTATAAATAAGCAGAAGTCTAAAATACAATATGCCCAAACACAACGCCCAAACTGAAGTGATATTTACAAACACAAGATATCAATGTGTATCACATACGAAATCCTCCTGAAGAATATATAAAATTGCCTTGACCCTTCATTATCTTGTCGTAACAAAATGAAGACCCCTTCATTGTCTTGACCTTTCATTGTCTTGACTCTTCAATGTCTTGTCCCTTCAAAGTGAGGACCCTTCGTTGTCTTCAATAAAAGAGAGATTATTTATATATTTCAAATTTAGGAAAGAAAGATAGCTCCTGACACTATAACTTCAACATAAAAAACATCACATGAACAACTCAAAAACCTTTAAAGTTGGGATGAGATTCATTAACTAATTGCTAGGTGGAAAGCTCTTACCTGTTAGCCACTTTTCTTCAAGTCTTATTAACCGAAGAATCAATGTCTACACAACTTAAAACTTCTCTTTTGTTTGCTGGAGCACTTCAATTAAGTCCTTGCCACACTTTAGGGCAGAGATTATGATGGTTGGAGCCACGATAAACTTTGCCTCTTGCCTTATTATTTCGCCTTGAAAGCTATCTTACTTGTTTATTCCATTAACAACTACAACTCCATTGTGAAGTATATTGCTTTCCTCTTTAGAATGGAGATCGAATCACTCCTATATTTCTGTCATATTTGTTGTTCTTGCATGCTGCTAACTTGTTCTTTCTTCTCCAATCTATCTTTTAGCATCATCATAATTTATTCCTTATCAAGCTCAAGATGATCATCTACCACTGCAAAAGTAGTTATTGAAAAGACCAAGATGGGACAATAGCAAGTTAACTAGAAGAACCACACTTGACTTGGTATTGATGCATATTCAAGGATCAACTGTCAACAAATAGACAAAAACATTTATAAACTAAGTTTTGTAGGGGTCCCAAAACAAATTTCCATGGAGCACTCATTCTTAAGGGGAGTACAAAGGAATCATTTTTTCCTTTTTTACAGGCTCATATATTTTTATGTGCGTTCGAATATTTATTTTTCATGTTGTCTAAGAATGTCCTTGTACTTTGAAATGGATGCTCATGTTAGATTTGCACACACATCAAAGTGAAGGCAAATATGTAATGGTGAAATAAGCATAACTGTGATATTTCTCATTAAGATTCATGTCTATCTTGATGAGAGTGTCTTAATATATTATCATATCGACTAGTTGCATGCTCTTGTGTTGGACTTGGATCACAACCTGGTCCCTACTCACCTCTATTTCACCCCTATTTGCACTAATTCCCTTACATTCATTGCCTTCAAATCATTTACACAAGATGTTGAATAGACCCACCTAGCAGAGCTAAATGAAAGCTAAAATCCAAGGCATCAAATTCAAATTTCAATGTCCCTGCTACCTTTCTACTAGACATTATAAACACATGTTTCATGTGACATGTTGTTTGTCATGGTATTCCAAAACATTCATCGTGCAATTAAACATTCACTTGTCAAAATTAACATTATTTATTTTCTCTTTCTATCTTTCCAGTATAGTAGAACTAAGTGCTCTTCTTTTTGCTTTTGTACAGCAAATCAGTCCAAGTGACTCTTTATTCCTTTTTCTAGCATATATTCTAAGTTTTGTATTCTTCATACAAAATCAGGTCTTTTCTAACACCTTAAATGTTCCATCTTCTGACATTTCAAGCTGTTACAAAATGTGCAAGTTAAGTATCTAGTGTCTACTTCAGATTCTATTGGTACTCCAGAACTTCATTTTGAAGCTTTTGCTTGCCAATCAATTGTCAACTAATCCTCGACTCGCCTCGTGTTCAAGAAAATTGTTGTCCTTCCAATAAGTCCACAGAAAAGTTCTGTCCTAACATGATCCTGTTTTTTTAACAATTTTGCAGGATGAAGATGATTTCCTTGAGCCTGGTTACAAATAAATAATGATAGTGTTTGAGGACACATTTCAGAATAAAGAACAACTCAGCAAACAAGAATGCAAGCAATAGTAGTGTGAACTCTGCCTTTGAAAGTAATTGACTGTAATGGAAAAGGCAATACAAGATCACATCCAAGGAGAAGAGTTTGACCACGGCAAAGCAAGGGTACACAATTGGAGTAGCAAAGACAGTTGAAATCCAAGCCAAGTCTTTAGCAAAAAATGGCAGAAATCAAGGAAACTCCACCAAACCTCTGACTGTTTTAAAATTGCTGGAGGCTAGTAAATAAAAGAAATGACTTGTGCCTTGCACACAAGCTCAATGTGGCAAACCTTTATTGATCACACCAAGAAATAAAGAGGAAGAGACCACCCAATATGGCACCATTTCTAGGTAGCAAACCTGTTATAGAAAGGTGCCTAAGAAGTGGCAATAAGTGGAGAAAAGCATGTGTAAGAGGTAGAAAGGCAACAATGCAAAGTTGGGCACACTGAACTAGTGGCAAAACCACCTCCAAGTTCTGCCTAAGGATGCAAATAGCTCATAAAACTGTATCCAAACACATAAAAAAGTCACAAGTACTTAAGCAATTGATGCCAACACCTAAAAAGTGCATAAACTTGAGGGGTAGATTCTAAACATGAGTAAGGTGCATGGTTAAGCCATTCAAAAATTCAACCTGTAATCAAAAAGTGGCAATAAGTTAAGTGATCTCTGCCAAGGATTAAAAGGACAAATAATTAAAATGTGCAGTACAATGTACTTTACACACTTTTGACTAATTTTGACCATATAACCTTTTGAATACTTACTACTCCATGAATTCTCCTGAGGAGACTTTATTACATAATATGAAATAAACTCCAAATGGCTAATGTTAGTATGGTCTAAAACCTAAGTTGTAATTCGGGGTAGGAACCCTAGTACAAATGTCAAATATATAAAGCCAGAAAAATATGAAAATTTTAATTTATGCCATATAACAAACATCACATCCGCAGTTAAAAGAAATTAGAACCCAAACACAAAAACTACTTATATTACTCACCATGCCAATGTAAATATCATAGGGTGAATCTCATTTCCTCTTAATAGAGTGGCATAGCTTCCCAGCAGGCAGCCCTTGGAATGTACTGCTCGAACAGTTTCACAGCCTGCCAGCAAGCAATATAATTTTCGGTCTAACCCAAGAAGCCAATGGAATAGATGTTTGTTTAGTCTGCAGTGCTTTTGAATATGACATATATTGATATTCACATTAGAACTATTACAATTGTTCCTTGTTTTTCCTCATACTTATAATTAACTACATTCCTATTTTCAAATTTTGGTCCAAATTATAACATGGTTTTGGTATTTTCTTAAATCATTTAGGCCTTCTCCACAATAGCACCCAACAATAAAACCAAGGTATGGATAATAAAATTGGTCTCTTTTTGGCACATTGAAGTTATCTAGGAACATTATCTGAACCCTGTGATAATTTAATCATTTAATCCACCTAACAAAGTATATCATTTAGCAATGTCCACGTGATTTGAATATAGCAAAAGCTTCTAAGAAAAAATGATAAGCTAAATGCAGTCAAACAAAAAAGCTTTAGAAATCACAACACCGTAGGCCACTTTGTCCTGGGCACTTACTATTGATGAAGGCAGGTATTCAACTTCTTTGCTTGTTCTCGACATCTCCAAGCTACAGAGAGTGTTCTTCCTCGAGCACATTCAGCAAATATTGCAGCATAGTGATCACACTCTTTGAGAGCTCTATCCTTCATTTTGCTGCGAAGAGCTGGCAAGCTTCCTGAGTTAGACTCTGAACCTGACCGTAAACCTCCCACATTCAAAAGTTCCAAAGCCCTCTTTCTTTGGTTACCATTTTATGCTTTTTCATCTTAAATGTTAACAAATCAAACTTCCATCCAAAACTCATAACAAAGAAAACCATTAACAAATTTGAGAAGAATATACCAGAAATGCAAGATCTTAAAATGAATCAGAATTAAGACATCTCACATAAACGTTGTTTTGAATTCTTGCTTGGATCTCTAGTTCTTCTTGTCGAATTCTACTGATGCATCAAGTACTTGTCCGATTGGACACAATATTTTAAATAATTATTCATGAACTAAAATCTAAAGTTCTCATTCCATGTAACCCTACATTCCTGTTCAGCATTCCTAACCTATTGAGGTTGTAAATACTAAAAACACAAGAGACTACCATATGGCCATGATTTATGTTTGAGCCATATTTGGCATTGATAAGAAAATTTTGACTGGAAATAAGAATATAAGAGCAAACAACACTTTTCCAGGCATCCAAATGAGAAAGGGTCATAGAAAGTGAAAAAATTTAAAATAATGGGACACTCAAGGAAGGGGTTTAAATTTTCCCCTTACAAGCAGCCTAAAGAGTTGAGCATGATGCTGCATTGAGTAAATAATATTAAATTTTGTCTTTATTCTGTCAACTTCCTTTTTGGATATATTTTAACAATATTCGTAATAGAAGAGTTTCTTATTCAATTTGTTGTGCTTTCCCTTGTGTTAGGGAACCTCTCTGGCTTTAATGATTATATATACTTTAGAATGGTGGTTTAAAACTGAAGTTGAACAAAATAGCTTTTTTGAAAAAATGTATACAGGATGTTTAATGATTATATCACACCTCTTCCCATGCTTACATGATTGTCCTTACATTGGGAAACACAACGAACCAGATTAAAGAACATTATGCAGAGCTCCAGCAAAACCAGTGGGGAAATCAGCTCTTGCAAAACACTCTAATTCTAAATCCCATCACATTACCATAGAGGATGCACAAATTGTAAGAATCTCAACAGTCTGATTTAGGCAAAGGTTAAGATGCCCACCTCCAGCAAAACTAGTGGGGTAATCAGCTCTTCCAAAACACTCTAAGTACCATCACATTTGCATAAAGGATACATAAATCATACAACAGTATAAAGGTTTGGACTTGAGCCACTCTTGGCACCCAACAACCCATAAGTTTGGGCTTCGATGGTAATCATGGCTAGTTTGCTCTGTTGCAAGATATAGAAACTAAAGTACCTGTCTGTTTTCCAGTTTTTGGGCCTGAAACCCATGCACAACAAGAAATGTCCGTTGCGAAAGGTTTGAGCTATGTATTGGCTACATTAAAACATTTCAGCAGCCATAACCATGACATCGCTGATTAGGGGCCAGCAGCCAGCAAATGTTAAAAAAAATAGAACCCAAAAAATTTAAAATGTTAAAATAATAATAAACTAGAAAGGTTGATCAAAGGAGATCTCTATTCTGTGATTCTGAGAGGAAAAAAAAAATTAACAGAAAACTACATCAATCCTCTAAACCCTGCCATCTGTTTAATAACTCATAACAAACAGAAGCCTAGGTGTTCACATACAAAAAGCTCCAGTTTGCTACAAACAATTATATCCATGTTAATGTTATTCATAACAAAAAAATGCGATTGCAGTAGAGGAGCAAACCATGTCGATCCTCCAGACCTTGCCATCTGTTTCACTACTCATAACAAACAGAAGCCTAGATGTTCACATACAAACAGCTCCAGTTTGCTACAAACAATTTTAGCCATGTTAACGTTGTTCGCAATGAAGGGTTTAGGTTGGAGTGGAGGAGCATTCTACCCCATGAAGTGGGTGCCAAACAACCAGATTGAAATGCCAACCAAGAACATGAATGAGTTCAAGTTGAAATCTGCCTTGAATGGTGACTTCAATAGAAGAATATGGTTTTTGTTTCCCTTTTAGCTAGTGACTTTCATGCACTTGATTTTTTAAAAGGTTGACTTTCTGAACCACTTCCACTCTCTATATCTGCTGTATCTGATTGGATTATCTGATTTACTGCATGGAGTTGTCTATTGTTAGATCATCTATCTCTTCATGCAAGAGATATGAGCATTAAGGGGTAGTTATCATAATTTGAATCATCAATTAAATTGACGGTTGCATGTTGTAATTTTAGAATCAGTGGATAGGTTAATTTGTAATAAAGTTTGCAAGCAGTAAGTAGCTAAAGTTAAGGTTCAATCAATTTACTTCATTTGTTTTCATGTGTAGCTCTGTAAGCGGCATAAATAAATGTCTTTTTGCACTCAAATCCACGAAAGACAATTCCCACACCTACATATTGACAGAGTTGCTATTCATTGCATATTCAATGTTCTTGTGATATATAGTCATCTGCTCAATGACATTTTTTATGCCTATATTGCTTATAAATGTTTATGTACATTGTAGATATTATGGTATGTGTGTTGTGGGTTAAATTGCTTTCACAAATTTGCAAGGTTTGTATTGCAGGTTAGCTCAAGATGTAGATCATGGCTTTGTACCAAGTCCTACATTTAATTTAGTCATAGAGTTTATATTTATGTGTTAACTTATTCAACTCCATATGTGAACTTGCATTTTGTAGTCTCTACATTTAACTAAACAACATAAGCATATAGCAGTATAGATTTCTTTCAATAAAATAACATAAATCCTTTGCCTTGTGTTGTGTGTCTCGGCCTTTTACAATTGCCAGACACAAAAAGAACACATTGAAAGTTTATTTAGTCTAAATGTGAAATCTCTGAGAAACAAAATTGTATAAATAGCAAGTACATATTGTTCATAGTAGGTTTTCCTATGTCCCCATCCCCTAGGCCTCTCCAATTTGTGCCAAATATAAAATGCCCCTGAAATGGGGCCTATAGGTGGAGAAAATCCTAACATCTCAAATGCCCCACAGATCTATTAAAAGAAATTTGTTTGCTTTGGCTTCCATCATTATTTCTATATTCGCTATTGTGTTTGAAAGTTGCTCATTCTGATCTTGGCCTTGAACCTTGAGAGCTGAGGCTGGAAAGGATGTGGAGTAACTATAAATTGTATCAGTGAGTGAAGGAGGAAATCAAGAAGGCCAAAAATTCTTAGAGTGCTTTCAAATTTGTCTTTTGTCTTATGAGTTTCTTCGGTTAGTTGACAAAGCAGTGCACTAAATTGAGATAATATCAAGCAAAGAAAAATTCATAAGAAGTTGATAGGGATTAGGCAAGGTTGTTTTGAAATATAAAGTTGGAAAGCCATGTCAAAGAGAATATTAAAGGGACATGAAAGGACTGCAATTGCAATTTCACTCAACAAAAATTCTTCTTATCTGAAGATTTGGGTTATGCTAGAGGTTGATATCAAATTAGATGGGATACTATTTTTGTTCTAATTGGAGATGTAATTACTAATTATTAATGAACCATGATATTTCAAAGACATCACAAGCGGTGCCTCTCAATTATGACTGATATCTGATATCTATGTTCTGAATTTTGTTATTTTTCCTCTTTGCATTTCAAAGTTTATCCTCCTTTCTCTTGAATTGTCGTCCACAAAGAGAGAGCTCTTGCCAATATTGCCCCGACACATGGCTCATTCTTCCTGTCATCCCCATATAAGAAATGCTGTGGAACATAGTTATTACAAGATAGGCTCAAAACATAGTCACCAGGGAACATGGAATACAGATGTGGGGATATTTTCAAATTAGGGTACTGAGATACCAGAATACAGGTGTAGAGACACTAAAATGTGGATACATTTATGTAGCAATTAATTATGGTTTCAAACTTCAAATATTTTCCTTTCTTCAATCTCTTGTAAATGTGAAAAAAAAATTGATCAAGGCAGGCAACTTATCGCAATATATTTTCTTAAGGTAACCACAATCCCAACAGTATTAGTCTCATCTTTGTTATTCCAGTGATGGAGTCCAATATTTTTGATGGGTAGAGTCTTCTTAGAAGATCGATTTACCAAATTGCCAGATTACAAGGTTATTTATAGGCAAAGGTAAACCTCTCAAAAGGGAGAAAAAGATTGTTGGCATTGAATCCGATGGAAAAAGCATACAAATATGATTTTATTGGTTAATCTGTAGGTAATCAAATTAAGTGCCATGATATAATAAGCTCATCAGACTAAAATCACCTAATAAAAACAAAGAACTGAAAGTTGATCAATTAGGTATTTTAACGCCAAAATGAGTGCTAGTTTCACAGAGATGAGAAAATTGGGCTTTACCATTCACATGGCTGGGGCAAAATCTCCTCCGAATAGGTGTGATCCTTAGCTCGTCAGAATTTCTTGGGGCCAAGAGACTGATGTGTATCCTATATTAAAGATCTGAAAGCTAATAAGCACAGGCTTGTGTTTAAGCCTTCTGTCTTGACTATAGTGTTGAAAGTGGGATAGGGTAGATAATCTGCAAGCTAGAAACTCGACCGAACCTCATAATTTTTTAGAATATAAGTTTTTAGATTTGCTTTTTAATAAATTTCTTTTCAATTTATTTGTGTAACAGAGTCGGCTAATACTTGTCGAATCAAAAACTAAGGTCTCAATTTTCAAAAGCTCGACTTCGAAACAAAACTTTCATTTATTATGCATAGCGTATCTAACTGAATAATTCCCCCAAGAATTAAACTGCTCAAACCCAGAAAATATATAGGTAATCTTTCCATCCCTGTGCTCAAAATTATAGCCATTTTTGTGACATACCCTAACTGATTGCATTATTGACAAATAACTAACTGATTGCACTACTGATAAATATTTGGAGCATCACCGTTGTTCGATGTACCAGCTTTGGATTACCTTCGATATTAAACTAAAGTTTGATTAACGATACATTTGTGTTATTACCCAGATGTATTCCTCAGACACATTAACCTATATATGTTACTGCGGAATATTAATGTGCTGATCTTTTTTTTTATATCTGACTCTGTACAAATACTCACAACCCGTCAAACCTCCCTGCTACTTTGGCCAATATAACATTTTCTATGGTAAAGAGCTAGCATTCTACATTTAAATATTGGAAATGCAGCCATGGGCAAAGGAGTACAACGACTGTGAGTGGACAATGTAGGCATAAAATTAGCATGCTTACCTTCTTCGACTTTCTTTTTAAGCTGATTCTCCTTCGCTTCTTCGAGCAAACCCATTTGATCCTTCACCACAGTTGGGCACCCTCTGATCGTTAAAGAATTTATTTGGAATAACCCAAAACTTCAACATGAATTTTTTCAAATTGTAGAGGAGGAAAACGCATATTTTTACAGCTTATTTTTGTTAGATATTATATTTCGTTTCTTCCGTGTTTGTTTGTTTAGTGAGTATTTTTTAATTAGATTTTCATGAATTTATAATATTTTTTTAATTTGAAAGTGAATTAGGGGGTTCATTGTGAAGTGGGGATCCTTGTGGATGGTTAGGATTCTTATAGTAAAGCAATTAAGTCATTAACATATGTTTAAAAAAATCAATAAAAGTGACTACATGCATTGACCATTGTACAAATCAATTGTGTTTTGTAATATGAATATATTTGTCAAAATTAAGTTCTAGCGAGTATATACATTGCAAGTTAAAGCATATTCAGCTAACAATTGTCGGAATCCATATTGCATCGACGATATTATATAAATGAACACAACATTGAAATGCACACCCACACATAAGGACAAAATCCATACAGTTGTTTATACATGTGAGCCAAGTCTACTCATATTTGAAACATTCACAAAATGCATGAGAACCCATGTCATTAAGACACAAGATAGTTTGTCCCAGCAAAAGGCCCAATCAAATCCACCACCAATCAGTCCTCTATAAAATCACTCCACTTATGCATCCAAGAACAACACATCATGTCCCATCGAACATATTGAAACACATAACTAATGGACATTTTCATCAACTTCCACATGCATTTGATAACAATCAGATGTAAGACCACCATTGAAGCTATCAAATCGATAGGACCCAATGAGTAATCAACCAAACCAATTGAGTCATCTGGCTAATTTGAAATTGCATAAAACATATCTTCAAACACAATCAAAAAAGCATGACACATATTAATTTCTCTAAATTAAACAATCAAGAAAAAATTCATATACAAATAACCATGTGATCCTTTCAAATTTGTTTTATTGCATTGTTTTAGAGTAAGTCGTGGAAAAAGAGCAGCAAATTAGGAGAAGCAAACACCATATTGATCAAGGTATCCCCCTTGTTTAAAGTTTCTTTATATTGTTTATGTCTATAAGTGTCTACATAACTAAATTAGTTTCATTATATTTATGTGCCTGCAACTGTGTATATTGTTTGTGTATATAATTGTTTCTCCTTGTTCTTTACGTGTAGTATTATGTTAGACATAAGTGGTTTTTAGATATATTGTTGTAGTATCCTGAATTGCATCTCGATACAATTTCTTGCTCGCTTAGGCCCTATTTTAGCATGTATGACCTCCCATGCCTAATCATAGTTGAAAGGAAAATCAAAAGAGAAAAGAAATAATAAAATTCAAGAGAGTTAGATGATGAAGAAATTGTAAACATGAGAAATGCAAGAGCTCGGATAAATCGCCTAAATAGCCAACAAAGGAGACACAAGGATTTGAAAGGGGGAAAGCAAAGAAAAACCCCTTGTGAATAATGAATGAGCCAAAAGCCTAAAAAAATGAGAGAGATGACCAAATAGCTCATTTACAATAACATCTATAGTTAAAGAATGAGAGAGAGGCATCTCTTAAATGGAGATGAGAGAGGAGTTACAAAAGTAACTCACAAATCTATGAACATGTCATCATTCACAATAAGTGTTAGAGTAGTCATATTATAGCTAATAATTAATTTATTTAATTATTAGTCTATTATTCTCTACACTTAAGTTAGACTTAGGCATCTCATTATTCTTTAGGGTTTTCTCCTTTAGGGTTTTGGTATCCTTTTATAAGGATTCCCTCTTTGTATTTCATTAAATTCACTTATTGGATCATAATAGAAATTTCTCTTTACATGTCCATAAGATGTCTCTGGCTTTTTGACCTCCATAGATTTTTCTTGCTTCTGTTCTTTGCTTCTTCCATGTGACAGGGTTATGCATGCAGGTGTTCTTGGGAGATTAGTATTTCACCTAATCTAACATGGTATCAGAGCCATCTTGCTGCTCACTGTTCGTGTTTTGTTGAAGTGTTTCAGAAGCAGGAGGTTTTCAAGGGTTTCAGAAATTTTTTTGTGGATCTGGGGGGGAGCCAAAATTTGGCTCACCTTGGGCAAAAACGGACACCACCATTGTGTCCGGAAGGCCCAAGAACCCTTAAATCCATATAAAACTTGTCCATTTTGGACACAGTGGCATCAGAGGCAAAAAAAATTTTGCATATCAGGGTCGTACGGCCCTGGCACGCACTCCGAGGCGGGTACAGTCGACGATTTTTAAAAAAAATATAAAAAAACATCTCGTTTGGGCGGCCGCCCAGCGGCCACCACAGAGCCGCGCCCCCGCTCCGTTCTGCAGGCCCCGCGGCCCGCCCAGCCGCCGCCCGGCCCGGCCGCCAGCGCCCCCGCGCCCTCTGCTCTGCTCCGCGGCCCGCCCAGCCGCCGCCCGGCCCGGCCGCCACCCCGGCTCCGCCAGCGCCCCTGCACCCTCTGCTCTGCTCCGCGGCCCGCCCAGCCGCCGCCCGGCCTGGCCGCCACCCCGGCTCCGCCCGCGCCCCCGCCGCCCTCTTCTCTGCTCCGCCAGCCCGCACCCCAGCTCCGCTCTGCAGGCCCCGCGGGCTTTTTAGCCCCCCACGGCGGTCACATGGGTGACCGAGAGCCCTCGGCTCCGCCCCCTGCGGGCGCCATGCGCCCAGGGGCTTTGCATTTCCAGCCCCAGGGGCTTTAAAACATTTTTTTGAAGCCTTTTTAGGGTACCTGGGCCTTTTTTGCAATAGCTTGAGCATACGGAGGTCTTTTTTCGACTTCTTTATATCGCCGGAAAGCTCTTTCCGAGCTCTTTCTGATTATGGAGGTTAGAGTTTTTGGATCTACTATTTTGACAATGTTTTTTTCTGTCAAAGGTGATGTTTACTTTTTGCCTTCCGGGAGCCATAGCTCGCTCATCCGGACTCATTTTTGGGCTCACCATATATCGTCGGAAAGCTGGTTCTGTGTGCTATTCAGTGGTAGAGGTTATTTTTCCAGATTCTACTCCAGGTTTTCACTCCTCCGCGTTTGGCAGTTTATGCCCTCTGGTGGAGTGCTTGGTTCTACAGGTCCGGGGATCTCTTCTTCTGTTCTTCTGGCTCACTCTTCTTTCTGACTTCTGAGCATTGTATGCTTCTCTTCTGTTGCATTCTTTTTTCTGTAAACGCACTGAGATAAAGTGCCTGCTTTTGCATATTTGAGATCTTGTCCACCTTGTGTTTGTTTGTACTCGCACTCAGTTATAAAGTGTCATGGGGGGTTATGATGTTTTGCCTTTTGTGCTCATCCACCTTTGTCAAGTGAGTGTACCTTCCATGACATTAGCCCATGCTATGTGTCCAGAAGATCTATTCTTCTTCTTCGACACTGCCCTTTATCCTGTGCGTGTACTTCTGTTGCACTGTTGGTGTTCCTGATTCTTCTTCTTGCAGATGTTTCTGGCATTGCATTTCAGTGTTCCTGTCACCCCTCTCCCTGTTCAGCATTATGGGGGGGTTCACCTGTTGGCTCTATTGCTTCCTTGGTTCGGTTGAGTGATCTACGTATTCAGTTTTTGTTCCTATGTACTAGGCGGATGCAGTGGCTAGGCACCTATGCATTTCGGTGAGATGGTTCATCTACTATATAGACACTCATTCATTCCTATTTTGGAGGTCACCTCTTTGATTGATCAGCTCTTCAGACTTTGTCTTCTCTACCTGGTCATGCACTATTTCAGTGGGGGTTCCAGCAGTATTCTTCTGACAGTGTTTGCAGCTTCATGCTTCGGAGATGCTTCATGCTCTTTCTTGTTCCTTTCTTTGGGACATTCCCTAGATTGGAGGCTTTGTTTCCTTCATCTAGTTTATTTTATTGTACTTGGGTACCTGATCAGGCCTTGTTGCCGGGACCCATAGCTCTTTCATGCATTTTTGTTTTCATGCATCTTTTAGTCCTTAGTTGTTTAGCTTCTCCCTAAGTTACACTTAAGGGGGGGTGTTAGAGTAGTCATATTATAGCTAATAATTAATTTATTTAATTATTAGTCTATTATTCTCTACACTTAAGTTAGACTTAGGCATCTCATTATTCTTTAGGGTTTTCTCCTTTAGGGTTTTGGTATCCTTTTATAAGGATTCCCTCTTTGTATTTCATTAAATTCACTTATTGGATCATAATAGAAATTTCTCTTTACATGTCCATAAGATGTCTCTGGCTTTTTGGCCTCCATAGATTTTTCTTGCTTCTGTTCTTTGCTTCTTCCATGTGACAGGGTTATGCATGCAGGTGTTCTTGGGAGATTAGTATTTCACCTAATCTAACAATAAGTGTGTGAAAAGTGTCAACATCCTCTTAAGGAGCATACACTAGTTTCATTATTAAAGGAATTACAAAATTATGACTTGTCCTCACACTTGCATTAGAGGACAAACAAGTTGTAGGGATTCCTTGGAATATCTCATATTTAATACAACCAAGGAAAGATCAATTTTCTAACACAACCCCTGCTCCCCCCCGCCCCTTAATCTTTACTTGGGGAGTTTACATCAATGGGTTGCAACCCAAAATGTTTACAATGAAATTGAAATTTCTCTTTAGAAAGAGGTTTTGTCAAAATATCAGCTACTTGATCTTCCCCCTTGCAATATAGGAGTGTCACTTGCTTGTCTTCAATTTTTCCTTTAATAAAATATGTTGGAGAGCAATATGATTTGTCCTTGCATGAAATATTAGATTTTTATCAATGAAATAGCACTTTGGTTGTCACAATACAATGGTGTAGGATCGTTTTGAGGTAGACCCAAATCTTCAAGCAACCTTGTAAGTCATAAAGATTTTTTAGAGACATTAGTGGATCCTTTATATTCAGCTTAAGTAGAGCAAAGGGAAATAGAATGTTCTTTTTTACTTTTCCAAGAAATAGCACCTAAACCAACAAAGAAACAATAACCACAAGTAGATTGTCTATCATTGGGATGTCCACCTAAATCTGAATCAGTAAATTCTTTTAATGAAAAATCAAAATTTGCATCATAAAATAAACCTAAATTAAGAGTGCCTTTAATATATCTTAATATTCTTGAGGTTTGGACATAAATCTTGAAACTAATCCAACACTATAAGAAATATTTGGTCTAGTAAGAGTTAGATAATTCAAACTTCCTACTAGTTGTCTATATAAAGTAGCATCTACAAATGGAGTTTGCATATCAACCATCAACTTATTTCCTAATTTGCTTTGTGATAGAAAAATTCCCTTGGGGGTTTTCCAATTTTGCATTCCCAAGAAATAATGTAAAATCCCTAAATCAGTCATTTGAAATTATTGATTAAGTTGAAACTTAATATCAAAAATTAAAGTATTTGAACTTGAAGTAAGAATCAAACCATTTACATAGAGAATAATAATGATAATATCATCTCGAGTATGCTTAATATAAAGATTACCTGATCATTTTTGCTTCTAAAAAAACTTGAGAAATAAAGAAAATACTAATCGTGGAATACCATTCTCTAGGAGATTGTTTGATACCATAAATAGATTTTTTTAACTTACAAACTAAATGTTCACTACCTTCTTTAACAAAACCAGGTGGTTGAGACACATAAATTTCTTCATGCAAATCACCATTTAAAAATGCACTTTTAACATCCATTTGGTGAATAGGCCAATTCATTTTAGAAGCTAAAGCAAGTACAAGTTTGACGGTTGGCATCTTAGCAATAGGTGTAAAAGTCAAGCATTGTAATCTAATCCTTCAATTTGAGAAAAACCTCTAGCTACTAGCCTAACTTTAAACTTAGTAATTTTATTATTGGCATTTAATTTTGTTTTATATAGCCATTTGCATGAAACTAATTTTTTACCATGAGGCAAAAGAACTAAATCCCAAGTTTGGTTAGAGATAAAGTGTCATATTCCTCTTGCATAGCTTTTTGCCAATGAGATTGAATTTTACCTTGTTCAAAAGATTTAGGATCATTAGAATTCATAATAGAAGGCATTAAAGTATAATTGTAATAATTAACTTTCCTATGTTTAAGTTCTCCCATTCTAGTTAGATAATAATCACTTTCTTGAAGTAAATTGTTAAACGATATAGGATTTCTCTTAGAAGTAATTGAATCATCACTAAAAGAAGAATCATGAGGAGTAGAGGTAGTATTATCATCATCATTATCACTAGAAGGAATAGAAAAATATGCATTAGGAGTAGGGTTTAGAGAAGGTGTAATACCCCTCCCATAGTTTACTTTTCAGTTTAATTGGTTAGACTCTTTTAGGCCACTTTTCATGTGTGTATTAGATCCTCCGATAGATTTGATGTTATTTATATTTATGGTTTTGTTGACTCCATACTTGCATGTGTTTGGTTAGCATGTATGTTTTACTTTTCTATTTGACATGTCTAATATGGTTGAGGGACGGAGTCGTAGTTACTTGCTTGCGATATCCACATGATTGGTTGATCCTCACCATTGTCTGTTATATTTATACATGTATGTACATGCTTATCTTTTATACAGGATTTTAGGTATCAGGTATCGACTTCCCTAAATTGTCAGATGAGCGTACCTTATCGCAATATCTCAAATGGTAAGAGAGGGGAGATAACATACATGTCCAATCCCAACCCAAGCCATTTATTGTCCAAAACTAAGGGATGAGTTTCTGATTGAGTTTCCTATCTGAATTCGTTAAGGTGACATGAATTCGTGAACTCTTTCCCTTAGTATGAATTTGGTATTTTTTATTTAGTCAGTTATTTCTCATGTTGTCTTGTTAAATAGTTTAATGTGATTTTATGTTATTATGGCTAGGTGAATTATGGGTTTGCTTATGTGAATAAATGATTAAATCTTATTAAAATAAATAATTATTAATATGAGGGTATTTAATTAATTAATTAAATACATTATTTAATCAATTAATTAAATACATTATTTAATCAATTAATTAAATACATTATTTAATTAAAAAGACTTAATTAAATATATTATTTAATAAAAAATACTTAATTGAAAATTTTCAATTTTGTGAATAAATAATTTAATTAATTATTAAATCTAAATTGAAATTTAATAGTATAATAAATGAATTGATATTTAATTATCAATTTCATATTTATTAATATGTTGAAAAGTAATAATTGTTAATAAATTATTAATATGTAATTTAAGTTGCACATTCGGTTTAATAGAATTGAATTAGGAATTTAAGTTTAAAGTTGAGTTAAGAGTTAATAATTGAAAAGTGCATATTTTATTTTTAAAATTGTAATTAATCATGAAATAAAATTTGATAAAAACAAGGTTAGTGAGTTGAGTTCTATTTTTTATTTAGGAGTTGCATGTTGAGTTCTATTTGGGGAGATTTTCATTATTAAGAATTCTTTTAGCCATTATTCACAACACAGGTTTGGAGGAGACGAGGTTTTGGAGAAAATTATTTTGATTGTTTGTGGAATTATTTTCAAAGCTTAGGAGTAATTTGGAATCTTCAAGTCTTCAATTCGACCATTTGTTTTTTTAGATCTTCTTGTGAATTTTCAAGTAGGATTTTGAATCTTATTGCAATTTCTTTTTGAAAAATTGTCTTCCTTGTGTTTGCAATTGTATGTTGAAATTTAAACATTTCATAGAATTATTGCTTGAGATTTTGGTTTGATAAAATTTTGGGTCTAAGTGTTTGTTGAATCTCTAATTCTATTATTGCTTGATTTCCCATTATTTTAGTTTAATTTGGCTATTAAAATCTCGTGTGAAGAATTCTTGATAAACCCAGATCTAGAATGTTTTATGATATAAAATTTAAGAAATTATGCATGATGAAATCGTAAGTTATTTTTAGCAAAATTCTATATGCTTTGGTCTTAGAAAATTATATTTTGATTATTAGTTAATTTAGATTTAAGAAAAATTCCATTATAGATGTTCTGTGTAAACCCTAGGAATTTTGGTTGAAAAACAATAGGAAAATTTGTAGATTGATTTAATTAGGGTTGATTAAAATTTTTCATAAAACCCTTGAAATTAAAATCACATGAAAAAAAATATTATTATTATTTATTAATTTTCAAATTTAAAAAAATAAAAAAAATTATTAATTATTAACTTTCAGATTTAAAAATTTAAAAAATTATTATTATTATTATTATTTATTTCTAAAAAATAAATAAATTAACAAATAAATATTAATTCATTTTTTACATGCGGGTTTTAATATTAATATTAATATTTATATTAAAAAAATTAATAACATTATTTTATTATTAAATACATGGTGTTTTGATATGCATGAAAATTTTAGTCAAATACTTATTTAAAAAGTATATATGCATGATATTTTATTTTAAATAGATAGTTATGTATGAGACGTTTATATGAATGCTTTTGCACTCAAATGGACTTTAGTCAACAAGACCATTGCTTTAGTCAATCTGGAATTTATAAATTGCTTTTGGGTACTTTTGCATGTTTTGAGACTTTGATTGGTTGTAATTGGGGAACTACGTTGACTTTTAGAAATTGTATACTAGAGGCTCTGGGGTATTTCTGGAATGTGTGAGTTGCTTTTTGTAATCGTTATTTTAATCTTAATTTTGAATTAATCTTTTATATGATATGTGGTCAGCTTGTAATTTTATCATGTGGTATGAAGGTTGTCTTGTATGGCTATGTTTGGGTTACATATTTCACGTGGGAAAATATGGTCTTGATCTCTATTGCCAACCTTGTTCCATTGAAGCTTATGATTTTAATGACACTTTGAGAGTGTTGCTATGTTATTGTGGTTATGTGAGAACTAGTGTGTTCCTATTATATTATGGAACTGATTTGAGGATTATTATTTTTTATTAAGGAAAACAAGTTTTGACGGGTACTTGAAACCTAGAACAAGTTAAGATATTACATTAAGATCCACAACAAAAAAAATAGGCAACCAGTCGAAAAGGCCAACAACATGGCCAACTACAAAAGACAACAAAAAAGAACTAGCACAAGATTTGAGGATTATTGTTATCTAGTTTGTGAGCCTAGATAGGTTAACTAAGTGGTGGGGAGTGGCTTGCAGTAGGCGTCGAGGCCCACAAGTGGCTATTAGGATAACTTATTGCAAGTCACTTAATAAAGTGATAATATATTAAAATCTACGAGGATAGAAACATTAATAAGATATATGTGTTCCTCACCCATGTCTTGAGCGCTAGTATAGGCTAGGATGGTTTGTGAGATGATGCTTGCCGCCTGTGTGGACTTGGATATAACATAGTTGGTACCTCATATGTATGAGAGGATTACTGACATCGCATAGAGTCAATAGGGCATCAGGGTCTTGAGAGACTACTAGTATAACTCTAGAGTTGGCTCATGTGATTACACTTCCCCATATGCATCTTAGGTTTCCTACATGCATTAGTTGCCTATGGTTGAGTATGTTTTACCTTTGCTATCTTATTGTACCTTTTTGAGATAGAGAGCTTTAAAGATCCATTGTTTAGTGTGTATCATGATTGATTTTGGTGTTTGTTATCCGAGTGGGGTCTGTTGTTATCTCCTCAGCATGGTGGGAGTGGACCATTTAGGTTCCACGAGGTCAGGTGGTAGCGATTCTTTTACTATTTGAGATTTCGACGTTCATGTACCAGTGTTGGATGATCCTTGTTGTTGTTGTACCTTCTTGTTCATCATTGTTGGAGATTTATTTTTATCTATCTTATATTATGTTCTTGTATCATTGTATCAGTTAGTTTGGAGATATCATATTGTACTTGTATCACTTTTGTTACATATCATGCGTCATGTGTAGAGGATGTCTTTCATTATGGATACCTTGAGGTATCAGTTGTATTTGGATTTCATGTATACGATGTTGTATTTATCTATATTATGTGGAGACCTTGTATGGTTGTTACATTAAGTGATTTAATTAATATTTATGTAATATACGTCAAGGAACCCTTGAGATTTGTAATCTATGTTTTAGTTGTACTTGTATGGTTGAGTTGTAATTATATTGTATCACTTCCACATTGTTATACATTATTGTTGTAAAGTCTTAAGAAAAGAAATTATTTTGTAAACTTAGTAGCATGTTTAGGTTAATTTCTCTTGGGTTCCCTGACAGGGCATTACACTTGGTATCAAAGCTCGAGTTTCTACACTGGGAACTCTAGGAATTTGTACACCTATTAGATGGATAAACTATCAAAACTTGAAACAAAAACATAGACATATAAATCTCATGTATTTCAGACTATTGTTTATGAACCTAAACGTATGAAATTAGACTTATATGTTCGAATTGGATTTTATATGAGTGTTGCATTAACTAGTTTTGCATGAACCTATTAAGTTATTGTTTGATGTAATACGAATGTGTGCTTTATACAATTGATTACTAGATGTTTTCTACAATGGTGAATGAATAAAGATTTAGATCTATTTAAATTGTTAAATAATGAATGATTGATCAATGTGATTTATTTATTTATTCTTAAACTAGAATTATATTGCTCTCGATGACTATATATCATGTCCTTATTTTATGGCTTATTTTTAGATATCATTTTGTCTTTTGTCTTAGTAAGATGCTTTGTGATTGAGGGATGCATAGCCTTATTTGTTTGTAGGCTTCTAGGAGTAAGCCTAAGTATAGGGGAGGTGGATGTAATACCCCTCCCATAGTTTACTTTTCAGTTTAATTGGACATACTCTTTTAGGCCACTTTTCATGTGTGCATTAGATCCTCCAATAGATTTGATGTTATTTATATTTATGGTTTTGTTGACCCCATACTTGAATGTGTATGGTTAGCATATGTGTTTTACTTTTTTGTTTGACGTGCCTGATGTGGTTGAGGGATGAAGTCGTAGTTACTTGCTTGCGAGATCCACACAATTGGTCGATCCCTGCCATTGTCTATTATATATTTATACATGTATGTACATGCTTGTCTTTTATGCAAGATTTCAAGTATCAGAGGCATCAACTTCCCTGAATTATCAGGATGAGCATGCCCTATCACAATATCTCAAATGGTAAGAGAGGGGAGATAACATATAGGTCCAATCCCAACCCAAGCCATTTATTGTCCTAAATTAAGAAACAAGTTTCTGATTGAGTTTCCTATCTGAATTCGTCAAGGTGATGCGAATTCGTAAACCCTTTCCCTCAGTATGAATTTGGTGTTTTTGGTTTGGTTAGTTATTTCTCATGTTGTCTTGTTGAATAATTTAATGTGATTTTATGTTATTATAGTTAGGTGAATTATGGGTTTGATTATGTGAATAAATGATTAAATCTTATTAAAATACATAATTATTAATATGAGGATATTTAATTAATGATAATTAATTAAATATATTATTTAATAAAAAAATACTTAATTAAAAAAGTCTAATTTTGGGAATAAATGATTTAATTAATTATTAAATCTAAAATTAAAATTTAAAAGCATAATTAATGAATTGATATTTAATTATCAATTTCATAATTATTAATATGTTGAAAAGTAATAATTATAAATAAATTATTAATATGCAATTGAAGTTGCACATTCAGTTTAATAAAATTGAATTAGGAATTTAAGTTTAAAGTTGAGTTAAGAGTTGATAATTGAAAAGTGCATATTTTATTATTAAAATTATAATTAATAATGCAACAAAATTTGATAAAAACAAGGTTAGTGAGTTGAGTTCTATTTTCTAATTAGGAGTTGCATGTTGAGTTCTTATTTCTGATTAGGAGTTGCATGTTGAGTTCTATTTGGGGGGATTTTCATTATTAGGAATCCTTTTAGCCATTATTCACAACACAAGTTTGGAGGAGATGAGGTTTTAGAGAAAATTACTAGGATTGTTTGTGAAATTGTTTTCAAAGCTTAGGAGTAATTTGGAATCTTCGAGTCTTCAATTCAACCATTTGTTGTTTCTCATTGTTGTTTCTCAGATCTTCTTGTGAATTTTTAGGTAGGGTTTTGAATCTCATTGTAATTTCTTTTTGAAAGTTTGTCTTCCTTGTGTTTGCAATTGTATGTTGAAATTTAAACATTTCATAGAATTATTGCTTGAGATTTTGGTTTTCAATAAATTTTTTGGGTTTGAGTATTTGTTGAATATTGAATTTTGTTATCACTTGATTTCCCATTATTTTAGTTTAATTTGGCTATTAAAATCTTGTGTGAAGGATTCTTGATAAACCAAGATCTAGAATGTTTTATGATTTAACATTTAAGAAATTATGCTTGATGAAACCCTAGGTTGTTTTTAGCAAAATTCTACATGCTTTGGTCTTAGAAAATCATATTTTGATTATTACTTATTTTAGATTTAAGAAAATTTCCATTACAGATGTTCTGTGTAAACCATAAGAATTTTGGTTGAAAAATAATAAGAAGATTTGTAGATTGATTTAGTTAGGGTTGATTAGAAATTTTCATAAAACCCTTGAAATTAGAATCAGATGGAAAAAACTTATTAATATTTATTAATTTTTTAAGTTAAAAATTAAAATTTAAAAAAAATAAAATTATTATTATTATTATTATTATTTATTTCAATATAACAAATTAATTAATAAATAAATATTAATTCATATTTTTTTACATGCGAGTTTTAATATAAATGTTTTCATTTATATTTATATTTAGAAACTTAATAACATTATTTTATTATTAAATACATAGTGTTTTGATATGCATGGAAATTTTAGTTAAATACTTATTTAAAAAGTATATATGCATGCGATTTTATTTTAAATAGATAGTTATGTATGAGACATTTATATGAATGCTTTTGTAGTCAACTGGACTTTAGTCAACAAGATGATTGCTTTAGCCAACTAGAATTTATAAATTGGTTTTGGTTACTTTTGCATATTTTGAGACTTTGATTGGTTGTAATTGGGGAACTACATTGACTTTTAGAAATTGTATACCAAAGGCTCTAGAGTATTTTTGGAATGCGTGAGTTGCTTTTTGTAATTGTTATTTTAATCTTAATTTTGAATTAATCTTTTATATGATATATGGTCACCTTGTAATTTTATCATGTGGTATGAAGGTTGTCTTGTATGGTTGTGTTTGTTGACTTGGTGGTCAGCACCTCCTTGGAGATTCGTGACATGGCTTAACCGCCTCCCATGGATCGGGTTAAATCTAACATTTGTATTGGGCATTGAAAGTTCAAGCTTTTGGTGCAACGACAAATGATTCCAACAATTGGTATCAGAGCCTTGGGTTACGGGTTCGAGTGTCCCTTCAGTGGGTGATGAAGGCTCAGTCGGTGCTGAGGGGGAGATTGTTGACTTGGTGGTCAACACCTCCTTGGAGATTCGTGACATGGCTTAACCGCCTCCCGTGGATCGGGTTAAATCTGACATTTGTATCGGGCATTGAAAGTTTGAGCTTTTGGTACAATGACAAATGATTCCAACAGTGTTTGGGTTGCATATTTCACATGGGAAAATATGTTCTCAATCTCTATTACCAACCTTGTTTTATCGAAGCTTATGATTTTAAGGACACTTTGAGAGTGTTGTTATGTTATTGTGGTTATGTGAGAACTAGTGTGTTCCTATTATATTATGGAACTGATTTGAGTATTATTGTTATCATTCTGTTGTTATCTAGTTTGTGAGCCTAGGTAGGTTAACTAAGTGTATATGTGGAGAGTGGCATGCGGTTAGGCTTTGGGGCCCGCGAGTGGGTTTCAGGATAACTTATTGTAAGTGACTTAATAAATTAATAACGTAATAAAATCTACTAGGATAAAAACACTAATAAGATGTATGTGTTCATCACCCATGCCTTGAACGCTAGTACATGCTAGGATGGTTTGTGAAAAGATGTTTGTCACCTGTGTGGACTTAGATACATCATAGATGGTACCTCATCTGTATGAGAGGATTACTAATACTGCATAGAGTCACTAGGGCACTGGGATCTTGAGAGACTATCAGAATAACTCTAGAGTTGGCTCATGTGATGACACTTCCCATCTTAGGTTTCCTACATGTGTTGGTTGCCTTTTGTTGAGTATGTTTTACCTTTGTTATCCCATTGTACCTTTTTGAGATAGAGAGCTTTCAAGATTCCTTGCTTAGTGTGTATTATGATTGATTTTGGTGTTTGTTATCTCAATGGAGTATGTTGTTATCTCCCCAACATGGTGGGAGTGGAACATTTAGGTTCCACGAGGTCAAGTGGTAGTGATTCTTTTACTATTTGAGATTTTGACATTTGTGTACTAGTGTTGGATGATCCTTGTAACATTTGTACCTTCTTGTTCATCATTTTTGGAGATGTATTCTTATCTATCTTATATTATGTTATTGTATTATTGTATCAGTTAGTTTGGAGATATCATAAGGTACTTGTATCAATTTTGTTATATACCTTACAACATGTGCAGAGGATGTCTTTCATTATGGATACCTTGAGGTATCAGTTGTATCTGGATTTCATGTATGGTATTATGTGGATTTCATGTATATGATGTTGTACTTATTTATATTATGTGGAGACCTTGTATGGTTATTACATTAAGTCATTTAATTAATATTTATGTAATTTATGTCAAGGAACCCTTGAGATTTGTAATATATGTTTGAGTTATACTTGTATGGTTGAGTTGTAATTATATTGTATTGCTTCCACATTGTTATACATTGTTGTTGTTGTAAACTCTTAAGAATATTTTTTTTTGTAAACTTAGTACAACATTTTTAGGTTAATTTATCTTGGGTTCCCTGGTGGGGCATTGTAGAAGGAGGTTGGTCCTCCACAACTACAAATCTACTACCACTAAATTTAGCATATTGCACTTTGGAACAGTCATGGATGCCATTTTCTGCAATACACGCATCTCTTGTAACTCTCACTTTGTTAGTAAGAGGATTATAAACTCTATAACCTTTAGTGTGTTCATTATATCCAACAAATATACAAGGAGAAGATTTAGCATCTAACTTTTTCTTTTTTTGTTTAGGTTTATGAACATAAGCAATACAACCAAAATTCCATAAATTTTTAAGATTGGGCTTCGTACCAGACCAAGCCTCTTGAAGAGTTATATCCTTGAGAGATTTAGTAGGAGTCCTATTAATTAAATATGTAGCACAAGCCATAGCTTTAGCCCAAACTTATATTCCATATTTTTGCATGTAGTAGGCATCTAGCCATTTCTACAATAGTTCTATGCTTCCTTTCTGCCACACCATTTTGTTGTGGTGTATAAGGAATATTAAGCTCATGTTTAATTCCAAAAGATTTTAACTAAGAATGAAAAGCATTATTGACATATTCTTCCCACTATCAGTTCTAAGGATTTTAATTTTAAAAGTGGATTGCCTCTCAATAAACATATGGAATTTAACAAATATATCAAGAACTTGATCTTTACGATGCAAAAAATAGATCAAATTTCTTCTTGAAAAATCATTAACAAAGGTAAGTGCATACCTTGATCCTTGATGAAGTTATTCTCCATGGTTCCCAATTAATCCTAAAACGTCCTCATTTTTATCCTTCCACATATCTTGATCGGCTAACCCTATACGTGGCTAACCCTACTCCATAAACTGATGGAAGTAGTGTTAGTATGTGAAAACCAATTACCCTGATTATGTTAGATTCCCAAGTCAAGGGTTCTTTTTGCACAACTCAATAAATCCATTATCCCCTCAGGAAACCTAATTTTGTCCTCTCTAAATAAGTTCAAAAGTATTATTGCATCATGCACCCATATTTGATGGTTGTTTCATCATGCACCCACTAAGAGTGCATTAGATGCCTCATGATTATTTGGGCATCCTTTTTTAATACTTTGGATATATTGTTATAATAGTCTTATATACCCTAATGCATGACATCATTTTCCATATCAAATAAAGGTTACTAAATCTCAAAAATAGCATAATACAACATCTCATTACATTCATTATCATATTCCATACATACATCTTTAATTATTTCTATTTATTGATTTTCCATCTTTCATCTACCATTCTTCTTCTTCTTCTCTTCTTTTAAGATATCACCCATGTCATCTATGCACAAATAATCTCTTGAGGGGGTATCAGTCATCTTATATTTTTTAATTTTTTGTTTCCTACCTAGTTGGGGGATATCATCATCTCTGTCTCATCTAACTTATTTGATTGCCTACTTTTTCTTCTTCTTTAGAATAATATCATTTTTAAAATTGCATTAAAGAGGAAACACTAAAAATACTCCTCTTATCATCGATATTAATTCATTGTACCATTAGTTAAATAGTAATCACATTGATCATTAATTATTTGTTAAATATTATTTATCACTTATCCATTCACCACAACACTATCACAATCATTCAATATTTTTTATTGATATATTTAATTAAATAATATTAATTTTATTTTTTTGATGGGTAAACAGTTGTAGCTCGTAATTTATTTTATTAATAAAAATTTAAAAGTACACCTTCCTTCAGTGTGGGCACTGGTGGGAAAGAATGGAGTAAATAAAACTTTTGATCTTGCTCAAGACCTATAAGGTCTTGTACATCAAGTAGTTTACAACTCTCACTTCACTCATGCATGACAGTAACATATGAGGAAAAATCCTTATTTACGATTTATTAAAATTTAACATTTGCAATCCCTAATCTTATTGTAATCACCAAAAATTGGACAAGATCATTTAAGTGAGAAATCAATGCAATTAAATCAAATCAAGTCAAAATCAAAGATAAATTGCAATTGAACCTTAACCCAAATTTAATTGAAAATCAAAGGCCATTAAATCAATTTAAAACTAATGAATCATGATTAATCAATAAATTGTACAATTAATCTAATTAATTGTATAGTTCAAATTAAATCAAATCAACCCATTTAAGGGGTCCACATGGCTAAACGAATTAAATAAATTCAATTAATTAATTCCTATTTTCTCTCAACCACCAAATGGGAGGAAAATTCATCAACCAATAGGAATTGAGGACCAAGCTCACATGGATCAAGCCTAAATCGAATCTCAATCACTCACTTGGAGAATACATCTTGTCCACTCATTATGTCTTCTTGTCCCAAGCTTTGAGGACAAAATACTTAAATGGTCTTCAAAGGTGGAACCATGGACTCAACTCTCACCTAACCTTGATCAACTCAACTACACCCCCTACCCTTGCCAAAATCTATAAAAGCAAGGCATAATTCACTCATTAATCATCCACAAATCTGAGAATAACATCAAACCTCTTGCAAATTAGAGCTAGAAAGGAAAATTTAGAGTTAACTAGGCTTAATTTCAATTTGGAATTGAACTATTAGCTTTGTTTATCATTCATTCTCATTTTAGGATGATCACTAATGGAAGCTTGTTGAGAGCTTTGCATTAGCATCCCTAAATAGAGATCCATAAAGTACTTAATTGTTCTTTATTTGTTAAAATAGCTTATTCTTTGTGGTAATTTAGTTATTTTATTCATTTATTTGCAATACTAACCCTATGAAGGTACTTTTCTAGTACACAAAATGGTGCCCACCGTGGGGCATTGGGCCTCATAAATTTATAAATTTGGAGAAGTAAATGTTTTTCTTGCAAATCTTGTTTTCTTCTCTATTTTACAAGTTAAACAACACTTTTGAGACTTTCTCCAACGCTTTTAATTGATTCTCCAGCGTGTTTGAGGTCTGAAACAATGCTTCTACAATAAAGTCTTGTGCCTTTACGTGGAGTTTCAATGCTTTTAATTTATTTTCTTATGTCTTATTTCTTTCAGCGCTTTCACCCTGACTCTCCGATGCTTTCAATTGATTCTCCAACGTGTTTAACTTTCTGTTTCTGACTTTGCTTATTTTATTAGCACTTTTAATTTCTGTATTAGCACTTTTAATAATTTTTTGCAACGCGTTTAATTTGATTAGCAGCGCGTTTAAGCTTTTAAATGGCACTTTCAATAGATTCTGTTGTGCTTTCAATTAAATTGAGAATTAACAGAATTTGACTTGCGAAAAATGATTTCTTTGTGTTTGTAGGATGACTTGTCATAAAAAGATAAAAAAACCAAAGACCAAATTTAACAGCGAAGGGAAAGCTTGACAAAATGGATTAAGGAGGAGAGTATTGCACACATCAAGCTAGTTCTGGAGAATTCTCAGCAAGAAAACAAGGTATATGAACAATACTTAAAATTTTTAGAAGCATATAAATCAAAGTTCATATCATTAAATTGGATTTACTTGCCTTAATTTTTGTCAAAATTTGATAAATAAGGCTTAAATTCAAAGTTATTCTTGTTTTCTTCATTTTGGCTGGTTGTGTTGACTAACTTGTTGGAGGAGAAGCGGATGGAAAGGAACGATCGCCACTAGGTGAGCATAAAAATGGAAAATTCATCAAAAATGCCCCTAGCCTTAGCTAGCTTCAAAACAAGGTAAGCCTAAAACTTGGTCAATTTTTGCTTAAATTGTGGCCTTGTCAATTTCAAAATCTAGTAATTAAAGCAACTTATTATTGTTTGAGGGATTTGATACTAGGCCTATGCTCTTCACTTTCTAAGTGAATCAAAATGCCAAAAATATCAAGTTCCTTGATTAAAAGAAAGGCTAAGTAAATCAAGCACTAAATTTGAACAACCCCTTCTTTGTGGAAAAGAGTAGAAATACTCGATTCCCATTAGTTAGTGGGTTTGGTAATTGAACCTTGTTAAAAGTGTTTGAGAATTGAGAAATAGATAGGGATATGCTCTTCACCTTTTGGTGAATCAAACTCCCAAAACCTATCTCTTTATTCCACTTTATTGCTTTCAAAATGAACATGTTAGATCTATAGTGGGCTCGCCTCTCGATATTTGCCTTAACGAGGCTGGTGAGAGGGACAACCCAAAGTGGGATACAATTGCCTTTGCTGCAATCATCCAACCCAATATAAAATGAAACACATGCATCCTTAATGGGGTGTGTGACAAAAGGGTGTTAAATTTTCAAACTTCCTCGAGTAGTCCTTTGGGATTGGGCAAAACTCTGACATACCGGTGGTGGGAAGCCTCTTAATATACTTGGACAATGAAAGTTTAATATCCATTTTGAACAGAATCTTGATTAAATACCTTGTTAACTTAGAAAAGACTACCTTATAGAGCCATGTTTACGAAACAAATTTTGAGCTAGGTAGATTGCTTGAAGTATCGTTTTGTGCAAAAACCCATGATAACGTCATTACAAATTCATACACTTTTTGTGTAGAGGGTTAAAAAGAACAAGTGTACTTGTGGTTGTTTTATTTGAAAAATACATAGAAAAAGTAAGAGACATCCATTTAAAAATTCATCTTATATTTTTAAATCTCTTCATAAAAATAAACAATTACCAAATTGGGGAAAACATTTTGAAATCAAACCTTGCTGGATGCCGGTTTGTACATGCTCTCATAGACTCAAACTATCTTTATAAGAAGATGGAACTTGCATTGCCAAAGAGGTCCCCAAATTTGAATACAAAAGCTCTTTCAACAATCATGACCAAGGGGATAGTCTCCCAAATCTATTTGAGAAGAGAATTAAATCAATGGATAGAAACTCCACATTTCATGATTACCATCATGGAGGACATAATGACAATATCAATAACGCCAACCAAGAGCCTAAGGAAACACTTGAAGAAAGAGCTAATCGAGTGGCTCAAGACAATGAATTTCTTGAAGTCATGGATAAACTAATAGATAGGGATAGGGAGAAGTTCTTCCTAAATCTAGCCCAAGTAGGGGTAAGGCTTTGACATGATTATGATGTGGATCAACTTAAGAAAAAAGAAGAAGATGAAAACACGATTAGTGCTATGAATCAATAATTGAAAATGTTCCAAGCACAGATTGACTTAATGAAAAAGGTCGCTAAACCTAAGCCATTCTCTATTGAGGCCTTGTGCCCATTCCCTTTTGACAAAAGCTTAGTTATGGCACCTTTTCTGATCAATGTAGTCTTTCTTAAGTATGATAAATACATGAGTAAATCAGACCCACATGATCACCTTAGAGAGTTTTGTGCTCTAAGCATTGAATTTATGCATGATACCCCATACCTAATGAAACTTTTTCCAAGAAGTTTAGGAGGTCAATCCATGGAATAGTTCTCCAAACTTCTGCAAGGGATAAAGACTTTCAAGGAGTTAGCCTCCAAATTTGTAACCCATTATTCTTACAACATTGAACATGAGATTACCATGCTCAAACTGTGTGATATGAAATAAAGGGATGGTGAATCTTTCCTAGGGTTCCTTCAAAGGTGGAGGATAGTTTTTGCAAGATATCTACGAAGTATCCCTGAAAAGGAAAAAATGGAAATATTTACAAACAACTTAAATGTGAAGATGAACTATAGGCTCCAACTTCAATGTCCCCCTACATTCGAAAAACTTATTGAGAATGGGATCAAAATTGAAGATGTGCTGGTTAAGAGGGGAGAGATCAAATTGTTCAAAGACAATAAACCCTATACCAACACTAATAATAATTATTATGTGTCTAATTATAACAACAATAAAGGAGCCAACAATAAAAATGATAAACCTAAACTATGGTTGAAGAAAAATAATAAAAATCTCGTGAATGATGGAGTTGTGGAAGCACACAACTTAAAGGCTACCCCATTTAATTTATCAAGTGGAGCAAATTTGACATATAATGTGAATCAAACGAACAAAGCTACTTTCAATAATACCAATTCCAACAATAACAACAACAATGCTAACAATAATCCCTTCAATAATTCTAATGTCAACAAACCTAAGCCTTTCTTTTCCACGTATCAAAAGAGAAAATTCACCTTTTTAGGTGAACCATTGGAAAATGCATTAAGGACTTTGGTGGCCAAAAAAATCATTATCTTACTTGAACTAAGACCATATGAACCCCAAGTTAAGCCAAATTGGTGGAATGATTCTCACCATTGTGAATACCATCGTAATAAGGGCCATAAAACCAATGAATGCATGAAATTGAAATACCTTGTGCAAGACCTAATTGATGATGAGACAATAAAGGTTGGAGGGCCCCAAAATAATGAAGATTGTATGGCTTTCAAAAATCCTTTCCTAAACCACGAAAAGGGTGAGTCATCAAACACCAATCAAAATAATAAAAGAGGTAATGAGAAGGTCAATTTTTCCCATACCTATGATAACATCATTAATACTTTAGATAGTGATGAAAAGACCATAAATGTTATCGTGGTAAAATAAAATCCAAGGGAAGCAACATCTAATGTTCTAACTAGGGGGCAAGCATAAAAAATTACTCTACTTGGAAATGCCCCAAGAATTGTTGTACCAAATCAAAATTGATCTTCATCATCAAAACAATATAATTTGGTAGACCAATTGCAAAAAACCCCTGCTCAGATCTCTATTTTAGAATTTCTCAAGCTCTCACCAACTCACAAGGAGATTCTAGAAAAAGCCTTGGTAGAGACTAATGTGCCTCTAAATTTAGATGCAGACAAATTTCAAAACATGGTAGGACATCTTATTGCACCTCATTGCCCATAGTTTTTAGAGCAAGATGACATGTCATTAAACCACCCACAAAATTTTCCTTTGCATATAGAGGTTCTAACTCATAAGCATAGATTAAAAAGAGTCCTCATTGATGGAGGAGCCGGCTTGAATATTTGTACCCTAAACTTGGTAAAAGCCTTAGGATTTTCTAAGGAGGCTATTGACCCAAAGAAAAAGATAACTATAAAATCCTACAATGATGAAGAGAGAGCTTTTAAGGGTGTCATAATACTTCCTATCAGAGTTGGTCCAATGCAGAAAGAAACCATTTGCATAGTCCTAGACCTAAAGTTGACTTATAATATTTTATTAGGGAGACCATGGATCCATGAAATGCAGGTCGTGCCTTCAACTTACCACCAATGTCTCAAGTTCCCCTATCTAGGACAAGAAATCATGGTAAGCGGGGACTCAAACCCCTTTCAATATTGTAATAACATGAAGCCTATCAATGATTCCTTAGTCCCGCATAATGAAGAAGGGTCTATTCTTTGATCTTTGAAGGGAAAAGAAAAATAAGAAGAATAAATTGTTGTTGAAAATAACCAAAGTTCTACTAACCAAGATATATTGACAAAAGGAAAAGAGAAGGTTAGTGAGGAGAGTACTCCTGAGAAGTAGAAAGAAGACCAAGATAGATCTATTCAAATTTACACCAAATATGCCCATTACCAAACAATGGATCATATGATGAAAAACTTTGAAAAGTAATGTCAAATTAAACAAAAAGGAGTAGGTGAATACTCCTTATCCATGATGGATTTACCCTTATCTCCCAAATCATATGGAAAGCCATCAAATCTACCTCATAAATACAATGATCACTTTGTGAGGGAAAATACATCTTCATTCATGAAGGAAGAAGACAATGAAATCCTAAATTTGCTATATAAGGATGAGGAATCAAGTGCACATGAGAATCACATCCAAAATGTAAGCATTCCCACACATCAATATGGGAAAGGATTTCAAATCATGTTGAAAATGGGATACAAAGGACAAGGATCTTTAGGAACAAGAAACAAAGGACTCATTGAACCCATTGAAATGACATGGAGAGATAGCAAAGGAAAGACTGGATTAGGATACCTAGAACAAGGGTACACTCAAAAGATATATCCTAAGGTTTATGACCAAATTTTACAATTAGGTTCTCAAAGTGATGAGGATTCCAACAATTGGGAATGAGACTCTTTGTCAAGTGAGTCATGTCAAGATAAGGAAGTTGATGTCATCCACACCTATACTCCTAGAAAAGGAAAGGAACAAGCCTCAGAAGAAAATCATAATCAAGCCTCAAGTTCTAGTCAAGTGGTCTTAGATAATGTCCCAATTCAAAGGATTGAAATAAATCAATGGATAGGAGAACCCTATGTACCATCATGGAGACCTAAAATCGAAGAATCTAACATTAGGTTTAATCCATGAGATTTTTACCCAATAGAAACCTTAGAGGATTCTAGTGAGGAAGATTTTGACCCTAAATCTCTAGAGAACCTTGAAGAAGCACATATTATATATTTAAGTGATATAATGCTTGAACAATTAAATGAAGTCATGTCCATAAACCCCATTGGACTAAACCAAAGCATTGATCATTTGACCCTTATCTATCCAGAATTAATCGAATGGGATTCCATTGAACCTACCATACTTCCTAGATTTTTGAATGATAACTTGGCGTCCCAATACCTAAATGTGGTTGAGCCTTCTTCTACCATGGAATATCAGGAAGAAGTGCCAAAGGAAAGTATCCAAACTCTCAATTCAATTAAAAATGAAAAAAAAAAAATGAAAAAAAAATGGAAAGAATCTAATGTTGAAAACCACATTGTGGCAACATTAGATCAAAAAGAGAAAGAAATAAAGAATGATTCCAAAGGTGAAAACCCAATAGAGGTACCTAAGGAAGGGAGTTTGGATACTTTACCCAAGCACTATGAAGAAAGATCTCATGTCTTGATTAAACCCACAAAGAAAGTGAATATTGGATTAGAATCAAAACCAAGGATCATACACTTAGCAGCATCTCTATCTAGTGAAGAAAGAAAGGACTTCATCAAAATTTTCAAAGAAAAATAAATCAATTTTTCATGGTAGTATGATGATATACTAGGATTGGATCCAAATTTAATCATGCATCATTTGAACATAAAAGGAGTAAGACCAGTAAAGCAGAAATTAAGAAAGATGCATCCACACATAGCTTTACTAGTAAAAGTGGAGTTAGAAAAATTGATGAAAGTTGGGCTTATAAGAGCCATTGATTATGCCAAATGGATTTCAAACATTGTGCTAGTTTCAAAAGTAGACAAGTCCATCAGAATTTGTACGGACTTTAGGGATCTCAATCTTACATGTCCTAAAGATGACTTTCCATTACCAAGAATAGATGCCATCGTAGATTTGACACTAGGACATTCAATGTTCTCACTTATGGATGGGTTTAGTGGTTATAATCAAATAAATATAGCATCCAAAGATCAAGACAAGATATCATTCACATGCACATGGGGGACATTCTGTTGGAATGTTATGCCTTTTTTTCTAAAGAACGCCGGAGTAACCTATCAAAGAGCCATGACGACCATATTCCATGACATGATGCATAAGTTCATGGAGGACTATGTAGATGATATACTTGATAAATCTCACTCAAGAGAAGAACATTTACCTATCTTAGAGAAACTTTTTGTAAGATTGGAGCAATTTAAAGTAAGGCTAAATCTGAAGAAGTGTGCATTTGGTGTTCAATCAGGAAAGCTACTAGGGTACATTATTTCAGCAAAAGGAATAGAGGTAGATCCCACCAAATTCAAAGCCATCATGGAAATGGAAGCACCTAGAAACATAAATCAAGTGAGATCTCTTCAAGGTAGGATCCAATCCATTCAAAGGTTCATATCTCAATTAGGAAAAAAGTGTCATTTTTTCACTCAACTCCTTCATAAAGACATAGTTTTCAAATGGGATGAGAAATGTGAAGAAGCTTTCAACTTGTTGAAGAAATATATAATGAACCCTCCAAATTTGATGCCACCAATAAGAGGCAAGCCTTTAATTCTATACATTTCAGCGACCAAACATTCATTAGGGGCACTCTTGGCACAAGAAGATGAATGAGGAAAAGAAAAGGCCATATACTACATCAGCATAACTTTGGTAAAATATGAGTTGACTTATACCTTCATTGAAAGAGCATGTTTGACCATAGTTTTTGCTTCCCAAAAATTACATCACTATATGTTATCCCACAAGATTTGACTCATTGCAAAAATTGATCCCTTGAAATATCTTCTTAGCAATACAACATTGAATGGGAGACTAGCCAAATGGGTCATGGTGCTAAGTGAATTCGACATAGAATATGTGGATCGAAGATATATCAAGGGCCAAGTCATAGCTGATCAATTAGCAGAATCACCATTACAAGATGACCATCCAATTTAGGTGGAATTTCTAGATTATGAAATTGTGAATGTTGAAGGAAAAACATGGCAATTATATTTTGATGGTTCCTATACACAACATGGATCAGGAGAAGACATACTTTTGATTACTCCTCAAGGGTCTACAATTCTGAAATCATACAAATTTCTATTCCCATGCACAAATAATATAGCTGAGTACGAAACAATGGTCATTGGAATAAAACTAGCATTAGAATGGAAAGTGATAGAGCTACAAGTCTATGGAGATTCACAATTAGTTATCATTAAGATTAATGATGAATATCAGACTAAAGATGACAAGTTGATACCTTACAAAAATATGGTTGAGAATCTCAAGAAGTACTTCAATCTCATCACATTTGAGCAAGTCCCAAGAGAGAAGAATAAAGCAGTAGATGCAATGGCAACTTTGGCATCACTTCTCCAAACACCAGATATGGTGTGGTGAGATGAAGCCCATGGTAGAAGCATTATCCCTGTGAACAAAGAAGTTGTCAATTCTAACAATAGGTCACATATGTGGTCTTCAATTCCTACAGCCTCAATTTCACTTTCAAAGACTATGCCAAGTCCGATGAGATGGGAAGGCAAAAGAATCCTCTCACATAAATGATAAAGACTTAATTGCTTATGCTGATAAAGACTAGACAACTGACACCAAAATTGATTCCGAGTACATCAAGAACCTCATAAAAAAAATCTGCAAATACACTAGTTTATGACTAAGATAAACTAGGGACCTCAATAATTTGAAAAACTCTCTAATCTAGAAAGAGTCGTAAGACCAAGGCTCTGATACCATGTTAAGATAAACTATCCTATACCCAGAACCCAGTCTCCAGACATCCACCAGAAGAGATATGTTATCAACACTAAATTGTATTGAACTAAGGTGAGAATAAACATACAAAGGCCCTTTGCTTAAATAGGCAAGAGCTGGTAGAAAGAAAGGATAGGGTTGATACAAGTGTCTCAACCAGGAGGAGGTAGAGTTCTGATAGAACTCTACAATATCCTCTAGGATATGATAGAGTCCAAATTGGACTCAAAGATATCTATCTAACTCATTTATGAGTTGACCTAAGTAAACTTAAATAAGGAGTAAATTGGTTAAACAATATTACTCCAACATAATATAATACAATACTAATATAAACATTTATATTATAATACTAATGCTATGCTATTATTATTTAATATTAATATTTAAAAAAAAAATTGTAATATATAACTTAAAATTGAAAAAAATACTCAAGTCAATTAATAAATTAACAAAAAAAAATACAATTTAATATGTAACTTGAAATTGGAAAAACGAGTCCAAATGAAATTTTGAATTAGGCAGGAATTTTTGGATATCTGATTAGGCTTTTTATTTGCCTTGGGAAATGCCAAATGTGAACGGTCAACCCATTAGGCATGTTTAGCAAATTTATGTTGATCTCGAGACTTCGACCATATAGTTGACGATAATTTTTTCACCTGAAATTGATGAAATGAAAAAGGTTTCTTAAATACATTATCAGCTTTCTATCAATATAATTGCAGTCAAATTTTGAGTTTAGTAAGTAATTATTACTTATTTTTTAATTGAGTTATCTTTAAAGTTGTAATTGACATACTGATTGAAAAATAACTATAACTTTCAAACCGTTTAACCTTTTTGAAATCCAAAACATGCGTCACATTATATGCTTCGGTTACTATAAGAAAAAAAGTTTTCAATTTTGTAAAGTTTAGAATTAGTTAAGGTAGTCAGACATGAGAGTTTTTTTATTATGAAAAAGTTGTAGCAGAAAATTTATAATTAATTATTTATTTGGAAAAAAATTACAAAAACATGTGTCACATCTGGGCATGAGTCTACTACTTATATCTAGAATATTGGGAACATATGTCATCATTTGATTTTGATTAAGGTGGTCAGACATACACGTACTTTTTATCTTTTCCTTGAAATTTTCCTACTAATATATATTACAAATTTTATAATTTTATGATTTTTTATTACCAATTCTTACAAATTTGGCCTACATATTCTATTCTTAAGGCCATAGTTTGGTATACCAATTTTTAAGGATCATGGTATACCAAACTATGGCCTTAAGTGGTAATTATGATTTGGCCTACATATTCTATTCTTATAAATTTTTCACATAAGGTTGATAAGATGTTCAACTTTTTACGTCAAGTTGACTAACCCTGATTTTCTAATTTTTTATTACCACTTAAGGCCATAGTTTGGTATACCATGATCTTGCACATACCCATATGAAGGATGAAATGGTGGAAGAATATGAAGAATTAGAAATTGAAAATAATGGAATACATTGATGCATAAGAGGAAATGAAGTGTTAGCAGATGAAACAAAGGAAGGAGTGGATAAAATGCCAAGTAGTAGGAAAATTAATCAACCTCCACTGACTAAGAACCAAAAGATGTTGAAACAATTCAAAAGATAGAAAACTACATGAATAAAAGGGGAAAATTTTCCAATCATGAGGGGGTGGGATATATTATAATAGATATATCGTTGCATGAAGTGAGAGACATGCATAGTGTGGTAGTTGTAGGGAACAAATTAGGGATTTTTCAAAGTGGGTGAGAGGAAGCTTGGGAGTGTAAGGAAGCATCACCCAAGAAAAAGGTATATGCTAGTAAAATAAAGGAGAAGTGTGGAATTTCATAGAGATATTTTTATCCAAAAATGATGCACCAAGGGTTTAGGTGTTCAATTTGGGAGTGTGATGAGGGAAATAAGTCAAGACTCAAAAGGACATAGAAAAAGGAAAAAAATCCACCTTATCTATTATCTGATTGAAAGAAATTTATATTACGATATGATTACAATCAAGGAAAACATTACATTCCTCAAACACTATACAACTTAAACAAGCTCTCGAAAAACCCATTCCAATAATTGAGCTCTCTTCTCTAAAATTATCCCTCCTCACCTTGAAGATGGGTTGCCCAAAATAACCTATTTTTGATTTAGAGCTATGATATGGGAAATGGTTATCAAGGGTAGATCCCCACTTCCCATATACATTGGAAGACCAAAACCCACTCCTTAGGCCAAATCTAGTTTGCACAACCCAAAAGGATGAAGGGGTACAAATGCACAAATTTCTAATTGTGAAATTTGTAGACCTCGACAAATATGTTGACTCAAGTCAACCTATTCTGAAATAGCCGACATGTTCCCAAGAAGGTAAAATATGATAAAATATGCAAAGGATCAAACCTAGGTTCTAAATCTATAAGAATCTAGATCTGTAAGTTCACCACTTGTTCCTGCACACAAGAAAAATGGGAAATTATTATGGAAAGGGAATTTCCTTGGTTAAGCCCCTATATAGGAATTAACCTTGAAATGAAATAAGTAGAGAATATAAAAATAAGAAACATGTAAGTATTCCCCTTGCTTGTCAAACTCTCATGGATGGATGCAGATCTGATAAACCCATGAAGTTATATGAATGCTTTCTTGAGACGTGTTGCAGAATCAAGGATGTCCTCACAAATACAATTGATATACACTTACAAAATCATAGATCTTGAATGGATGTATGCTTGATCACTTCAATGGAGAAGAAAAGGAAATAAAAATGGATGTGGATCTTGTTTCTTGCTTTGAAAATTCCTCTACTTGACCACCATGGAAGAGAGAAACTTGCTTCAAAAAGAGAGGAAATTACCCTTGAATGGATCATGAAATGGAAGATACTAAGAGATATTGAATTAAAAGCCTTATCTTCAATCTTGAATCTAAAAGATCTTGGTTTCACTTGAAGTCACCAAAAATTGCTTGCACATAAAATCTTGATTGTAATTGTGTATTAAAATGAGGAGCCCAAATGTCCTTTTATACTTATTTCAAGGTTTAAAATTGACAGTTCAATCATGTTTAAGAGCGTGAAAATAAAAACCCATTCATTAGGCCTAGATCCCACTAAAAATCAACCCCCAAGGAATAGGCTGAATTTGACCTATTCCCAAGGAGGAAAACTTTTAAAATGGCCTCAGGATTAGGGTAGTGTAAGGAGATTGTAGGAAGAAAAGAGAAGATAAGCGGGAAATCAAGCGTAAATACATTTGGATCGAGGAAAAGCACTAAAGTGGGGCTTAATAGGTCCATGAGCCTCCAAATAAATGGGTGTTAACTTTTTAGGATGGTACATAATTTAGCCTCCACTTTAGTAGCAGTATGAGGTAAACTCATGCTAATGATAAAGTAGATCAAATGAATAAGATGATCTCATCAAGGTCAAGGAGACAAGGAAACATCAAGCCCCCAAGTGAATTAAGTCCTCATCAAATCCAAAACTAAGATAAGAGAAACATCACACATGATAGAGAGAGAGAGAGAGAGAGAGAGAGAGAGAGAGAGAGAGAGATCACCTTATATCCTAGTAAGATTGTGTGCCTTACTATGAACCACATAAAGAAGGTGTCGTAAAAGATGACATTAAAATTTCTAGCAGGTTTCTGTATCATGTTAGTCAATCCATCAAGGATATTTCCTTAAGGAAAGTGTATCTAATAAGGAATCTAGTAAAGGAACAACCTGTCCTAAGAAAAGGTAATATTTCTTAGGGGTTAGCAAAGAAAGGAAGGATCTTTCCTTAAGGAAAGTGTATCCATAAGGAATCCAAAAGGTACTCTTTCCTAAGGGAAGGTAAGCTTCCTTAGGATTTAAAAAGAAAAAGGAGGTCTATCCTTAAGGAAAGTGTATCCATTAAGGGATCCACAAGAGTGTTCATCCCGAGGCAAGCTAAGATTCCTTGGGATCAAAAAGAATAGGAGGGTCTACTCTTAAGGAATATGTATCCATTAAGGGATCCAAATGCAAAGAAGCATCAAAATTGTATGTGTGTGCAAAATATGAGCGAAGTGTATGCCCCCACATTAAAGTGATTGTAAATGCCTTTATTGGAGCAATAACTTTAAAATAACAAAGCATAGATGCATCCATGAGAAACATTTCCACTATGAAATACCCCCAACAAAGGAAAAAGAAAGGGAAATGAGAACATGCCAAAAGAGAGAACAAAAGGGATCTACCAACTTTGGGGTCAGTATGATCATATGATAATATGTGAGTTATTATGTCAAACTGAAATGTCATCATCCCCCAAAGGAAGTAGAACTAAAACACAATAGAAGAAATGTAAGAGTTAAAAAGAAGAGTCTTTTTGGACCGACAACATGTAGACCAAAAATAATCAGTGTCTACCATTTTGCATCATCACAAGAAGAAAACACAAAGGCACATTTCAGAACATTTACAAAAATTGTTGTATATATTTTTTAATTTAATATAGGTAACAAAATGGTTTAGGCCTAGAATTGAATTCAATTTGAGTTTATCCATTAATTTTTATTGAACTAGACATTCAATTACAATTATATTTGAATTAAAGTTAGGGTTCATATATCAATTATAGACAGGGTTAAGATTATAGTTTAATTAAAGTTACAAATCAATTAATGCTTTACTTAGGATTAAGGCCTTAAAAATGATATTTCTCAATGTCTTTTATATTCTTTTTAAAATTCAATTATAGATAGGGTTAAGATTATAGTTTAATTAAAGTTACAAATCAATTAATGGTTTACTTAAGATTAAGCCCTTAAAAATAATATCTCTCAATGTCTTTTATATTCTATTTTAAAATTTAAGTATGCTCTTTCATTTACAAGAAGTTATAGATGAAATTTGTCAATTTTAGGTTGGTTTTGTTTTCATGATTTAGATATAATATAGAAGATGTTTAGTCGATGATTATGATTTTTTTTTAATTTAGGAGTTTTTTTAATTTTTATTTTTTTTAGGGTTTAAGAGAAAAAATGGACTACTATTTGATTTTGATCATCTCAATATAAGTAGATTGTTATGAACAATATATATTAAAAATAGATTCATTCTACTAGTTGTTTTCTAAGTTACCTTTGTATTAAATTCTACTTAAATATAAGACTTTGTTTGTATAAAATACAATTGACATATATATTGCACCTCCTTTCAATGCAAGAGTCAATATTAATGTATTACTAGTATACCTATCTTCAAAAAAAAATATGTAAAGTACGTTGAGAGTTATCTTTGATTGAAATCTTTTTTTTTCTTCAAATTTCATTATTATTAAACAATTAACCTCTTTAGTAGTAATGAAATAAATGAATAAAAGTGTGTTTGTAGCATATAGTCAATCTTCTAGTGCACATTGATGCTACCTAATTAAAATATAATTTATATACTTACACCTCGTATTCATTATGAGATCTTTGTTATTTAGTAATAGATATTTGTTAATTCAATTCACAATTGTGAGCTTCACTTGGAAAAAAATATTGTTTAATCATCTGATCTATTGAGAAACAAAACACAAAAAGGACACTCAAATGATGAGTACAAAGATGTTTAAATCCTTGATGCAAGTGACAAGGGTTTGTAATGCTTCATTTTAATTGGCGTTGATCTCTAGTGATCTATTAGGATTACATCTTACACGAGGATGTAGGTATTTTCATGGATAATCTTTAGACAGTGTCATCTTTTCTTATGAGCTATGTGGAATTCCAATCTTTCTTAAAAGGGGTTTTAGTGCTCTTATTGGAGAGGATGTCTTTAATTGGAAAAGATGATATTTTATTTCATAACTATATATATTTTGCAACAATACTTGAGATATTTGTTGAGGTAATATGCATTTCAATAAGGATATTTCTTAATGTATTTTATATTTTTTATTGAATTTATATTGTAGAAGAAATTTAATTAATGAATAAACATAAAGTTTAGTATAGTTTTACATTTTTTGTTAAAGCTTGTAGCTAGATGAATATGACTTCTATTATGAACTTCTTAACAAATACAATTTCTTTTATTGGAATAACTCATGGCTAGTTTTACCTATAGAAAAATAAATAGAACATAAAAATTTACCCAAAACTTATATTACCCAATAAGTATTATTATAGATCAATATTTAGAAAATATTTTTCAACACTTATAAAGTAAAACTATTTTTTTTAAAAATTATTTATAATTATACAAAGCCCATTACAATATAATTATCTCCCACTATGTATAAAATTATTAATAAATAATATATATTTAAACAATAAATTATAATATGATTTATTAAAATGCTATATATTATAATACAATTTATTAAAATGCTTTTTCTAAGATACAATCTTGAAATGCATGCATTTTATATTATTTTGATAAATATAATACTTGCCACTTGAGTCAACATCTTCATATCAAGTTTTAAGCGTATCAAGACATATGTATGTTTGTATTAAGAATATCTTTTCAAACTTATTATAATTAGTTTTAATGAAGATCCGTTTACCCATAATTTTTCTAAATACAGCATGCATTTCTATCTTCACTTTTTTTTTCTCGACTTACATTCCAGTTTAACAATCGCTGCATGCTTCACTTCTATCTACTTTTAACCAGCTTCATGTGTCTCTCCCTCTTTCTTTTTAAAATGTAATAACTTTTACAACACGCAAGGTCTGAGAAGGCACTACTATTAATATTTGGTTGCTGAAGTTGATGTGTTGTTTTGAAGCATTTTCAATTGGGTTGTTTCTGGCGCGAGCAGGGCTGAGCATCAAAATTATATAAGAGAGCAATAAAAAGAGGGATTGATGGAAAATTGGAGGAATTCTTGTAAGGGGGCTGAGGCTGAGGAAAATTATACATTCAGCTCGATTGAGCGTGCAATCGGTGATATAATGAAGCAGCGAGTGCGAGATCATATGGCCCAGACGTTTTACATGTCTCCACCAGAAGATGATCATGCACTCTTCATCTTCAAGAATAGCTATAAAACAAAAAAATGTCATGAAACAAACAAATCTCACGAAACAATAACTCTGACAAAAGACTCAGAAATTGTGAAAGAGGTCTTCAGGATAAATGACATTCTTTCAAATCAAGATGAGGTAAGACTTTTGTTTCTTGTAGCTCTTCCTCATTTTGCATTGTTTCTCGTTATTTCAAGAAATGGCATTTGCTGATACACGAAAAAATGGTATTACCAATTCATTTTGAAATTATTGGTATGGTAGTGAAATTAGGGCTTGTTCATTTCATTTCTCTCAAGAAACATAGTTTGTGTTGTATTTTGCAGTCAGAAAGCCAAGTGGGCGAATCACTGAGTAGACTAGAGTCGATGTCATTGTCCTATGAAATCCTCAAGGTAAATGAGTAGAATTATTATTGAATTAGTTGTTAGATTTGTACATGTTCTTGTTCTTGTTCTTGATCTTGATATTGATATTGATCTTGATCTTGATATTGATCTTGATATTGATATAAAGGAAACTAAGATTGGCCCAAATGTGAAATTGTTGCGGAAGCACAAGTCCAAAGAAATTAGGTCTATGGCCAGGAAGCTTATCAGGTAAATCAAGCAAATTTTGTTGTGACCTGGTTCCTCTTTCCAGCTTTCACTTATTCACTCTAGCTGAGATGGAAGTATAAAAGATTTACATGAATTGTTTTGCACTTTGCAGAAGATGGAGAGAAGTTGCAGATGAACAGATGAAAAAGGTTGATGAGATTACCATAGCAGCCCCAGGTAATCTCAGACTAATCATTTTTGCCTTCCTTTTCTCCATCCTAAGCCGAGACAACTTGTACATAAGTTTTCATGCATTTGTTTTTAGTGCAACAAGTCTCTCATCATAAAATAGAGCAGCCATTGAAAGTGGATGACAGTCAGTATTGCAAACAAGAAACAAAGAATCACATTGTTTTCAATCATAAGGGACTGCGAGTTGTTTTCAATCAGAATTTGCATAAAAATTCAAATTTCAACAAGCCTGCCTCTCTTCCACTTCCTTCACCACATGTAAGTAAACTTTTACTGTGAAAATAGAATTGAAGGCTTCTAAAATTCAGATTTGATGGGATGTTGATTGCATAAATAGTAAGTTTTAAGCAAAAATGCTAAGCTAACACATTTATGTATTTTGGATATCTGATATTTTTATGTAGAAATCGAACTCTGCTACTCTTGATGAGAAATCTTTAAAAGAAAAGATTGAAGCATCAAAGAAAAGGTTTCAAGAAGGGTACCAACAAATTGCAAAGGGTTCGTGTTAAATCTTTCCTTTTGATCTTGTTTCTGAATTGACCTACTTACTAATGATGAATGAATCTTTAATTAAAATTAATTATTTTTTATTTTATTTTTCAGCGAAGAGGCAACGCTCAGTTCAGCTGATTTCTATCCAAGATCTACCTAAACAACATGATCAGCAGCGGAAGAAGATGAAGAACTTCTAGCGGCATAGATTGCTTTCATTGCCTGGAACAATTAAATTGCTTTCATTGGCTCGAACAATTAGATAGTTCCAGCTTAATTTGTAATAATTGTTTGCCATTCAAAACCAGATGGCAAGACACCAAATTTGTAAGAATCTGTTTATTGTGAAGCCGTTGAAATGTGACGGTTTATATTTTGATCGATTTTTATTTATTTTGAAATAAAATAAATATTTATAATTTTTATATGTATATTGGATATGATAAAAAATTGATACATAGTAAATATTTTAGTGCTACTTGACATGGTTACAATTTTCTTTTTCTTGATTCAAATTCAATTAATCTCTTTTATAATAAACGTTCTATAATTCAAATTCAAATTTGATTTTTTATATGGATCATTAAACAATTATTGTGTAATTTTTTTTGGATAATGTAGGTGATAAAATGGTGTAGATCTGGAATTGAATCAAGGTTGAGTTTATTCAAACTAGACATTTAATTACAATTACATTTGAATTAAGGTTAGGGTTCATATATAAAAATTATAGATAGGGTTAGGATTATAGTTTAATTAAATGAATGCTTTACCTAGTATTTAATTAGGCTTAAGAGTGAACTAAGACGTTAACAATGATATCTCTCACCCTCTTTTACATAATATTTTTAGAATTTAAGTATGCTAGTTCTCTTTCATTTGAAGTTGTTGATGGGATTTGTAGTTTTAGGTTGGTTTTGTTATGGATAGAAGATGTTTAGTTGATAATTAGGATTTTTTTCAATTTAGGAAATTTTGTTTCAATTTTTTATTTTATTCAGGGTTTAAGAGAAAAATTGGACTATTATTTGATTTTGATAATCTCAAATATAAGTAGATTGTTATGAATAATTATATATTAAAAATAGTTTCATTCTACTAGCTTTTTTCTAATATGTTACATTTGTATTAAATTTGAAGTCTATATAAGACATTTGTTTATATAAAATATAATTGACATATATATTGCACCACGTTTCAATACAAGAGCCAATATTAATGTATTACTAGTATACCTATCTTTAGAAAAAAATATTCATAAAGAATTATCATTGATTGAAATCTCTTTTTTTTTCACAAATTTTCTATCGTGGCATATTTGGTGGAGCACCCGAACTGGCAAGCTATCAATGCCACTAAAAGATATTTTGTTTAGTCTTATAATGGCATTCTCAATATTGGATGTGATTGGTATAATCAAATTTTATATTTTTTAGCTACACTATTAGAAGTATATACAAACAAGGCTGAAGTGTAGCTTAGTTCTTAAGTAAAGAATTTTAAATAATTGAAAAGGTATGTGACAAGGTAGATGTTTGCAAATATATGAGTATATATTATATTAATGAATAGAAAATTAAATGAAATGTTCAATTTTTTTAATATATGAGTATATATTGTGTGATTATTAGTTCCTAAGGTAGGCCTAGAACTCTAGGCATCCACCTAGTTTAACTAGTTATTAATAATTCATGTTTTATAAAGTAGAATTTTTTTATTTATTATTATGTTATTATGCAAAATATATATTTTTGTTTGTATTTTAAAAGTACTTTAATCAATACAAATACATTACAATTATTACTTAAATTATATTTTATATTATATTATATGAATAGTAATATTTATAATATTTAATTATCTTTCTATTACATTATACTATATTTATATCATTATAAAATTAAAATAAAATATTCCAAAGTTTTAATTTAATATCAATTATATTATATTTTATACTATATTATATTATATTTATATTTTTTATTTTTAATATTATTAATTAAATAAATTTTTCTTTTGTTATTTATGGTATTATATCATATTATAATAATAGCATACATTAATTCTAATTGTACTACTTGGTATATTATATTATTTTATCAATAAACTAATAAATTATTTTTCTATTAATGTTAAATTATAAATATATGAATAATTAATTTACTAAAGTATATTATATTATTTAATATATTAAAATTATTAATTTAATTTTATATTATTTTTTATTAATATAGAATAATTATTATGATATATTAATATATTCCTAATTAAACTAAGGTACAATTCCCTTTTTTACTCTTGCATATTATATTCATGTGTGACTTACTAATGTATCAATACTTTATCCATTTGAATACATCATTTTTAAATTATAGGATGTTAGTTTATGTTAAGAATATAGATCTATTTTTTTAAGAATAAATATTCTCTTTACATATTGTATGTTATGATCTCTCAATTAAAATTTTTGTATTTTCTTTAATATTTAAAAAAATACTTGTGAAGATTAACATTCTTTTTCATAAGAATTGTCTATTATAATTTTGTGAACATATTTTTATTTTTTGTGGAGAACTTATTTTATGTATTTAAACATCAATTTCATTTGTAGAGATATAATTATAGTTCAAATAGTGTAATTATAAAAAAAATTAAATTGAAACACTATTATTTTATTTTAATTATTATTCTAAAATTTTAAATTCTTTTAAAAAATTTAAACAACTCTACTAGCATTTTGGAAGGAACTTCGTTGCTCTGCATGAGCCTTGTTTAAAGAGGGATTCAATTTAACTTAGAGCTCAATATATATTGAGTAGATTTAATTGTTGTAATTTTTTATTTAATAATTTTGTTATATAAGAAAGAGTTTAAATAAATACATTAGATTATGTGTTTTGTAATAAAAATAGTAAATTGATAGAATTTTTATACAAAAAAATTATAAATTTATATTATAAAAAACTTTTGATAAAGTACTTCTAAATTTGACTAAAAAGAAATTATAAAAATCTAAAATCCTGTGTTCATAGCCTACCCTTTTGAAACTAATTTCCTTCAACTGATTACTAAATTAGGCCCAACTGGCACCAAGTTGTGCATAGCTTCCTTTTTGATGAGTTAATTCACCAGTCTTCTTGTGGATGTTTTCTTCTAGCACCCATGTTCATAGTCTGTTATGGGATGCTCAACTTTGGATCTTCCATTTGTTTTCTTTGCTTTGGCTCAAATCACATTGCATCACTTTAGAAAGAAAATCTTCTTAAAACTTTCATAAAATCATATGACAAAAATAAAAATGCAATAGGAGATAAAATATAATGAAATCTATTAAAAAAATATTCATTTATAATTTATTAAAAAATTATAATTATTTATTTATATATTTTTAAAAAATAAATAATAATTAATTATTTCAATATTATATTATTTAATAATATTAAAAATAATAAATACTATTTAAAATTTTCTCAATATAATTGACTATATTTATAAACAAATTAAATTTAAATGGGATTTGGGGAGGAAATTTGGAAGTGAAATTTGGAGTGAAGTCACGCGAATTTGATGATGTTGCAATGACGTGGAGGATTTTATTCTCCTCCGCGCGGTTTGATTTTTATTTCTCCCCGGTTATTTTTTCTTTAGCTTTTTGTTCTCCGCTATTTGGTTGTTGGTTAGCATTTATTTCTTGTCTAGCTGTGTGTGTGTGTGTTGCACCCCTAGCTTTCAATGGAGCTAGAGCTACTTGCCATTTATTTATCTACCCCTAGCCCCGATGCTTCAGATCATCCCCCTCCAAAAAAGACATTTGTAGAGACGGTTTCCCCTCCCAGCAATGGTATCTCCCCTGCTGTGAGATTTGTTTCAACTGCTTGATGCGAACGACCCAACGCCGAAGGTAAGAGCCCTATCAATGCTTTGAAAGAGTTCTTCATTTCCCCAAATGATGAAATGTTAAATGAGATTGCTTGGGAAAAATCTAGGTTAAGCTCTACTACGATTTTCTTTGCTTGTGTTGATGTGGAAAAATGCCCACCACAGAAATTCATGGATGATTGGTTTCACAGTCTATGGAATTTGAAGCTTGGCTTGAAGATCTCCTTCTGTAGGCAAATCCAGTGCGGGTTGTATATCATTTTCTTTAGCAATCATGACTCGCAGCTTGAAGCTCTTAAGAGACATTACTGGACCGTTGGAAAAACCTCTTTCCATGCCCTAGCTTGGTCGCAGGAAGCCATTAATGAAGAGGTTCTTGCGCTCTCCTGCCCTAGGTGGGTTATAGTCAAAGATGTCCCACCTTTTCATTGGAAATTTTTACCATAGTTGCTAGATGAATTTGGAAAAATTATCTGAATAGATGAGACACCCCGTCTGGTTCCTAATTTGGATGCTAGAGTTTTGGTTTCAATCAAACCTGGGATTGACATCCCCCCAAACCTGAACCTTAATATTGGTGGAGACATTTTTATTTGCCCGATTGAGATATTAGGTGGTTTGAATGCTTGCTTTCTCTGTAAAAGAGAAGGGCACCAAAGGAAAAACTGCCTGATAATTGCTAACCGTAGAAAGCCCATTTTGACTGAGGCCCCTAGAAACCCTAGCATTGCTGGAGCTCCTTTAATTAGGACACAACTTGATGCCACCATCGAAAACCCTAAATCATCTTTGGATTTAACCTTTCCTAAGGACACTCATAGAAAATTCAACCCCACCACTCTCGCAATCTCTGGCTCTATGCCAGACCAAACTTCACGCCCTATGGACACCAATTTAGTGATGATCCCTAGGAAAATCCCTAACCCAATTGAATTTACATCTCTTGAAACTCCTTCTCCTGATGAATTCTAGATAGTTGCTAACAGAAAATGTCAATGAAAAAATGCTCAACAACTAGCGTTGGAACGAATTCGTTCAGGTAATCCCAGATCTAGCCATTTTGAAATTTTTAATACCAGTCCGCTTATGATTGAAGCTGGTCCTCATCATAATAATTTTGATAAATTTGAACTTAACAGTAGTATTGACATTACTATGAATGACAATACTGACAATAACAGGATTGATACTATAACTGTAGACCCCATTCCCACATTGGAGACTCCTTTTGAGGTTCCTCCTCCTAATCCCCCATCCTCTTCCCTCAATGAAATTGAAAACAATCTGGTCATTCAAGTTATCTATGCTAAACCTACACCGGCCTCTGGTTCTACAGCTAAAGACATTCAGGGTTCATGTATTGACTATGCTGGTGGCAGTGATGAGGAAGATGTTATGAAAAGCTCTGTTTCTAAGAAAAAAGGTAGACCCCTTGGATCTAAGAACAAAAAGAAGAATGGAGATGTCTCTGGTCTCCCTACTAGCTCCCTTAATCATATCTCCCCATGAAGTTTATCTCTTGGAATGTTAGAGGCCTCGAGTCTCCAGATCGCAAGTTTATTATCAAGAGGTTTATGGACTGTCATACTAATATTGATATTATGATGTTGCAAGAAATCAAAGCCGTGGGTTTCACTCTAGATAATGCCATTAATTGTATTTGGAAGGATGCCTTTAAGATTGTCACTTTGCATCCTAAAGGGAAAGGTGGAGTTTCCCTCCTTATTAGCCCTAAATGGACTAGATACATTACTAATTTAGTTATTTCACCTTGTAACAGGGTGGCTTGGGTCACTCTAATGGTTAATGATTCCACTTTTGGGATTTGCTCTCTTTATGCCCCTAATGACTATAATGAAAGAACCATCCTCTGGGATTGGATGACTACCCTGCCTAGTGTTCCTTGGCTTGTTGGTGGTGACTTTAATATGATTGAGAATTCTGATGACAAAATTGGATGCTCTCCCTTTGAATGGAAAGGTTCTGAGAAGACTCATTGGGATAACCTTAAGCATCATCTTCAACTTTTTGACCCTCTTGAAGGCAATAAATCTAAATCTTCAGCCCTCTAGTATACTTGGTGCAATTTTCAACAGGGTCCTAATCGTATTTATTCTAGGCTTGACAGGTTTTATGCTAACAGTAGCTTCTTTTCCTTCTCACCTAACCAGTATCGTAGTGTTGTTGCTACTATCCCTGCTACTCTTTCCGACCATTACCCCATTTTAGCTTTAGTGAATCTCAGGAATTCCATCCTAGCTACCTCTCAAACTAATCAAAAATTTATTCTCAATACTTCTCTTCTTGGAGATCAAGATGTGCTTATTTCCATTAAGATGGTTAGATTATTCAACCTGCAGAATAAGACTCTCTCTCATACTAGTAGATGGAATCTTAATATCTCCTCTTGGCAGAAAATCTTCCAAACTTTTGGTCAAAAAAAGGCTAAAGACTTTAGACATGTGGAGAAATTACTTTTTGACCATCTTCATGTGCTTGAGAGTAACATTCAATCCTAGCCCGACTCCCCTGCCCTTGCCAAACAAGTATCCCTGGCTAGGGACACCCTTAGGAAACATCAGCAAGTTAAGATCAAAGGTGCCTTTATTAGAGCCTATAACCATTGGCTTCAGTATGGTGATAAAGGCTCAAAAATTTTCTTTAACCTCCTTAAACACAAATAGAACAAAGAAAGGATTGACAGAATTGTTATGAATGATAAGGAGCTCCTCACCCTGCATGACATTACCAATGCCTTTGAGATGTTCTACAGAACCCTCTTTACCTCTGAGGATACTGAAACTTTGAAAGTCACTAGGATCAAGTGCATTGACCTCATCCCCAAGATGATTTCTGACAGTGATCTCCTTCTCCTCCAAAATATGGTCTCCCATCAGGAAATTTTTGAAGCCATTCGTAAGCTCAAGGACAATAAAGCCCCTAGCCTGGATGGGCTCCTTGCTGAATTTTACAAAGCTAATATTGACTGGATTACTAATGAACCTCATGATCTCTATACATAAGCTTTCAATAATGGTACTTTGGGAAACTCTATTAACACCGGTATTATCAAATTGATTCCTAAAGATGGTGATAGAGCCCTTGTTAAAAATTGGCATCCTATTACTCTCCTTAATGCTTCCTACAAGATCCTCACCAAGATCCTGGCCTCCCGATTGGAAAAAATTCTCTCCAAATTCATTTGCTCTACCTAGACCGGATTTATTAAAGGAAGGTATATTTTAGAAAACCTTGTTACTAGTTGGGAGGCCATGGAATGGGCCAACACTTCTAAATAGAACGTTGCTATGCTTCTTGATTTTGAGAAGGCGTATGACAGGGTTGAATGGGGTTTTATCCTTATGATGCTAAAGGCTTTTGGCTTCCCCAACATATTCTGAAAGTATGTCCAAATCCTACTTAAAGATGCCTCTGCCATGGTTGAAGTCAATGGGGCTCTTTCCCAACCCATCCTGCTATCCCAGTCCATTAGACAGGGTTGCCCTCTGGCTCCTGCTCTATTTGTCATTGCTTCAGATGCTTTATTTTACCTCCTTAAAGATGATACCATCTCTCCTAGAGTCCGGGGCATTACTCTGCCTGATGATTCTGAACTCCTTAACATTCAGTTTGCTGATGATACCTCTCTATTTTTGGAACTCTCACAGAATAACATTCAGTGTCTCAATCAAAAGCTTGAGCTCTTTGGTAAAGCCTCAAGGGCCCGTATCTCCAGTTCCAAGTCTGTCATGCTAGGGTGGAAAGAAATGCCTCCTAATTGGCTTACTCATTTTGGGTATGCTTGGGGAGGACCTAATAAGATTGTTAGATACCTTGGTATCCCCTTCTCTGTGTCCCCTTCACTCAAAGATATGTGGCTCTGGATTAAGGAAAAAATTGTCAAAAAGCTTAACAAATGGAATAATAGATTTATTTCCCTTGCTGGGAGGGTCTAGGTCTATCAGAAAATTCTATCTTCCTAAAGTATTTACTACTCTTCTGTTTGGATTTTTAGTAACTATCAAATCTTTGAAATTCAAAAGGCCATATGTCAATTCCTGTGGCCAGATGGGAAAGGCAACAAAAAAGCCCATGCGATTAAATGGAGCTGGTGCCACTTAGAGAAAAGTCTTGGTGGTCTTGGCCTGAAGGATCTCAAGCTTTAGGGAATGTCCCTTGCCTCCAAATGGATTTTCCAAGCTCTTGAAGGGAATGAACCCTGGAAGGTTCTTATCAGAAATAATATTCAGAATGGTGTCCCTAAGAATGCCAAGTCCTGGAAAGACCTCCCTTTTTGTGACCTGATTGTTGGTAAGTTTCACGTGATTGTTCGGGGCACTTGGGTTTTCAGATCCATTTGGAAGGCTTGGGAGAATGTCCATGGGTTCATTGATAATTCTAGATTTGACTACAATTATACCTTACATGGAGAACGTTCTATTTGGTGGAATCTCTTCCACCAAGGTAAGCCCCTTGCCCTTACCAAGGGGTGTTCTACCAGATTTTGGGCTAGTAAAGGCATCAAATGCATCATGGATATTATGGAACATAACAATCTTATTAGCTGGGATAGCCTTGCCAGGGATTATGATCTTCCTGTTTCCCATAAAAGAACTTACAAGCTGCTCAAGTTGGCATGTGCTACCCTTAATCTTCCTAGGAACACCGATGTTGACTCCCATCGATAACTCAATTTTAGATGGAAAAAAGGCTCCCTCCTAACCAGCATTAAAGCTAAAGACATCTACAAACTCCTCAATCATGATATCTCTGTCACCGATCATATTAACACTATTTGGTATAGTACCACTAGTTCTACTGATTGGCAGAAAATGTTTGATAAACTATGGAAGTCCCCCATCCCGCCTAAGATTAAATGCTTCAAATGGCAGCTTTTGTTGGATAGACTTCCTATTAGGAACCACCAGGCCACTTTTGATACATGTCCTATCTGCAAGATGCCTGAGACTATGAGGCACATTTTCTTTGATTGTAGTTTTGCTAGAGAGATTTGGCTTATGTTTGTTGTCTCTATTACCAAGCATGTTTATACTCTTGATATCATTACTGGATTTATTGATGGGCTCCACAAAGATGCTAACCTATTTTGGCAAATTCTCTCATCTTTCATCCTTTGGTATATTTGGAAATTGAGAAATGAATCTAAATTTCAAGGCATTAATAGGACTCTTACTAGGTTTTGTAGAAAACTCACCCGTTTCAAAATTGCCTCTCAGGTTTGCTGCATGATGAATCTGGAGCGGAGGAAGCTGTTGAGATTTCTTTGTGATGGTCATGCTTCTATGTTCATATACGAGATGAAGGATGGATATGAGTGGGCCAACATTGTGGACAACCAAATGGCTTTTGATGCTACGCTTGGAAAGCTTATTCAAGACATTAGAGACAACAGTGGTCCCAGATTTGATAAGCTGCATTTATACTCCCAGATTTTGGAATAGAAAAAAGTGGTCTGGATGGAGGGTGCACTTGGTTGGACCACTTGGATAGATAATCTTGATGATGTTCTTCATTAGAGCTCTTTTGTTCCTTTTTGTTCAATCCTCCGTACTGTTTTAGTTTGTAATTATGTCTTAAACTCTTAGCTATTTTTTCTTAACTGATACTCTCTGATTGGTAGGTTAAGGTCTAGCCTCCCCTCTTTTTGGTGCTATTTTGTGAACTCTCGATCTTTAATATAAAAAATTAAATTTAAATAATAGAAGAAATATAAAAATCTAAATTTAAATTGTGAAATTAATTTTTTTATAAAGTTTATAGTTAAAGGTGAACTATGAGAAGGGACAAATATTTCCTAAAAAATGGCTTAATATAAAAATCTAAATTTAAATTATGAAATAAAAAACTTATTAAGTTTTTAATTAAATGTAAACTATAGAAAGGAAAAAATATTTCAAAAATTATAATATTGGAAAAATCATACTTATTAGAAAAATAAAAAATAAAATAATTGAAACTAATTAGATCTAATATCCAATAGTAAATATAGATGTTGAAATTTATTGTATAATGTGCTCAAATTAGATTACACAAGGAAAAAAAAAAGAATTCCTAAAACTAATTAGTTGGAAGAAAAAAGAAAACTCTAGAAATATGTTACTTTTTAGCTCAATTTAAAAAAAATTATACTTTTTACACCTATATGCTATTGGTTATTTAATATTCTTTTGTAAAATTTATACATTTGCCCTATTTTATCCTTGTTCAAGTGTGTTTTTCCATATTTATGTCTCAATATCTATGGTTTACCTATGTTCTATGTGGGCGAACTTATTTATTAGAGGTTTTTTAGTACTTTTTATAGGAAATATTATTGTATTGTATTCATTAAGCATTGATTTAATTTTTTTAAAATAATTCAAGTTTATAAAATTAATATGTGAAATGTTTAATTTTATAATTTATAAAAATTATTTTTCTTCAATGTGATAGGCTAATATCATTTGAGTGTTATAGGAGTATTTTTTAAGGAATAATAGATATTTTAGGTTTTTTTAGATTTCTTTATATTTAAAAAAATGTCTATTTTAGTTTTTTAATTTTTATTTATAAAAATATAGTTAATAAGATCAAATAGCTATTTTATAAGGATTTAGATTCACATTTAAAATAATAAAATTGAATAAAAAATGTTGACTACTAAATTTCACAATTCACAGATGCAAACATGACATAAACAACAACTGAGTTCATGACAGAAACCTTTTAGCAAAACATCAAGCAAACAACAACCTAATGATAATCAAACCCCAACTGCAAGGAAAATGGTAATGCAAATGATTGGCAAAAATAAAGAATGAACACTTGAGTGAAGACACCAACAAAGAAAAATGGAAGGCACCAAATGAAACCCGGAGTAAATCTTTTTTCATGTCTATAAAAATATTTAAATCTAATTTGGAAACATTTCAAGGATTTTGGTGTTTTTTGCTAAATAGAGTAGACTAACCAACCAAATAGACAAGATCTTTAAGTGGTGTTCGCAAAAATTTCAAGTTTGGCTAAGCATGTGATCCCTTCTGAGGGGTTTCTTTATTGTTGATTATGTCTACAAATCGCTTAAAATATAAATTTTATTTGACAAGCCTCTTTTTTTCAAATGAATAAATACCTACGACTTTTCCCAAATGAATTTGATTAGAGAATCTCCTCACCAAATACTTGATTTCAAACATGTTGGAAAAGATAGGCAATGCCCTAAGAACATTCATTGGGGTAAAAGAGGAGTTTTTCTTTGGTAAACTAGGAGTGAATGCAAAAATTTTATGTAATGTCTTTCCAAGGAACCCTCAAAACATAAGCGCAATACATGCACAATTAATATTTTATCAAGAGCATGGAATAAGAAAATAAGGATACATACAATGATCATTACACAATTGTGACAAGTGGAAGTCTCTCAAGCACTTCTAAGGGTTCATTAAAAACTCCATACACATACTAAAATAGTTGTAGACATTCTTGAGAACACTTTGCAAAGATCTAGACCATGTCCTATGAACCTCACAAGGTGGACCAAACAATGTCTACGGTCGCCAATCAAGGAGACTAAGTCCATCCTCGACACATATATCACTAGGTTCATTTTAAAACCCAAATGAAATATGAGTTAAACTAGATCAAAACATGCTTAGAAATTGGAAGTAAATATATGAAATTGCTCACAGAAACAAAGAGAAACCAAATCTAACATCCATTTGTACACAGCCCCGAGAAACAGACTATCACATATTCATAGATCTGGTTAAATATATGCATAGTTTTAGAGAACATATGCATAGAAACAGAGAACAAATGCATAGAATTATGAAGATATGCACATGGGTAGTAGACAAATTCACACCAAAAAGTATCATATACATAAAATTGAGGCCAAATTCACTCAAGATATGATCATAATAAACATAAATGAAGTAATCTACTAAGCATAACAATATAATGCAAAATCACTGAATACAAGTATAAGGACTAGAGATGAGCACAACATGCTCAGTGTCACGACACTATAAGTAGTTCATCACCTATATGTTGATCCCCAAAAGTGATGTGCAATATCACCTAACCATGTAGTATCAAATTTATAAACATCTTCTTTATTTCTGAAAAATATTTTAGTATTAAGTTTTAATAATATAATTTTTTTAAATGAAAAATAATATAATTTTCCCTAATGCATGTTTCTAAAATTTTAATAATCCACGTTTAGAAAATATATATGTTTTAATATGTTCTAATTTTCTAATCCACTAAAGTAGCGTTCAAAGAAGCAGTTAATATTTGGGAAAACAAAATAACTTGAGATGGCTGCATAGACGCTGCCTGCATGTTTTTATCTATGTAGAATATCTTTGGAAACTTAATATAATTAGTTTTAATAAAGATCCATTTACCCACAATTTTCCTAAATATTGCTATATCTTCACTTCCTCTCCTTTCAAACTCGCTGCATGTATTTCTATCTTTACTTTTTTTTCTCGACTTACAATCCATTTTAACCTCGCTGCATGAGTTTCTTGGCTTCACTTCTATCCTCTTTTAACCCAGCTGCATGCGTTTCTTTTTTAAATAAAGTAACTTTTAGAACACGCAAGGTCTGAGAAGGCACTGCTATTAATATTTAGTTGCTCAAGTTGATGTGTTGTTTTGAAGCATTTTCATTTGGTTTGTTTTTGGCGCGAGCATCAAAATTATATAAGAGAGCAAGAAAAAGAGGGATTGATGGAAAATTGGAGGAGTTTTTGTAAGATTGAGCGTGCAATCGATGATATAATGAAGCAGCGACTGCGAGATCATATGGCCCAGACGTTTTCCATGTCTCCACCAGAAGATGATCATGAGCTCTTCATCTTCAAGAATACCTATCAAACAAAAAAATCTCACGAAGCAATAAATCTGACAAAAGAATCAGAAATTGTGAAGAGGTCTTCAGGATAAATGACATTCTTTCAAATCAAGATGAGGTAAGGTTCTCATTTCTTGCATTGTTTCTCGTTATTTCAAGAAATGGCATTTGCTAATACACGAAAAATATGGTATTACCAGTTCATTTTGAATTATTGGTATGGTAGTAAAATTAGGGCTTGTGCATTTCATTTCTCTCAAGAAACATAGTTTGTGTTGTATTTTGCAGTTGGAAAGCCAAGTGGGCGAATCACTGAGTAGACTGGAGTCGATGCCATTGTCCTATGAAATCCTCAAGGTAATTGAGTAGAATTATTATTGAACTAGCTGTTGGATTTGTAGATGTTCTTGTTCTTGTTCTTTTATTATTATTGAATTAGCTGTTGGATATGTTCATGTTCATGTTCATGTTCATGTTCATGTTCATGTTCTTGTTCTTGTTCTTGATCTTGATCTGCCTTGTGTGAATAAATAATAATATACAGGAAACTAAGATTGGCCCAAAAGTGAAATTGTTGCGGAAGCACAAGTCCAAAGCAATTAGGTCTATGGCCAGGAAGCTTGTCAGGTAAATCATGAAAAAAAAAATTGTGACTACTGAAAATTGAAATTTGAATTCCAGTTTAAATGTTTAATCTATTCATTTTTCCAGCTTTCACTTATTCACTCTAGCTGTTGGAAGTTGTGAGATGGAAGTTTAAAAGATTTACATGAATTGTTTTGCACTTTGCAGAAGATGGAGAGAAGTTGCAGATGAAGAGATGGAAAAGGTTGCTGAAAATATTGTACCTCCCATAGCAGCCCCAGGTAATCTCAGACTAATCATTTTTCCCTTCCTTTTCTCCTTCCTAAGCTGAGACAACTTGTACATAAGTTTTCATGCCTTTGTTTTCAGTACAACAAGTCCCTCATCATATAACAGAGCAGCCATTGAAAGTGGATGGCAGTCAGTCTTGCAAACAAGAAACAAAGAATCACATTGTTTTCAATCATAAAGGACTGCGAGTTGTTTTCAATCGGAATTTGCATAAAAATTCAGATTTCAACAAGCCTGCCTCTCTTCCACTTCCTTCACCACATGTAAGTAAACTTTTACTTTGAAAATAGAATTGAAGACTTCTAAACTTGAGATTTGATGGGACGTTGATTACATTTTGGATATCTCATGTCTTTATGTAGAAATCGAACTCTGCTACTCTTGATGATAAATCCTTAAAAGAAAAGATTGATGAGAAATCTTTAAAAGAAAAGATTGAAGCATCAAAGAAAAGGTTTCAAGAAGCGTACCAACAAATTGCAAAGGGTTTGTGTTAAATCTTTCCTCTTGATTTTGTTTCTGAATTGACCTACTTACTAATGATGAATGACTCTTTAATTAAAATTGTAATTGTACTTATTTTTGCAGTGAAGAGGCAACGCTCAGTTCAGCTGATTTCTATTAAAGATCTACCTAAACAACATGATCAGCAGCTGAAGAAGATGAAGAATTTCTAGTGGCTTTCATTGGTTGGAACAATAATAATAAGCTTTCAATTAGATTGCTTTCGTTGGCTGGAACAATTAGATAGTTCGAGCTTAATTTGTAATAATTGTTTGCCATTCAAAACCAGATGGCAACACACCAAATTTGTAAGAATCTGTTTATTGTGAAGCCGTTGAAATGTGACTGTTTTTTGAATGGCTACCGGATTTTTTAATTAGCTTGGTGTTCTCTTCCAAGCAAATGTAATTTTCTTGCGTATGAAGTATATCTTTCTATTTAAAAGAAATTATTGATACATGCATCAATTGTATTACCAGCAAAAACGATGCTCAGTTTTATATGTACTTCAAATATAAAGTGGAAGTGTTTAATGATTATAAAAAAGTATAGATAAATTTTAAAATAGAGAAAATAAATTTAAATCTAATTTGATAAAATTATATATTTACTATGTTTTTATTTTATATTATTTTAGGTGTATGTTATTTGTAGAATGGTAAAGAATATATTTATAGAATATTAAAATAATTAGTTAGTACATGATTAATCTAGATAAAAATGTTTTGAGATTTTAAATGATGATGTTAAATGAATTATACAAATTGAATTAAATTAAATGCTACGTATTTAGTTTTAAAATTATTATAGACATTATTCCCCACATACCAAAAGTTAATTTATTTATTATGGTATTTATGGACTTGAACTCGATATGTAAATCTATATTTGAGAGAGTCCAAAATAAAATGTTTAAATTTAAAATTTCAAGATTCAAATCAATGATAAAAGAATTGACTTAAATTGATTTTGGCATATAGAGCTAAATGAAGGTAATGAGCAACCAAATATATTGAACAAATATTTCTATTGTACTAACTATTGAAAATATATGAAAGAAAATCTTTCTATTATAATATTGAAAAAAACATACTTATTAGAAAAAATAAAAAATAAAATAATTGAAACTAATTAAATCTGATATCCAATAGAAAATATAGATGTTAAAATTTATTGTATAATGTGCTCAAACTAGATTACACAAGAAAATACAATAATGAAATAAAAGAGTTCCTAACTTGGAAAATTGTATAATATGGACTTGAACTTGATGACAGACAAGAAATGATAACAACTAGTAAGGAATGATAACCAGAGTTCAAAAATAAAATATTTAAATTTAAAATTTCAAGATTCAAATCAATGACAAAAGAATTGACCTAAATTGATTTTGCGCCTATAAATCTAAATGAAGGTAATGAATAACCAAATATATTGAACAAATCTTTCTATTGTACTAATTATTGAAAATATATGAAAGAAAATCTTTCTGTTATAATATTGAAAAAATCACACTTATTAGAAAAATAAAAAAATAAAATATTTGAAACTAATTAAATCTTATATTCAAAAAAATATAGATGTTAAAATTTATTGTATAATGTGCTAAAACTAGATTACACAAGAAAATAAAATAATAAAATAAAAGAGTTTCTAAAACTAATTAGTTGGGTGAAAAAAGAAAGCTAGAGAAGTATGTTACTTTTTAGCTCAATTTAAGAAATTTTATACTTTTTACACCTATATTCTATTGGTTATTTAAGATTTTCTTTGTAAAAGTTATAAATTTGACCTATTTAATCCTTGTTCAAGTGTGTTTTTGAAAATTTATGTCTCTTCTATGTTCAATGTGGGTGAACTTATTTATTAGAGGTTTTTTAGTACTTTTATAGGGAATATCATTATTTGTTAGAAGTGAACAAAATAAATTGCCTCTTCACTCTCTTGTTATGACATTCTTACTTACCTCTGCAACTTCCTTGGTCTAGCCCTATCCTTGAGATCCCGATCCTTTGAAGACCTTGAACACCCCGTAGAATCTTCCTCCCACACTCCTCACTTGCTTCATGACATTCTTATTTCACCATGATGTTGACAAAGCACTGTTTGAATGCTTCCAAGTTCAAAATGTAGCAAATTCAATAAACTAATATATTCAATTAGTGAGGCTTTAAGGAATAACAAGAAACAAGTGAAAACACTATTGTTTTATTTAGTACAGTCTGTACTCTCAGAACTTGCAAACTTGCTAATATTTAATGTATTATTTCTCTTGCACCATTATTACTAATATATTTAATGTATTATTCTTCAGGTCATGCCAATGAACCTGTGCAAATGTTACCTATATTGCCGACAACAATGTTGGCAACATGCAGCATGCAGACATCGTATACTGCACATCAAATTAGTAGATCCCTATTTTTATCTCTAATTTGTTTTGTATTTATTTCCCTATAAGTGTTCTTTCTCGGGGGAATTTCATAGTGTATTCATTCTCTGCAGTAGGAGATGCACGTGGGGATGCGCCAGAGGTAGCTACTGGTAAAAACATATCATTTAATTATGACTGGTTTATTGATTAATGTAACCTTTCATATTTCAACTCCAAAGGGTGTTCAACATGTTGAGGATGAGGTGAGACAAAATGATACGAAAGATGATGTGGTCACATCAGGTAAAGAGTGCCACAATTATGTTCTTTAAATTAATGAAATACTTGTAAAAATATTAAAAATATATTTTAAATTCAACCCATTTCTTTGTTTTTGTAGAGGACCCCCTTTGCATCATCTTCCTCATCCTCGATATATGACTAGGCATACATTGAGATCACGAGAAGAGTACAAAACAACTGAAGAGGGGGAAAATGATGAAGAAAATGACACTCGACGTAGTCTTTACATAGCTTTAAAAAAAACAAAAAAGAGATTATTGTAATCTACCTTATTTGATAATGACTAAATTTTATGCATTAATGAATGTATTTATGTGCTAATAAATGTATTTATGTAATAATGAATTTTCATGAATGATGTGTTAATGAATAGTGATATATGTTGCATGTTGATGAATGTTAATGAATGTCATGTGATAATGAATGAATGTTATATTTTATTAATGGATGAAAGAATGAATGAATGTTAGATGTTAACAGGGCATTTAGAGTGATGTTAAGGGGGGGGGGGGGGGGAGATGAGCTTCCACCTTCACGTGGTTTTCCCTATTAAGTAGAAAATATTAATCTATTCTCCAAACAAATAAAATCTCAATAAGATAACACACTTTTATCAATAATGAAATCAGTCACTCCAATCCTTGATCACTTATTATCAATAGGGATCAACGGACCAGCAGACTAATGCCTCCTTATGATGGCACCTTGGTGTAGAGGGATAGTGGACCAACAGCCTAATGCCTCCTTAAGATTTTAGTGCTTGGATGTGAAGTTCACCAATTTGATGATGTGTTAGTAGGTTATTTGAATATTATGTCAAGAAATTTTAATGTTTGGTGTTTTTCCAAATTTGAAATTCTTTCCTATGTACACAAATAGCAATTCACAAAAGTATCAAAGCAACAACAGTCAGAACTTGAGTGATTCTTTCCTTGGTTCTTCTTTATATTATGGAGGGTGTGATCTGTACCATGATCCTTCAACTGCAAAAATAGAAAAGGTAGATAAGGTTAGTACTCAATATCTTACCTTGGTCATAGCTTAATAATTTGCATGTTTGGACACACTGATTTTAAACTAATTATTTTACATTTTAAAATGTAGCAACTAAGCAAAGATAATATAGATGATGATACAAACATGCCCAAAGCTTAAAGAGATAATTGGTGGCAAGGTATGGGATATTATTTAAGTTTAACTTGTCATGTTTGTGTAGCATTCTCATGTAATCTCTTCCAATAACACTCTTGGCTTTTATTGTTACAAGCTCACTATATTATTGAAAATTCAAGCCACAGTAATTTGCCTCTAGCATCAATTATAAGAGGTTTATATCCTTCTTGATATTCTTGATATTCTAGTTCACATCAGATACCTAGAAGATGCTATGTTTTTTTTTCATTCATTAAGGATATGGTAAATAAAAATGCTCACTTAGAATATTTCCCTTTATTTCATTTTGATCATTTCTCCATTCTTTGTTCTCTACTATTATTATTGTCATGAGGGTTTTGTGAATCTGGAGATTTATGAAACTATTTTTAGTAATTTTCTTAAGGGTTTTTTGAGGCTTGTTCAGGTAAGATTCACCATTTTCTTCCATAAGCTACTTCAAACTCCATTTGAAATGATAAAAATGGAAATGTTTTTCCTTCTTTCCTCTATTGGCATATTGAGAATGTGGCTAAGTTTACATCTTCAACCATGGTTTTTCCTCTGCATACTAATGTGTTCACTTGAGGATTGTTGAAGCTTCATTTGTAAAGATATTTAATCACTCTCAAAGTTATTTTGAGAGCCCACATTTCTATACTCCTAGTTGTGGATTATACATCTTGTACTATGTATATTTGCTTGATTCTACATATTTCCTCACTATTGATCCTTAATTTTCCTCTATTGGCATATTGGTAATGAGGGTTTCATTAAAAATAATGGCATGGTTTCAATTTGTAACACTCTTAGTCATTTTGGGCTCTATATGATGTTGCACTCTCTACTTATTTAGATATTCATGTCACTACTATATAGATTCATCATATTTTCTAGATTCTATTATTTTTTGTTCTTGATATCTCTTCATGGATCTTCTTCACTGTGATATTCATTATGTCTTCCTCATCATTGAGATCAACCATGAATATTTCTTTTGATCACAAAACTCATGCCCTTAATTGTGTACCTGTGCCTTGCATTGTTCCTCATTCAACCTTTACCATGTTGGGGAACCATTAAAATTCCCTGTAACAATGGGTTCATGTTTGTAATGATAGTTCTTTCCTCCCTTGATCATTGTATCTAAGGCATTGAATAATTATCCCTGAGATGGTTGTTCTTTCACTATATTTGGTACTTTATTCATAGATCCTTGTAGAAATATCTGCAACACCAAAATACTATCTTAATTAATTCATGCATTTGTTTACTTCCAGACATTAGATTTGATGTATTCTCTACAATAAATATTATTATTTGGTATTCTTTTGACATCTTCCTCCAGTGAATGTAGGGATTATTTGTTGTTCATCATCATACTAACTTGATATCTTCATTGTCATTCCTTTTTGAAACTTATCAAAACAAGCATCATTGTTTATCTTCATAGTATTTTCATCAATACCTTCATTGATGCAATCATTGTTTCTCTTTCAATTCTACTCAAACATTATATCTTTTTGGGGCTTTTGAAAAATACATCCCGCTCTTTAAAATTGTCCTATAACCTTGTCTTGGAATATCTTGTTCCTTTATCATTGAAATTGTCCTTCTTTGGTACTTATAGAAAATCTAATTCTTTCACTATGATTGTCACAAGGTTTCAGCAGTCTTCTATCAGTTATTAATAACTTTTGTAAATGACAATATTTCTCCAAACACTTCAGTAGAGTTTTAGATAATTTCATTACAGACCCTCAATCCTTATGTTTTTCTTTATTACATATAGTATGGTCTTTTAGATCTCTTTACAACATTTTTTATAGATGTACCTTTAGTTGCAATTTAGTATCTCTCTACTCTTAGGTACATTATGACTATTATTACCATCATTGTTCTCTTTGAATAGACTCTTATCAGTCCCAAAAGACCGATACCCGTTAAGGTGGTTCCCAACTCCATATCTGGTAAGGTGATTCAAAATGTCTTCTTTAAAAAAAATCAATACATCATCAGTATTCTGACTCATAGTAAAAAAATAAACGATGAGGATGTTATACGTACGACAGGATCCTCATCGGCCAAAGTGCATGATAGTCGTCTGCATTCTAACGCACAGTGAACTTTCACCGAGGAGGATGTTGTATATGCGATAGCATCCTCGTCGAACGTAGTGCCTAGATTTTGTCAGTCCCCCGACGGTCATGAGTTGCACATCTGATGTTGATACTATGTGTCTGATAGCGTGGTCATCGGTCATGCAGCTTCTCAATGGCGTCAGAAGAGCGACAAACCCACTCCTTAGTTTTCACAACCCAAAAGGATGAAGGGATAAAAATAAAAAGATCTAGCAAAAGGAGGGATTTTAATGGTATTCCCTCTATGGATAGAAATGTATGTATATAGAATGTAAAGTGTGTCAAATACTTATGTAATGATAACTAGCAAGATAAAATATCAGATTTAATGTATCAAAGTGAATGTTGTCTTTTAATTTTGTAAAATATAGAAAAAATATAATATCAATGCATCAAGGTCTATTGTGTAGGTAATGTTAAACTAACTTTTGCAAAAAATGATGTTCAATTTTGAGTTATTGATCAAAATTTATTAAGAAAACAATTTGCTATAAAAATGACCTATTTTTAATACATTTGCACTAAAAACTAAAAAGAATATTTATGATGAAGTCTTACCTAGAATTCTAACTATTCATTAGAATCTGCATGAAATGGACTCACATTAACTATAACTTTGTCAAATTTCACCTCCATGGTTGAAAATTTTGACCTAAAAAAACCCTACAAATTTTGATGGTTAAAAATAAATACAATCATAAATTGTATAGTTTTATATGAAAGCAAGTAAAAAGGCATATAAAGGCCTTGGAGTTGTAGTAGAATTTTTTTTAAAAAAAATTCCAAACTTATGAAATACGTATTGGAATTATGCCACAAACATTTGATTCCCAAACAACAATATGATTGCAAAGAAAAGTAGACCTCTACCAACTAGTTGCAAAAGAAAACCCAAATCATTCAAGGCTCTAATAAATTGGCCAAGGATTTATTCTCTCAAGATAAAAAGAGATAAAATCATGACTGCTTCACTTCCTTAAGATGCATTATTTATGGGTTTAGAAAACTCTACATAGTCTCTCAAAGTAACTATTTTGGACAATGTCAAAGGCCATCTAGTGTAATGGAAAAGTTCACGTTGTAGGCACCTAAATGACACTTAGTTCAAATATTCTCCAATACAAAAAAACAACTATTTTGGACAATAATCGTACATTATTTGTTTTGAAATTATTTATTTTGACTCAAAATAAACCCTACAAGCAATCTGTGGATGAGCACGCCAACACAACAAATGGAAGCTACAAGTAGGTGTTTTTTGAATTGTAAGAAGATTTTTTGGGGTTACATAATCAAAATGACTAGGTATTGATGAGAAGCTAATCTAGCACTAGAAACAAACACAAATGCCAAGAAAACCTCTAATGTCGACTGTAGAAGATCATAAATGGTAAACCTATTTGGAAAATAAAACTAAACATGTGGACTTAGGACCCACAATGGTGTGAAAAGATTCTTTCAAACCTAGGGAAGGGGAAGCATATCAATACATATTATGGTTAACTTCACACATCTATTAATCTTAAATGGTATATCAAATTTTAGCAAAAAAATTTTTGTCTTCATATGCGACTTAAATGTTTGTAGTTATTGTTCTCACTTTTGGTTAGCGGAGATGACCACCGTGGGAGTTGATAACATACAAGGGTCAAAAAATAATCATTTCTTGAAGTGTTGTCCCAAACATATTCCCTATTGCCCCATTACCTGTTTTCTTTGACAACCAAAAAAATTGCACAATCAATCATATACTTTTGCACATATGCCCTAATAATCATGCACTATTGGTACTAATAAACTTGCATGATTGATCTAAAAACTAACTTTTCTTTTTTCAAAAAATGAGCAGCTATTGGCTCATAGATGATTTTCTTGTGGGATTTTAATTTTCAAAAACTAGTGTGTGGTAATTGGAACATGGATGGTAACTAGTGCTCTTCCACTACAAATTTGTGATTTTGTAAAAAATTGCCTCAAAAAAAATTGAATAGGGGCAAAAACTTGCAAAAATAATAAAGTTACTATTATTCGCCAAACAAAGGATATTTCTTTGTTACTCGAACCTTATGGACCCAATAGTAATGACAATTTGACTCCATGACACTCTCATGATAGAGTTATGTGGAAAATCACTTAGATGTGAGAATGAATGTGCAATGATCACTCTGATATAGGATTTAGCTAGAAATAAAATGCACAACAACCTTCTACAAGTAAACCAAAGGATAAAAACTAGCAATGGCTATCATATATTAGGGAAAGCGAACCGGTAGCCATTATAGCTAGTTGTGCGCACCCATATCGCCCAAACTATACATTAGATTTTTATTTTTTATTTGGTTATCTTTGTATGAGACGCAGCTACTTAAAACATATTTTTTGGCTTCTAGGTATTAACGAGGCTCCATGTAGAATTTGTTAAGCGTCAAAAGCTCAAAAAGTGGGCATTTCAAAGTGTCACCAAATATCTACTTAAAGATGCCCCAATAACCATACACTCAAAATGTTAGTACTTATGGACAAATGTCCTAGTAGTCATGTCCACAAAGTTCCTATTAGTGGTGCACAAATTAGCCAATTATGAACCAAAAATGTTGAAAAATGATTGACTATCGGTACATGTAAGACTTATTAATTGGCTTTTAGTTATCATTTATTTGGATCTTTTAAAATTAGTAATTGGAGGGTTGGGTGAACAAGGAGTACATGAATATTGAACACACTCAACTATTGGTTCTCTTCCCCAATGAGAGTGTAAGTAATGCACATAGAGAGCCTTGCACTAAAAGATAGATGATGTGATATAGACAAGTTGGATACAACAATTGACTATCCCTCCAAACATGGGATGCTTGTGAGTATACTTGACAAGTGTGTGAGAAAGTGGCTAATGTACATAAACTAGGTGTCTCACTAAGTGAGTACACATGCCTCAACTAGATGAGGTGAGACAAACCTCTACAAGTCCCTAAGTAGATAATTAGTAATGTAAATAGGGATCTCTCTAAGTATGCCTAATAGCTAATTAGTTTGATAAAGTCACTACAAACACCATAAAAAACTATCATTCTTATTACATGTCTAAACATCTAGACATGTCTCTATTTGTAGATATAGGTAAATCTTATAAGGAATTCAAATTTATTGGTTAAAATATATTTCTATCAAGAATTCATAAAGTGTTGCTCTTATTTGAGCATTAAAGGATTGTCATTAGTATCAATCAGTTATTCAATTGGTAAAGGAGACAAACAAGACAATCGGTCAACCATATCAAGCCTACACACTGAGCAAGACACAAGGTAGATCTCTAAGTTAACCAAACAAGGGTTTGACCAAGTACGCTCACCGAGCAATAGACAATCACCAAGTACCAAGCTACTGATCACCAAGCATTCATATGAACCGAGCACCAATTAGTTACTGAATGGAGAATGCAGTGATTATTGAGCAAACTAGGAAACAACATAGTAATCTGAAATAGCACAAACATCTATGCAAATAGTTCACACTGATCAGGAAAATAGTTTACCAAGATCGAGATAGAATTAAATATGGATATAATCATTAAATTACTGATGATTCCTATGAAATGTTAGATCTAGGTTATTTTGTTACACTATTGATCTTAAGTTTTCTAAAATATTGTAAACCCTAATTAGGTCAAGTTAGTTTGATATAAAATTTGTAAAGATGTCATTATGAACAAGAATCATTAAGGAGTAGCTGCACTCAGGACATCAGGATATCAGACAAAGGGTTTTTGATAGAAAGCTTGAAAGAAGGATTCAGTGTTTTTGAACATACACAAGGCTACCGAGCTGAACAGAAGGCCACATACATCACTATGAGGTAATATCTATTTTGTATTTCATATATTTGAATCAGGAAAAATTAAGTTTCTATTTACCGATACATTTATTGTTACCTTTTAACCATTGTAGCAAATCTAAAATCTCTTAACAAAGTGGACTTAACAGTTCTTGTTTAAATCTCTTAACCAAGTACACACATGTATTGTGTTGTTAAAATCCTCCAACTAGGTAGATCTAGTCGATCTTGTTGTTACTTCTTACAGGGTAAGATCATTATAAGTGATCACAAAATTGTAGCCTTAACTGGCATACTTTGTTACTGCAGTAGTGAAGATTTGTGGGTGTCATCCCCATCGTAGTTTTACCTTATTACAAGGGTTTATGCGATATCAAAATATTTGTGTTATGAGTATGAATTTTTATGAATGTTTTAGTGTTTAGATTACATGTAAATTACATTTTTTAGCTATTTGAATGTATGTTTTAGAGAATGGATTCAGTCAGTTAAATGATATCTACTACTACAAAGTTTTAGTCTTGAAAAGTTTTGAAGGTACTGATTCACCCCTCCCCTCTCAATACTTATCTTTCCATAATCCCAACAATTGGTATCAGAGATAGATCTCTTGTTAAGGAAGTTTAACCACTGAAGAATAAAGATCTAAGGATGGAAAGATATAAGTTGGGCAAGACTATTGAGAATCAAAGATTGTAGATGTAGATATTTATTGAACAATTCAAGGAAGCCAAAGAAGAATTGAAGAAGTTACTGATCAAAAGGAAGGATATGAAAATTAGGTATAATGAGACTGATTATCAAGAAGAAGAGATAGATGATCCATTTGAGGCATCTGGATCTGGATCTAGTAGCATATTTGATGCATCTGAAGGAACCATATCAGATCTATCTGAAAAGAATCTACATCTTACTGAACAAGTGAAAGCTCTACAGATCGGTCAAGAGACACAAATGGTTAGGATGATTGATGTCATGAACAATGCTAGGAAAGAAGAATGAGAAATAAACTTAGCTATTGAAGATAGGAGACAAATGATTGATAAGTTGTAAGAGAAGGAATCTAAGATATTGAGACTCACTGAGCATCACTTTGAAATCTCTAATCAGATGGTTGTCATAAGTCAAGAAGTCCACCGAGTAAATAGTGAGATTACAAAGAAACTAGAAGACATTGGTGAATTAAGAGAGGAAAATGAAAGATTGAAGAATGAGGTAAAAATGCATCAATAACATAATGAGATGATCAAGAAAGCTAAAGACAGTACTAAAAGAATGGATGAATTTTTGATTAGTCAGAAAAGACTTGATAGCACAATTGGTTTAAGCTACACTGACCAAGGAGAGTCATCAAGACAAGTTGAGTTGCTTCCACATCTTAAGATCATGGAGCATCATGTGAATAAGGAAAAAGCTTTAGTTGCCGATGCCCCAAAAATTTGTGTTGGAAAATATTTTTGACATGCATGCACAAGTCGGTTTAGAGCACATTTCTCTTGAGAACCTGAAAGATGAATGGGAAAACCTCTTGGCATCACTCAAGAAAACCTATCAGCATATTTTTGACAAGTTGTAAGTACATTATTTTTTTATTGGCATTAATTTCAAAAAGGGGGAAAGTCTATGTATATAGATTATATATAGCCAGTATGTACTTCACACCGAGAGCATGCGCAAAGGGGGAGTCATAATATATTTGGAGTTAGTGAGTTAGTATATTTTTGGAGTGTGTATATATTTATTTTGGTAGTTGGTATATATACATAAGGTTTTGATACTGACTGGTTAGAATAATATCCTAGTAACTCAAGGATTGGACATCCTTTGACAGTGATTCATTGCTTAAAATTATCACATATCTACTTAGTGTATGCACCCTAAAATGGTCGCCTAGACTTTGGGCCCCATTTATTCAATTTATCAACCCTGAATCATTTTGATCAATAATCAATATTTTCAACAATATCAATTTCTTGATCAAATCCTAATTTCGATCATATATTGGATTTTTATCCTTGGGCTAACCATTTATCCTAAGTCTTTATTTGATTAAAAGGAATATTTCCTCCCCTTTTAATTAAATAAAAAGCCCCACTTTCCTCTTATCCTAAGTTGCACAAATAAAACATTATTCCTATTTTATAAAAAGGGAAAAAGCACTTTTTGTCTCACATGAGGCTCAAAAGTCAACACTTCACTCTCATTGGAGGATGTTTGTGCACATGGATTGCTCCTCTTTCAACCTCCACCGCTGATTAAGACTTTTTGCCTCTTAATCTCCATGGTCCATTCCTTTGCATTTCTTATAAAAGGAGAGCTCTCTCCTTCATTTACATATCCTTGTTTTATGCTATTGTTATGCTGCAGGTTTTGGAGCTCTCTTTGAAGACACTCAAGCTTTGAAGCCTTGACATTCTTAGTTGCATTTCATAATAGTTTTGCTTTCATAGTTGCATTCATGGCATTCTTAGTGTAGATTTTCTTTTATGCAATCTCACATAGTCTAAATAGGAAGGATTTGTAATCCATTGCTATTTCCTTTCATAGATTAGATTTCTTTTCAAGCATTGCATTGTTATCATTTAGCTTAGCTTGCACATTCATACTAGTTGCATTTGCATTTCATTTCCATTTAGATTCTTGGAGATATTGGCATTGTTGCCCTTGTCTTCACTTGAATCTCTCATTGTATGGTTGACTAGCAAGGTCACTTTCTTGTAGCTCTAGCTGAGAGCAAAACTCATAGTCCCTTGCAACTCCATGCATAGAGAGCTATGAGCCGCTTTGTGAGGCCTCACTCTTGAGTAACCTTGCATGTAATGGTTCATAGAAGTGCATATTTTAGTGTGTACATTTCTGGCGCCCACCGTGGGGCCGAGTAGATAGCTTTGTCCTTTTATTTGATGCATTTTTCGTCATTTTCGGATTAACTGTCGGAAAAATCTGTGTCTCTAGTTTTCTGTCTCAGATTATCGCGCGACACTTCTCAGAAATATCGCGCGATATACTTCCTGTCTTGGCGCGATACTTCGCTTGGAAAAAGTATCGCACGCATATAGCGAAGTCTATCGCCTGGCATCGGGCGAAGTATCGCCTGGCATCGTGCGAAGTATCGCTCGACTGGGGAAGTATCGCCCGACTATAGGAAACTGTGTCGCGCGATACTGTTGGAGATTGAGAAACATCGCCTGGTCTGGCAGAGACTTGCGCTTTCAGTTTTTTTGTCCGAATTCGACTATTTTAGCTTGCTGTTTTGTTTTACTTTGTTTAATTAGGTCTAACCTACTTTTTTTTAGCTTAATCCATTAGATTATTGCACATTTACATTTGGATTTTGATTTTACTAACATTGTGGGCCTAACAAGTTGTGTTTGTAGGTGCTCTCCTTTGCTTAAAAATTGCTAAAAACGCATGTCAAAGAGGGCTACTAACAGTTTTTGCAGGGCTGCCCAAGCATAAAAACAAAAAAAATAAATTTATTATTTGTTGCTTGTTTATTTACTTTCCTTTCAAGTGTGGCATTCACTAATTGTATTAGGAATCTTAATACCTTGTGAAAAGGATTTTGAGGTGGTAGGAGAAGTATGCTCTTCACCTTTAGGTGAATCAGAAAATCTTGACCCATCTTAAGGTTTTGGAAGCAAGGGGGTAATTGATCTCTTTGTTTGGTGTGTTTGGGAAAAATTCTTGAGATAGGGGAGTATGCTCTTCACCCTTGTGGTGAATCAAAAACCTTGAACCTCAAGATTTGATCCATTTTGTTTAGTTTAAGAATCCTTTAGAGGGCCTGCTCTTGAGCAATCAAGAGGAACGACTCAAGTGGGGACAACCTTGTCATCATTTTCCTTGATGGCAAGTGATTCCAACTCACTATAATCTCAAGGCTATCAAGGACACCAAAAACCTTGATAGACATAACACTTGTCTTCGCTTGATGTAAGTACTTGTGGGATTGTGACCATGAGGAAAACATTGAGCAAGAATGCTTAAGGTACTCTTGAGGCCGCGAGGTCCTAGTCCTTTATGAGGAGCAAGAGGGGTGTTGTGAACGGAAATCCTTATTAAGAGCCATTAGATAGAAGCCACCCTCTTTTAGCCGCTTATCTTCTTAGTGCAAGGATTGATCCAAGTGGTTTACCCGGATCACCTTAAGATACTCACCATATGTGTCCCTTTGGTTGTGTCATTTTGACATTTCCATGACAAAGCCAATATCTCTTGTGGGTAACCACTTGGTGTGAGGCAAGGGGGCATCAAGTTGTGGGCTAAGTTGGTAAGTATTGAGCCTTGTCTTGTAGGTAGTAATTGCTTGAATTGTCTTTGATTGTGTGATACCAGTGTAAACGTTCTCAACATACAAACAATCGGTAGCATTCATAGGGTGCTTTTTCAATTTTGATATCACAAGTGTTTGTCTTGGCAAGGTTGCTTTTGCCCTTGTTTCAAGTGCTTGAAGACATGTTTGATCCTTTACTGTTTGCAAACCTGTCCAAATGCTGTTGAATTTGTGACTGAAACCAAGAACATCAACCCTCAGACTGAAAATTTTGACCAAACAGACCCAAAAACGCAAATTTCACACAATTCTGGTCAAGAGTTGAATAATTCTGTAACAGTATCGCACCCTGTAAGGCGAAGTATCGTGCGATACTTCGCACATGCTAGAAATATCGCCCCCTTTGAAGAGAAATATCGCGCGATAGTTCACCCCTGACGGACTATCGCCCTGCCTGCCTGGGGTATATCGCCCTATAGTATTAAGAAGTATCGCCTGTCTTAGGGAGAAGTATCGCACGGGTAGAGGTTTATCGCCCCAGTAGCCTGGAGTATATCGCCTGGTTCATTTTTGTCGTGCTTAAATTTTGGTCAGTTTCAGTTGCTGTCAATTAGGCCAGGTCTTAGAACAGGCTTCTCACCCCGACGTTTGAGATCTGTCTTGACTCCAAATCTCTGGTTCTTAGTTCTCCGGGATAGCATCATTTGATTTACAAAGTCACTTTGGAATAATTGTCAAGTTAGAAAGCCATTCTTGGTGCCAAGGTTCATCTTTAAAATTGTTAGCTATATTCTGGGAAAATTTCAGTTCTCTTATTGTCCAAATCGCTTTTATTTTTCAATTATCTTTTGGCCTAGTCCAACCTCCTGATTCAAAAGTGCAAGGGTAGTCACCCTTTGATTTGAAGCACCTCTTTGACAGTGTTGGTAAAGCCCCCTTTCTTTTCTTTTTTTCATCTCTCTTTGGACAATAGAGGATTTCGATTATCCTAGTTTGGTGTTGACACTTTGAAAGGTCACCTTATCATTGAGAATATCTCTCTTTCATGTCAGTTACGACAAGGTACCAAGTTAATCAAGGGAAGCGACCCCCTGTTGCCTTTAGCCAGTTACCACCTATCAAGACCCGTCGACAACCTAAGGGAAAAGGACCCCTTTTTGACCAATCTCCTAAGAGTGAATTCGAGGTTTGTTTCAATCCGGGAGCTAACCCTAGTGAAGTGAGCACCTCTTTCATACCACTTTCATCAAGTATGGACATGAGTTACACTTTCACCCAACAACAAAGAGAAGCCATGAATCAAACTCTCGAGGATATCTTTCAACGACACAGAGGAGAGTATGGTGGTTCTTCTCATGCCAGTCCACCCGGGTCACCTCCTAACAACGTGAGGTATTTTGATGCTCATCAACGAGCTGAAAGACAGCATAAGTCAGCCCACTCAGATTCAGGGTCACAACACGAAGACCAGAACAACGAATCTAGTGATCACCATATCAACGCAGCTAATGCAATAAGGCATTCAAGACAAACCTCCCCACTTAAGGACACTTCTCGATATGCAAATACAAGATTAAGAAGCATTGAGAGAGAGAAGCAAGCCTACTTAGATGAACAGGCTGCAAAAAAGAAAAAATTCCGACAACTAGAGGAAGAGGAACGTGCATTGTTGGATATACAGAAAAGAGTCGCCCAAGAAGAAGAAGATAAACTCTATGCACAACAACTCCAAAATCGATCTAACAGGAGGGGAGCCAATAGTGGGACCAACTCGCCCCCATCTACCCCTTCCCCTAGCCCTCGAAGAAGATCAAAGACACCCTCACGATCCCCAAGTCCTAGAGGAAGAAGGACTTGAAGATATGACCATCATAGGAGACAATCGTCTCATAGACATTCAAAGCAACCCTCCCAACGAGCACATCATGGCTCACAACATGGAGGCAGTTATGCTAAATCTGATCATATGGACTTCATGACTATGCAACAAGAACCATCCTTTCAAGCCTATGTGGAGCAATACGTGGAACAAAACAAAGACCAATTTTTGGAAAGTCTTATCAACAAAGGCGCTAAAGTTCCATATAACTTTGATGTTCACCAAAAAATCAAGAAACAGAATCCTTCAACTGATGAGTTAATCTTACAAATGCAAAAGGATATAGACAGAATGAAGGCTCCCAAGAGTACATTTCATTTGGACTCCATATGTCCTAATCCCATTGACAAAAGTGTGGTGATGGTAGAATTCCCTAAGAAAGTTGAATTCCCAACATACGACAAATATGATGGCACGGGTGACCCTCATGACCATGTTCGACAATTCTACATAATGAGCTTTTCCTTTCACCACGAAGACTCCTACTTGCTGAGATTATTCCCAAGGAGTTTAAAAGGTCAAGCCATGGAGTGGTTCACCAACCTTTCCCCTCCAGTAAGGACATTTAGAGAACTTGTCCAAAGATTTGTGCAACATTTTGCTTACAATTTATCTAGGTCGGTCACCATGCTTGATTTGTGTAAACTTAAGCAAAATCAAGGGGAATCTTTTGTCACCTTTTTGCAACGATGGAGGCGATTGTGTTCGAAATACCCAAGGACAATCCCTGAAGAAGAGAGAATTGATATCATTGTGAACAATCTAATACCAGAACTCAAGTATGAAGTCAAGAAGATTCCATTTAATTCTTTTGATACTATGGTAGAGGTGGCATGTCGCATTGAGGATGTCCTAAAAGAACAAGGAATTTTGGCTAAACCAACAAATAACAACAATAGCCAAAATAACAATACTAATGGTAACAAGGACAAAAAGAACTCTTATTGGAACAAAAACAAGCAAGTCGTCAACGACGGAGTTGTTGATTCATCTCAGGTCAAAAATGAAGGAGTTCTTAATCTCTCTCATGCAGTTCAAGCTATGAAGTTGCAAACATCATCAACGCAACAAGACAAAACTCAGTATCAAAAGAGATCTAAAACGGAGAAAAGACAATTCACTAAATTGGGAGAATCCTATGCAGATGTTTTTAAGACACTAGTTGCTCATAATCTGGCGCACCCACAGGATCCTACAAAACATCGAATACCAGATCCTTTACCTCATTGGTGGGATGCTAAGGCTTTTTGCGTTTTCCATAATGGGATTGGACACGACATAGAAAATTGTTTTAAACTTAAGCATCTTGTCCAAGACCTTATTGAGAAAGGACAATTACAAGTGGATGGGTTAACTACTAATGCAGACCATAAAGCCTTTAAGGAGCCCTTGCCTAAATATGAAAAAGGAGAGAATTCTAGCAGTAAGAATGGCAAGGCGGCTATTAACTATACATACACACATGCTGATAATGTGATTAACATGCTTGAAGTGGCTGACGATAATATCAACATGGTGAGAAAGAAAGATCCTTACGGACATAATGTGGACTCAATTCCTATGACTAATGAAAGACCCGCTGTGGTGATAAGAGGTCCTCACACACAAGGAATGCCCCGATCCCTCAATGTTGTCACTAGGGGTCAGGCTCAAGCACCCATTATCATCAAAGGTCCTGGCACTAGCAAGTCTAAACAGCCCGTGTCCAAAGGTGCTCCTCCAAAATCTGTCGTTGGTCCTGATTCCAATTATAACCTTATTGACCAACTACAACGTACACCCGCTCAGATATCCATTTTTGAGCTTTTAGAATTATCTCCTAAGCACAAGCGCGTCCTCGAGGATGCTTTGCGAGCAGCCAATGTCCCTAATAACTTAGATATCGACCAATTCCAAAACATGGTCAACCATTTGGCTAGCTCTCATTTCCTCACCTTCTCAGAAGAAGATGACAAATCCATTAGTCACCCACATAATTTGGCCTTACACATCGAGGTCATGATTCATAAAACCCGTGTTAGGCGTGTACTGATAGATGGGGGTGCGGGGCTCAATATTTGTACTCTGAGTTTGCTGCTAGCTCTAGGATATTCCGAGAACGTCATTGACACAAAGAAAAGAATCACAATCAAAGCATATGACGAAGCAGAAAGAAGTTCTAAGGGGTTGGCTGTTTTGCCTATTCGTATTGGTCCTGTAGAAAGAGACATATTATTCCAAATTGTTGATGTTGGACCTCTCGCCTACAACATTTTGCTAGGTAGGCCATGGATTCATGAAATGCAGGCAGTCCCATCGACATATCACCAGTGTGTTAAGTTCCCCCATAATGGTGTAGAAATTTGCATCCCGGGAGACAGTGCTCTATCAGTTAATAACATTTCTGCGGGATCACATGTACCTTTGAATAGAGAAGCTGACAATCCTAGTAGTTCACTTGAACAATGCAAGCAGAAATTCAAGACCATGGACCTTGGGATGGGAGATTATAAGATTGATTCTTTTACAAAAATGCCAATCTCTCCTAGGTCTTATGGGAGACCCTCCCCAAATGTGAAGCCTTCATCATCAGCAATGACGTTATTTGGGAAATTTGTTGAGTCTTCGGTCCCCATTCAAGAAGAGAAAGAGGAAGTTGCTGTAAGGAACTGGATATATCACGAAGAGAAATACAAACATAATGAGAATTTTGCTCCTTCACCTGAAACTTATGGGAAAGGATATACACTGGTTAAAAATATGGGATATCCGGGATTTGGTCCCCTTAGTCATAGGCTGGACGCTAAAGCTGAGCCTCTTGATCATGCTCTTTTTGGACGCAAAAATAAGTCCACGATTGGCTTAGGTTTTGACAATAAGAAGCAGAAAGGTACCCCTGTCCCAGCTGCAACGGACAGTGATAGTGATGCAGATTATACACCCGATCTCTCCAACCAACAAGATGTGTCTGATGATTAGGTGCCCTCCACGAATCTCCTTTGGGGAGATTCCACAGATTTGATGCTTAATAATCCTACTATCCCAGCTGCGACGGATAGTGATTGTGTGACTTCTAGATCGACAAAGGAAAGTGTTACTGTCCTAGCTGCGACGGATAGTACCAATACTAACACTAGAGAGGGGGAAACCCTTCCTAACCTTGAGGCTTCTACATCACGAGGCCTAAATGATGACTCAGAGACAGACTCCCATGAATATGAATGGGATTCGCTTTCAGATGCAACAATTGATCTAGATGTGGATATTATCCATGCCTATAGTACCCAACCCGATGCAACTAACGATCCTAGTGTCAGACTAGAGGATTGCCCTCCTCAAATCGCCTTAGTAGACGACGCTTCGTTTGACAGGATGAGCCCCCATTCAGGTATCTTAGGAGAAGACTTGATGAGCTCCGATTATATGGTCACCAGAGATGACACCTTTCACATTCACAACATCAAACCTACCATTGACTTGCCCCTTGTTCACTTTGACCTGATTGACTGGCCCCAGCGCCACCACGAGCCCACATTCCTCACATTTCGCAACGATTATGAAATTGCTTGCTATCTGAATGCTCTCGAACCCGTGGCTTCTTCCACCAGTGAACCAACAACCAGCATGACGGAGCCTGATATTAAGTACCTCAGTCTCAAAACAAAAGAGAAAAAGACAAATAGGTCTGATGGCGAAAACCACTTCGTGGCGGTGTCAGAACCAAAAATAGTAAAAAGAAATGACGCATCCAAAGGTGAAAACCTCTTTGAGGCACCTAAGGATGGGGTACTTAATAACTTGCCGAGTTATTTCCAGGATAGATCATCAATCTTGATTGAACCAACAAAGCCGGTCAATCTAAACACAGAAGAAAATCCTCAGATAGTCCATCTTGCTCAGTCTTTATCAGAGGAAGAGACCAAGGCATATGTACAGTTTTTACAGAAAAAGAAAATAAATTTTGCATGGACCTACTCAGACATGCCAGGGCTTGACACAAATCTCATAATGCATCACTTATCTATAGCTCCAGGAGTCAAGCCAGTCAAATAGAGATTAAGAAAAATGCACCCACATATAGCTCTACTTGTCAAAGGAGAATTAGAAAAGCTTTTGAAAGCTGGATTTATTAGAGCCATCGATTATGCAGAATGGATCTCAAACATAGTATCGGTCTCCAAACATGATGGGTCCATTCGTGTCTGCACAGATTTTAGAGATCTAAACAAAGCATGCCCAAAGGATGACTTTCCACTTCCAAACATTGACATGATAGTGGACATGACAGCGGGCTATGACATATATTCTCTAATGGATGGTTTCTCGGGGTATAATCAAATCAAAATAGCTCCTGAAGACCAAGAGAAAACAGCATTCACATGTGCATGGGGAACCTACTGTTGGAATGTCATGCCATTCGGGTTAAAGAATGCAGGAGCAACCTACCAAAGAGCCATGACAACTATCTTTCATGATATGATGCACAAAAATATGGAAGATTATGTGGATGATACCCTGGCAAAATCAAGAAAAAGGGACACACACCTCAATGATCTAGAATTAATTCTAGATCGTATGGAACAATTTCAACTCAGATTGAATCCAAAGAAGTGCGCATTTGGCGTCACCTCAGGCAAACTTTTAGGATTCATAATATCAGCAAAAGGTATCGAGGTTGATCCCGAAAAGGTCCAAGCAATCCTAGATATGCCACCTCCTCGAAATATCAGCCAAATGAGAAGTCTTCAAGGACGTCTTCAATCAATTAGGAGGTTTATTTCTCAGCTTGCAGATAGAGCGCAACCCTTCAACAAGACATTGCATAAGGGTGCTTCTTGTGTTTGGAACGAAGATTGTCAAAAGAGCCTAGATCAGATCAAACAATACTTGGCTAATCCTCCGATCTTAATGCCTCCTATTCCAGGGAAACCATTGCTTCTATATATCTCAGCTACAGACACTTCCCTGGGGGCATTATTGGCTCAAACAAATGATACTGGGAAAGAACGGGCCATCTACTATATCAGCCGTACTCTAGTCTCTTATGAGATCAATTACAATAATATTGAGAAGTCTTGTCTCGCGGTGGTGTTTGCTTCTCAAAAGTTGCGCCACTACATGCTTGCTCATACCATACACTTGATTGCCAAAATTGATCCCCTTAAATACTTGCTTGGTAAGGCTGCCCTGACGGGTAGACTTGCTAAATGGATGATGGTCCTCACTGAATTTGACATAGAGTATGTTGAAAGGAAGGCAATCAAAGGACAAGCTATTGCTGACCAATTAGCTAATTTTCCAATCCAAGATAGTATGCCAGTCCAAGTGGAATTCCCAGATGAACACATCTTATATACCACTACTCGCACTTGGACAATGTTCTTTGATGGCTCCCGCATGCAAAATGGATCAGGTGCTGGAGTATTATTTGTTTCTCCACATGGGTACAACATTCCAAAGTCTTATAAACTATTATCCCCATGTACCAATAATATTGCAGAATATGAAGCTTTAACTAATGGCTTGAAAATGGCTATAGAATGGAATATCACAGAATTACATGTCTTTGGGGATTCTCAGCTAATCATCAACCAAGTCAATGAAGAGTATCAAACCAAGGATGACAAATTGATACCCTATAAAAAGATGGTTGATTCTTTGAAACGCTATTTCACCTTTGTGACGTTTCAACAAATCCCTAGGATAGAGAACAAAGCTGCAGACGCCATGGCCACATTGGCTTCACTTCTTCAGTTGGAGACACATGAATCCAGATTTGAATTCCTGGTGGAAGAGCTACACCATCCCATCTTTGACTCATCTGAAAGCCGTGTCATTTGTGCCATTATCACACACGAGTCTTCCCGATATGGTGCTATCTATTCATATCTTCGTGATGGCATCATCCCTGACACATTCACCCGCTCCGAACGCCAAAACCTCATCCGTAACGCCTCTCGCCACACCCTCATCTCTGGTGACTTATATAGAAGGGGTTTAGATGGGACACTCCTTAGGTGCTTGGAAAAGGAGGAATCCAACCAAGCGTTAGCTGACATCCACGAGGGCATTTGTGGTGGGCATTCTAATGGTCTGGCCATGGCCCGAAGGTTGCTTAGGGCGGGATATTATTGGCCCACAATGCAGATGGACGCAGTCACCTTTGCTAAGTCATGTGAAAAATGTCAGAAACACGGCAACCTGATTCATGCTCCGGGTAGGGAGCTGATTCCTTCTATTTCTCATTGGCCATTTCAGCGCTGGGCCTTTGATCTGGTTGGGAAAATTCACCCCAACTCATCAGGTGGACACAAGTTCATTATTACTGCCACTGACTACTTCACAAAATGGGTGGAGGCCGTACCACTTTCTGTTGCTTCAGGAAGGACCATTTCTTTGTTCATCTTGAACCATATCATTTGCCGATTTGGAGTGCCTTCTGAGATCATTACTGACAATGGAGGTCAATTTAAGAATAAAGACCTAAAGCACCTATGCAAAAAGTTTAAAATCAAGCAACATTGGTCCTCCATATATTTCCCACAAGGAAACGGACAGGCAGAAGCTTCTAACAAAACCATTCTTAAGATTCTTCATAGAACGGTACACAAGAATGGTAGGGATTGGCACTTACAAATCAATCCAGCACTATGGGCTTACCGAACAAGTATTCGCACACCTACAGGAGCCACTCCTTTCTCTCTCACCTATGGCGCTGAAGCAATATTGCCTTTAGAAGTCGAGATACCATCCCTCAGAGTCTCACTCAAAGGATTGATTACAGATGAGGATTACCGTGCCATGAGGTTGCAGGAACTAGAACTTCTAGATGAGAAGCGTAAGGCTTCCTTTGATCATATGAGAGCGTATCAGAAACGTATGTCCAAGGCATTCAACAAGAAGGTTCGCCCTAGAGAATTTCAAATAGGTGATCTTGTTTTACGAGAAAACCCTAAGAACCAACAAAACAGAGAGCAAAAGGGCAAGTTTGAACCTAACTGGCTTGGACCATATGTCATCACAGCTGCTTTTGGTACTGGTGCGTATTTACTGTCAGATCCTGATGGAGAACAGCTCCCTGATCCCATCAACATTGTGCACCTTAAGAAGTTCTATCCTTGATGCCCGTTCTGTCTGGGGGCATCTTTTGTATATATCTTATTGGTCCTGAAAAAATTCCAAAAAAATTGATATATGATGCTGAAAAAATCCTAAAAAGCATAAAAAGTCCTGAAAAAAAATACAAAAAAATTAAAATATTCAAAAATTCAAAAAAAATAGAAAAAGTGCCTTGGTTGAAACCTAGCAATAGGCGCCTTGGTAGCAAAAATACAAAAAAAATCAAAAAAATGAAAAAATGAAAAAAGATTCCAAGTGGTGAAAACCTGGAAACAGGCGCTACTTGAGGCCTTTGCACCCCTATTTGTTAGCATGCATCCTTGACACTTAACCACTTTCCATCATGCCTTGACCTTATTTGGCTTAGTCTGGAATTGGTCTTTGTCTTTGTCTAGGGGGCATAACTGTTAGCATTGGTCTTTTAGGTGCGTCTACCTCTTGGGGCATTTCACAACAGGTGTTTTTCAACACCACCCCAAACAGTGTTTTTCAACACTACCCTTGCGTCGAGTGTTTCTTAACACTTATCAGATGTCTTACCCAACAGTCTCGCATGATGCGATATTTCCCATTTACAGATAAGATACTCAGAATTTGACTCTATGACCAACACACACGCACTTAAACAATCAACTCGCTGGCGATATGATGACTTTATTTTTCTTTGTGTGCTGTCTATGAGGATTTCTTTGATGAGTGATCTCTCCCTGAGAAGTTTTCGATGATGCATAGCTAGAAAACTGAGGGAATGAGAACATGTTTTCTTTCTTTATCTACTTGTAGGTATATTTTGTTGATCCTAACTGTCATGAGCATTTATGCTGGTCCTACTTGACACTATGGATTGACAAGGTATTATCCTTGACTGTTTTGCGAGTGCATGCTTTTAGCTATCCTGACTTTCATGTGTCTTGATACAAGCATAATCTCGCCATATCAAACTTAGGTAATCTTACTGCATTAGTCATCTTGACCTATATGTCTTTGATGCCTAGGTGAGATTCCTACATTTCTATCTGATAAAGATCATATTCATATCCACATAGTAATGCTAGTGTGCATTGTATGATCTTACGACGCTACCAATAACGCTCGATGATGATAATTAGATGTCTATAAGCGTTGTGACCTTGCAAGTCAACCACTTTCATAGTAGCTTGCATTTTTAGGGTCATGTTAGTCTAGTCTTGCATCTTGCACATGGAGAGAGCTCTCCTTTTCATCCTACATGGACCTGTTAGTCAACTGTGCTCATTTTCCGATTCTTCTTGATCATGTCTTTCGCTCCTTGTCTTTTTCATCTCGAACCTGTTCCTGTTCATCACAAGGGGTTAATCATATCATCATATCTATATCAAAACTGTCATTTTCAAGAAACATAGGTCTATACCATACACATTAGAATTAAACATACAACTATGAGAGAGAACATACATAAGCATTTTTGAGCAAAATGACAAGACAATATACATAAACTGATACATCCATCACAAGTGAGACAAATACATATGATACATCGAACATCCAGTAATCTCATAAATCAATAAATATCATGATATACAATATGAGATCCCAAAATCTAGATCAAAAGTCTCAAAATATGTCCAAACAACCTAAGACCTAACCCTAAGACTCGCTACCACTCTCGTGAGGAGCTCGTGGTGGTGGAGGAGGCATAGCTCTCCTATCAAATGCCACGTCTGATACCCCTGCCCGCTGAGAGTATGATGGTGCTCTCTCACCCTCTGGGACGGCCTGCAGATATAATCCGTGATAGTAAGCAGCCCTCGCTGACTCCCGTTGGAGCTCCAGTGCCTCGGTCTGTGCCATCGCCTCACGGCGTGCTATCTCTGCTCTGAGATCAGCTATCTGCTGATCCCGCTCTGCCCTCAGATCCAGGAGCTGCTGATCTCTCACAGCTATGGTGGTCCGCAGCTGCTGTATCTCGGTCTCCCGAGCCTGTATCTGGGCTCTCAGGTCCTCTCCCCCCGCAGGCTGCTCCTGCTGTACCTCTGCCTGCCGGCGAGCTGGTCTCGCCTCCTCCTCAGGAGTGGCTGATCTCTGTCCCCGTGACCGTTTCCGGCCACCTGATCCCGACCCCTCTCCTCTCTCCATCCTCCTCCCTCTCCCCCTCCCGCCATCTCCTCCATCTCCTCCCTCCTCTCCTCCGTCCCCTCCCTCTCCTCCGTCCCCTCCCTCTCCTCCCTCTCCTCCCAGCGCTGGCACCTGAGCATCTGGTACTGTAAATCAAGGGAATGGTACCCTCCGCCGCTCTGCTTTGTAGGCTCCATCAGCCCCTGCGTCTGCCACATCTGGGAAATAATCCCAAGGCTCGCTCCTGATAGCTGCTGTCTCTGCGACAGCCTGCTGATAATCCAGCATGGGTAGCCACCCATGTCCCTCCTCATCCCTGGCTTTGGCATAAGTAGTAGTCTCTGTCGAGACTCGCTGCTGCCTCCCGAACTGCCGCCACACCCGGCTGATGCAAAACCTCTCTATGATATCCGCATATCGACCCACCAGTGGTCGACTGCACAGCATATAACTCAGCTCCTCTGCAGCATCCCCCCAAACCTCAACCTCCCTGTATGGCCTCCATGTGAATGAGGCTATCTCATCCAGAATCCGCCGATAGTAGGTCACATCCCCTGAATGGGCATGTGATATAAACCCGATGTACCTGTAAATGAATGGGTACCTCCTCTCCCTCGGCTGAACCCTGGGGCGCACCACAGCAATGTGCTCCCATGCCCATACCTGTGCCAGGTTGGCACCACACGCCCATGTCCGACCGTCCCTGTAGACGATCTCGTGCAGCTCATGATACATCTCTGCCAAGATCGCAGGTCCCCATGCCATCCGTCGAGGCCTACCTACCAAGTCTACCAGTAGTCTGCCCCATCCGAGTGGGAATCCCTTCTGACTGCGATCAGTCATCAGGATCTGTGAAATGATCGATGCCACAATACATGGCACCGGATAGTCTCGGCCGAAGTCATCAAGTAGTCGCTCCCAGCTGACATGCCTGTCTAGGATGGTCACATCCTGAAACATCTCCTGAATCAACCGGCGCCCCTCAGTGACGTCCTGATCATAGTATACCTGTGACAACAAACAAATCATGTTAGTTTTCATCACATGGAAACATTACATTTATGATTATATCTCAAAACATGATTATACTTACAGGCTCTCCGTGGCATGGCACTCGTAAGATCCTGTAGACGTCCTCCAAAGTGATCGACGCCTCTCCAGTAGGCAGATGGAAGGTGTTGTGCTCACTATGCCATCTCTCGGCAAGAGCAGTCAACAACCCATGGTCTGCTCGGATATATGGGTATCTCAGCAGATACCGGAATCCCATAGCCCTGATATCGGCATTGCCCGGATCATCTAGATCTCGGACACACCGTAATCCTGTCACCTTCGGCGCTCTGATGATGAGCGTCGAAAAAACCTTCTGCAAGTCAAAACCAAACCCGTTGTTAGTACATATCATGATGGATGTCCAAAAAAAATTCAGTATAAAACATCTTAAAAACGTAACATTGTCTAGACCCATGTCATTTCTGCTCAAAAATGCATTAAATATCAAATTTTTCAATTGGGCGATATTCTTTTTTGGAGAAGTATCGTGCGATACTTCTCCCTATAGTGGGGCGATAAACCTTATATCGAGCGATACTTCGCCCAGTATCGCGCGATCTTTCGCCCAGTATCGTGCGATACTGGTGTCTAAAGCGTGCGATACTTTTGGGGCACGCGAAGTATCGCACGATACTTCTCCCCAAAGCGCGCGATACTTCTAAAGTATCGCGCGATATTTCGCACAACCAAAAATTTTGAAATTTAAAATTTGAAAAAAATGTGCTAAAAAAGCTATTAAATGCTAAAAATGGCCAAAAAGCTCGAGTTTTTCGAAAACATACCGGGGCAGGATAGTGTGGTGGCCGGTTATGCAACCGGGCGCGCTCGAATTGATGCCTGTGAACGGGAACTCCTGCTTGCTGAGCCATTTTCTCTCTCTAAAGCTCTGAAATTCTCAAATCACTAAAAGACAAATGATTTTTGAAAATAACATTTTGACCCCTTTTATAGCATTTTGACTTTTTGACCTAATTTTCAAAACACCTCGGAATTGCGTGAAAATTGCACCATTAGCTAATTTCGACGTCCTGGATCCATTTTCGGACTCGAAATCGAAATCTGAGGTCATCTTGATAGTCAAAATCACATTTCAAATTCTTTCCCCCCCTTCGGCGCAGTTGACTGACTTTTTGAGGCATAATTTGATTTTCGATGGACTTTCTTCCTTCCATGTCTCTCAAATTTTCTAGTCTTTCATTCGCTCTATTTCTAGTCTTCTATTTCTATTCTTCTACTTCCTCACTGGGGCATGTTTTCATTTCCTGATGGTTAACCTCTTGACCTTTACATTCGATTATGATTTGATCAACCTTATCAATTTTCTGTCTCTCCTCTACTTGATTTCGATTTCGATTCCGAGGGGGCAGTATTTGTGGGATTCTCATCCCTGATTTCCTTGATTCTCTTGATTCAGACATCTTTTGTGAGCTTTTGCTCAAAAACTTGAGATTCTTATCTCTCATTTTTTTTAGACATTGATTATTGCCTAGCAGCGACGGTGATAGTTTTGTCTAAAGCTTGATTTGCACCTAGCAGCAACGGTGTTGGTCTAAGCTTTTGTTTATATTTTGTCCAGATGTGATCCCGAATCGACCTCATATCTAAGTTGTTTTGTGATCCCAAATCGATCTCACATTGCAACTTCATTCTTTGACTACATGTGTTCCCAAATCGATCACACATTAGTCAAAGAGGGGCAAATGTATGCACCCTAAAATGGTCGCCTAGACTTTGGGCCCCATTTATTCAATTTATCAACCTTGAATCATTTTGATCAATAATCAATATTTTCAACAATATCAATTTCTTGATCAAATCCTAATTTCGATCATATATTGGATTTTTATCCTTGGGCTAACCATTTATCCTAAGTCTTTATTTGATTAAAAGGAATATTTCCTCCCCTTTTAATTAAATAAAAAGCCCCACTTTCCTCTTATCCTAAGTTGCACAAATAAAACATTATTCCTATTTTATAAAAAGGGAAAAAGCACTTTTTGTCTCACATGAGGCTCAAAAGTCAACACTTCACTCTCATTGGAGGATGTTTGTGCACATGGATTGCTCCTCTTTCAACCTCCACCGCTGATTAAGACTTTTTGCCTCTTAATCTCCATGGTCCATTCCTTTGCATTTCTTATAAAAGAAGAGCTCTCTCCTTCATTTACATATCCTTGTTTTATGCTATTGTTATGCTGCAGGTTTTGGAGCTCTCTTTGAAGACACTCAAGCTTTGAAGCCTTGACATTCTTAGTTGCATTTCATAATAATTTTGCTTTCATAGTTGCATTCATGGCATTCTTAGTGTAGATTTCCTTTTATGCAATCTCACATAGTCTAAATAGGAAGGATTTGTAATCCATTGCTATTTCCTTTCATAGATTAGATTTCTTTTCAAGCATTGCATTGTTATCATTTAGCTTAGCTTGCACATTCATACTAGTTGCATTTGCATTTCATTTCCATTTAGATTCTTGGAGATATTGGCATTGTTGCCCTTGTCTTCACTTGAATCTCTCATTGTATGGTTGACTAGCAAGGTCACTTTCTTGTAGCTCTAGCTGAGAGCAAAACTCATAGTCCCTTGCAACTTCATGCATAGAGAGCTATGAGCCGCTTTGTGAGGCCTCACTCTTGAGTAACCTTGCATGTAATGGTTCATAGAAGTGCATATTTTAGTGTGTACACTTAGAACATCATGCTAGACTTCATTAAATGTATCAATCCGGGAACGTGAACTTGAGATGATGGCTGCAAAGTTTATGCTTTAGTTATTTCAAGAGTCATCACTACTAAAGTAAAAGCTATTGCTACAGGAGATTTATACTTAGAAACTGAAACTACTGATTAACTCACAACTTAAAGGAAAAGCTTAGCAGTAAATAGATAATTCTTTAAAAGTAAACCTATGCTGCAGGAAACAGTCAGTGGTTCTATTACCAGTGGTTGTAGGAGCAACAGTGCTTATCAACTTCAAAGAAACTTAACTGAATCCTACTTGAACATAAACAGGGAATTCACCTCCCGCGTGGGCCCCCATGGAAGTGTGAATGTTTTACAACTCAGAGATGGAAATCTGGAACTATTATATATTCATTTAACAAAACATAAGTACAATATGGGATATCAAAGTATTTCACTTTGTTGCTGGATTACAGTATGAATTCCTCAAAACATCTAACCAACTTGGAATCATAAGTTCTGGCTTATTTAAAAGCAACTGAGAAAAATAGAACACCTAAAAACTAGGTCCTTCATTACATAGCATAACAACTTTAGTTATAAGAATGACAACATCATTTATGCAAGAGGATAAGCCATATTTAGTGCTTCAAGAATATAGGAACACTCGGTAACCAGATTGACTTGGTCTGAACCAGCAACCATGAAGTTATGGAAGTAGTGGAGCCATGATAGAAATTGAAATAGTTGCTCACGTTAAAAGACCCACTCATCCTTGAGTTTGTGCTCATTGCTGACTTATTCTTCTCCTGCAAAAGGTTAGCATACCAGAATTCGCAACACAAATCCAAGGCAAAGATTATAATAAGTTTTCCTATTTTAACGTATCCTTGTCACATAGCTGCAGGAACACTACCCATTAAAACTAGAGAAGAGAAATACCATATTTTATCACAATATCCATTAGTCTATACATATATATTCAGTCTTGTGCTTAGTTTCAAAAGTATCAAATATACATATGGTTAAAGCATAGAAACATAAAAGTCTACATAATGTTATGAAAAACCATAAGATATTTAAGTCTGGACTCAGAAAATCATAAACAAAACATCCCATAAACTTGACTCATCATTCCCCCCAGCTTAGCTATTTGTTGGTCCCACAGCAAACAAATTCTTCAACCTGGCTGTCAATCTATAATTAGCAGTTGTCCTCTGCCTAGTACCTCCTTCTGCAAGACTCCAATAGAATCCCTTTGTCTCTCGATGTCTTTTCCACCTATCCTTCTCTTTCTGCATATCAAAGTTGTCCAAATTTTTTGAGTTTGCAAGGAGAGGAGACATCAGTTATGGAGGCTTAAAGGTTAGTGGGATCCAGAAAATTTCCCGCTCTCTTCCCAAGGAAATATACCAAGGTGTGTGCTGATTTTCCATAGCAAAGTTGAGAGGTGAATGTGGTTCTCTGTTTCTTAGCTCCCTAGATAAACTATTCTAGCACCATTGAATGGCATTTCTAGCCTCGAGCAATTTAGAATCTACCGGCTATTCATATGCATTAAATGCTTCATTTCTAAGTGGATAGATGACTTTGCTACCTGATTTAGAGGGGGAAATTCTTAACCAATTATAATAGTAAGTTCAAGGATCTTTGGCTTCAGGTCTTAGATACAGGGGAATTTCTAGCTCCAAATCCCTATACACTTTGGCTTGAGTGTCCCAACTAATCTCATTCTATACCCAGGATATAAGGGCTCTAAGCTAAATATCCCCAACATAAAGTAAGGGATTCCAAACTCGGTCATTTGGGACTACAAGGTTGTGGAGATAGAGTTCACATAATAGATTATGAATGGTTGCAGGAGAGTTATGGAAGGCTTGATAAAACTAATTAGGCTCTTGCAATGAGGGAGATTTGTCTTGCATAATGCAAGTCATCTGATAGTTTAATAGTTGTTCTTTAAGAAACAAGGCATAGATAGGTGATGGGGGTCTACAGCCCATCAGGTCAAGAATTAGAGATGTGATTTTGTTAAGTTTCACACTCAACTGTTCTATTTTTTCCTCCTGAACAAGTGTCTCCTGATAATGATAGTCTATTACCCTATTTAGTTATTTTCATTGTTGTTTCCACTGCTCTCTCTCAGAAACTAATTGCTTAGACAATTGAAAGATGACAAATAACAAAGATGTTGAACCAGATTGATCTGACATTGTACTAATGCAAGAGTTGTCTGCTATTTTAGGAACAGATGACTTACCATTGTTAGCACTTTCCCTCTTCAAAGGATCTGTCCAAATGATCATAGACCGCTTGGTATTAGAGCATTGTTGAGCCACTGAGGCCAATGTATCTAATCCTTCATTCAAAATTTTCTCTACTACCTTATTAACAAGGTCTGCATCAATATCAGGGTTCTCTTCATAGGGACTCATTTCTACTGTAGGAGAAAACATTGTGTCATCTTCTTCCCTGATGTAACTATTTGAGTCATCACTATCTGAGTCATTTTTTTGAGGGCTCCTAGAGGTTGAACCTCTTCTCTGAAAAACATAATCTTGCTCTTCTGAGCGGGAGTCATCATCAATTATAACGACTTCTACATTTGTTGGCTTACTAGGAACCTGCTCTATTTCAAAATCAAGAAACCCCTCAAATGTTTCCTACTGCATAATCTCAGTCCCCTGTTCTTCTTGCCCAGAGATTTCAGGTTGTATTTCAGCTTCTTGTTGACTGTTTCTAACCTCTTCTTCCTTCCATCTAGAATCTTGTTCTACATTTGGCTCATTAACTGGAATCTCTGTAGTTGTGTTTGACTTCCTCCTATTACTTCTCCTTAACGGAGTTTCTTCGTTCTTTTCTAGAACTTTCCTTTTTCTAGAAGTGCTTGTGGCTGCAGGAGATACCTTAGCTTGCCGACCAGTACCAGGGTTATTTTTCTTTTTCCTATCCTTCGGGGAAACCATTTCCACTGTAGGAGAAACTTCAGCCTTTTCTACAGAAGTCTCCAATTCCTCTTCATGAACTGACCTTGAAGTAGAGGAATGAGGGGAATTAGGGGTCTTAACCCTAGATTTCTTCTTGGACGAAGAACATTGTCCAAGTTCAATAAAAAATTTCCTAACCCCTTTATCGGTTTGAATCCTCTGTCCCACTCTCCGCCCAATTGGTTCTGGGGTTGGTTCCTTAAACCCTTGCAGCAGAAATTCATCCCAGGGGATTTCTGACTGCTCCCTTAAGGCTTTCTCAACTATCAATTTGATTAAACAGTGATGTGAGATAGAATTACATTTACCCTCCTAAACTAGAGTGGCTTGTTTCGACAAGATGCTAAACACAAAAGTAGGAACATTGATAGGCCTATTGTCATGCCTTAGACAACTCAAAAATTTAAAGTGAACGGAATGTAGGAATGAATTTCATCCTTCACAAGTGAAATATCTAATGACATGAACCACACATTTCCTAAACGGCTCTAGAAGAGATGGTCTAAATGTACCTTGTTTCTGGTCAACTTCAAGCGGTGGGTCTGAATGCAAAGTGAACTGAGCTCTGGACGTGGTTGGATCAAGATTTTCTACAAATTCCTCACCTTCTTGTGGTAACCCCATAACTTCTGCCAAAATTGCCTGCCAAAATGGCACCCTTAGTCCTTTGACTGTAGCCACTCCATCTTTTAATGAGTTAAGAAACTGTAGTGCAACTTCGTCATCCCAACTGGTTAGCTTTTGAATATAATCCAACCAACCCCTTGCCTAAAAATATGGCCTGCAGGCTTGGTCTTCTAGCAAAACATTATGCACAGTGGGCTCCCTACGAATGAGGTCACCTCCCATCTCAGGTTGCTGAAATACCCAAAACGGAGTTGCAGGAGATAAAAATAGACAAGAACAATTTCGAACAAGGAGGCAGGTTACAGGAAGATTTTAAATTTGGAAATTTCAAGAAGTGAAGCTCATAAAATGAGCTCATAAGTAATATAAATGCAAATTATCTCTTAACTTCTCATAATTACTCATAAGTACTCTCCGCAGAACTCATACTTGACATAACTTGCCACCTTTACTTCATATGTGTGAAATAACAATGCAGCATAAAGATTTTCAAAGAGTGTCAAATCATGACAAGAAATGCAAGTACGATAGGATAAAAGAATAAATATAAAGATTTCATCAAAATAATGACAAAAAAAAGATATAACTCCCCACCCAGCTAAATTAGGCAAGTGGTCCCACACTTGCACAAGTGACAAGGCATATGAGAAAATAATTGGAGAGCAAATCAACTTGCATACCTTAGAAAGTGTACTAACTAGAATTGTTGCTAAGGTGGCATTCATTGTTATCCATGAATGAAGAATAAATGAGGTGGATGGGTGATAGACAAGAAATGAAATGTAATTTTATTATGGAGAAGTGACTTTCATTAAGAAAGTGTTTATTATGAAAGTGACAAGAGCTTCTAGAGTGAGGAAGGCAAATGAGCAAAAAGCTCATTACAAGTTGTTGCAGGAATGGTGTTGCCAACGATGAAAGATAATTACTGCAAGAACTCATCCTTACTCTGGGGTTTGTGATATAACTTCAAGCGGTGACCATTGACCAATAATTTGAAATGAACTGGATCAACTATGGAAAGTTGAACCACTCCATTTGGAAAGACTGCAATAATCTCATATGGTCTGAGCCACCTGGTTTGGAATTTCCCTAGGTTATGCTGATAGCAGGAGTCATAGAGGAGTGCCCGATCACCAACAAAAAAGACTTTGTCCTTAACATACTTGTCATGTCATTGCTTGTACTAGTGTTGTATCAATTCTGTGTTGTGCAGGGCAGATTTTTTCCACTCATCTAGGCCATTCAAACTCAGTATTTGTTCTTGTTGTGCTACATTAAGATCCATCCCAAGACCAAGAGTTGTCCTAAGTGTCTTATATTCAAACTCTATAGGCATGACTGCAGAAAGTCCATATACAAGCTCAAATGGTGTGAAACTAGTTGTAGACTTCCATGTAGTTCGGTAAGCCCAAAGTGCTTCAGGAAGTCAGATAGCCCAATCTTTCTTATGGATGGCTACTATTTTAGTGAGAATAGACTCTAACTCTTGATTGGTAACTTCTACCTGCCCATTAGCTTTGGGGTGATAGGGTGAAGATTTACCATGCCTGATGTTATATTCTTCCATCATAGCAGCAATCAAATTGGAAGTAAAATGAGGACCTTGATCATATTGAATCTCCCTTGGTACTCCAAATTGAGTGAAGATGAATTCATAAAGGAACTTTGTAACATTTTTATCCCTTGGGTGCTTCATAGGTTTAGCCTTAGCCCACTTTGTAACATAGTCAGTGCATACAAGGATATAGGATTTTCCTTGTGAAGAGGGGTCAATAGGACCGACAAAGTCAATCCCCCATTTATCAAAGGGTGCAAAAACTACTTGTGGCTACAGGGGAATTTCATCTATCTTTGTAAGTCATCCCATGTGTTGGCATTTGTCACACTTTTTGGTGTACTGAGCACCATCTTTGTGTAAATTGGGCCAATAGTAACTTGTAGTCAAAATCTTCAATGTTGTTCTTTTGGCAGCAAAATGCCCACCACAAGGTTCATCATGACATGCCTTGAGGATATCATATGTTTCATCCTCTCTTATGCATCTTCTAGTTACTTGATCAGGACCAGTATAAAACATGAATCTAGATATCCATGAATAATTAAATCTATTTTTAGTCAACAATCTTCTTTCTTTAGCAAATAAATGAGCTGGTGTCTTACCAATGGTGAGATAATTGGTAATATCGGCATACCAAGTGTTAGCATATAGTTTTTCCCTTTTATCTAAATCAATTTTAGACCTCTTTAAAGAATGGAAAAATAGAAGAATATTAACACTAACAAATGAGTTGCTGAAAGCAAACTCTCTGCAAATTACAAGGTGCAGCTACCTTCTAGAAAGATTTTCAATATGATCTTATCAAGCATAGAAAAATAACATCATGTGTGCTTTTCACCAAAAAACACTTAAGGAAAACATTCAATCCATCAACATGAAAAAAAATGTGCAGATTTTAGAGAAAATATCTACTTCTATCACAATCTCAAACTATGAATCTCTTGAATCTAAACTTCAATAATAATTCTCTCTGTCACTTCTAAGCATAGAATCCATCCATATCACAACTAAGCTTTAATCAACACAACTTATCTCCATAAGAAAATAAATCACATAAGATAAACAGTAGTATTTATCATTTTAAAAGCTTAGACATATACGCAACACCATAGGACATTCCATATATTCTGCAATATAAGTCTTCAGAAAACTTGAAGTAAAGTTCTTAGAAAATACTTTCTCTCAAACTCAAAGAGCCGAACCCATAAACAGTTAAAAGTTTTTGCATAAATAGCCACGCAAGGCTTCAACAACTAACTTAGTAAAATTGTCTTTCTTGAAAGTAAATCTTCCTAGATCTAATAACTATCCTAAGCATTAAGCATAAAAAAATGGACTGGGAGCAAAAACGCCTTCCAAAAATTGCCAAGTGTCTTGGATGGTTAAGGAGTTGAGATCACTGCAAGTCGCGCTACCTTCCAATCTTCAAATGTGGTAGTAAACGTGGATATTACTAGTTGATGTGGAAAACTGATAAAATCAATCCTTGTTTTCCATACTTCTTTCTCCCTTTTAACCTCAGCTATCTTTTCCATGTGCATAATCAAATGATTGTGCTGAAGGATCATCATCGATTCCATCCGTGCAATCTTTATGAAATGCTCATCTGTAGGTGTCTTCATCTTTTTTAGCTCATCAAACTAGGTATTTACCTCTTTGATTACCTGTTGAACCGGTTTATCTGACACCACTTAAGCTTCTTGGCACCGCTCATCAATTCACTTTATATCATTAGAAATGATTTCTTTGACCATTCTTAGTCCCTTTAGGAGATCCTTTACCTTGGAAATTCCCATGACCACAACCTCATTCCTCTAGTCTATACATTCTTTTATAACATAAAGAACTGTGTCATCCAGTCCTAGTACTGACCTCTCCATGAGGAACTTCTGCAAGCCATACTCCTCAATTTCTTCAATCCAATAGAGCTCTTTGGTCTAGGTAGTCTTTTCTAGCTCCCATTCTTCAATGTTGGCTTCTACTTTCTTTAACAGGTGATCTCCTTCATTGTGGGTTTGATCCAAATGACTTAGCTGCTTGACAACCTCTGCTTTTACGTGCTCCACCCAATCATCAAATGCTTTGCTCACCACCTTGCTTCTTTGAACTTGGTCAAGAAACCGTTGATTATCAAGGGATTTCATGTCAATGGAGGCTGGCATCTCACTCAGAGGGAAAGGTTTGGGATGTTGAATGGAATTGATATACTGGGCCATACTCTTCATAGCCTTCTTCATTTCCTGTTTGTCCTTGGCATCCTTCTAGACTCTACTAGCAATTTTCTTGTTTGATACCTCAAAAAACCTCATATTAGTGGCTCTGGTGTCTCTCCCTAAATCCACTTTGGATATTTAAAAATCTTGGATGGGCACCTCTCCCTCAGCTTTGTCCTCTTTAGGCTTCACAATCTCTACCATCCAGTGATAGTTGCTTTCATCAAAACTGATTCTGGATTCCATCTTCATTTTCTTAACTTTAGAATATTTTCCTAGATATCTGCTTACTACATCATCAATGGGCACTGATAAAGGAACCAAATTTCTTTTCTTAGCTACCAAGGTCTCCAACCATGGTGGGGTAGCAAAGGATTTATTTTGAGTATCGTAGTTACTCAACAGAGCTAGCGAGTCTTTCAGAGTATTTTTAGTTTCCTCTTGCATCTGTTGGTCATCAGTCATCTCAGGTACCCTATGGTCTTCAACTGAAACTACCTTTGGATCAGGGTCTGATGATTCTAAATCCATGATGACATTGGGAGTAGATTTCTACCTCTAAACCTTTTCTTTTACCCTTTGACTTGATCTGGTCACTCGAACTTCGGGTTCAGGCTACTGTTGAAATTGAACTTGAACTTGAACTTGCGAAGAAATTGGTTCAAGTTCAGGTTCAACTTTAGGTTTAGCTTTTCCTGCACAAGATTGATCAATACTTAAGTTAGTTATAATAGAAGTCCTCTTCGTTGAACTCCTCTTCTTGGTTTTTATTTGTTTCTTTGCTGACTGCAAAGGAGCAACAGGGACTCTTTTCTTCAACAACCATGATTTTTTCTTTCAATCACTCTTTCCATTCTTTTATGAAAATCACCTTCTTCAGGCTCCTTCCAATCTAACTTAGGAATAGGGAGAGCTTTGACCTTCTCTGAGTATTGGGAGTCTACAACATCAACCTCATTGTCTTCCCCTATTCCATATCCAGTTTGAAGGTGATGATCTGCTTTAGAGTTAGTCGAGACCACAATATTTTGCTTACCTCCAGTTCATCAGAACAGGTGGCCCAAAAATCTTCTAACTCAGGGATGTGCATGAATGTCTCTAGGACATTGAGATTTTCTCCTGCAAAGCCTCTATAGTCAAAATTAACCTTGGGAGTATAAGTTTGTAAGCAGAAGGCATCTAATTCTTCTTTGATAGCATAGCATCTTGGAAGCTTTTGCACCTGTAGTATCCCAACTCAATAGGGAAAAGAACACCTGAGGACTTCTTTGGGGTCCCAACCTTTTGTTCAACTAGAACAAGTTGCCTACATAGCTCCATTAAGATTACATCATCTAAACAAAATTTAGGGAGCCTTAGGGGTTCCTCATCAAATGCACCAACCCTAAGATAAGTAAATCTTGGAAACTGTAAAACATTAATCACTTGCTTAGCTTCCTCAGAAAGCCTACAATTTTCTTTCCCTCTCAACTCAAAAACTAACCTTCCTGAAAATGTGTCATTTACAGTTTTGAACACAATGGAGAACTTCTCCTTTTGTAAGCATGTGAAGTAATCATATATCCTCATATCACTTGTCCACAATTCGTGAGGTAATCCTTCCCAGGCTCGGCAACATGCTAAGACATAAATAACGTAGGAAGACATATAAAATGTAGTCAAATTTGTCACGTTTAAGAGTTCTCTGTGGAGCTTTTCTGCTATCAGGTCAGCCCAATCATTTAACTTATCTCCTTCTATAATCTTTTGGATGAAACAGTACATCCAGTTTTCCCAATGAAATGCATGGGGATTTCCTTTCACCCTATTCGGAAGAAGCACCATATTGGCTATGTCTTTATGGAAGTGTTCAATTGTCAGAGGCTTTGGCAGCCTGGATCCTCCTTTCTCTGGTTTCGCAAGCCATACCTGGGCTATCGAGGAGCTGTATTTTTTCTTGTCTCCCTCATATACATGATCTGCTTCTTCATAGGTCCCTGGTTCATACGGTTCCTTGTCTGGAATACGCAGTGTTGCCATTAATGTCTCTTGACTAATTTTGACCAAGATTTCTCCTGACGCATCCTTAATACATCTATTCTTAGCGTCATATTTGTTAGCACACTCCAACACTAGTTCGGGGCAAATGAGAGCCGGAGGAAATGCAACAGCTTCTAAAAGACCACTACCTGCTAACTTCCTAGAAAAAGAACCCTCGGAAGAATTTTGAGCTCTATCACAAAGCTCCCCTAGGTTTGCATTCAACAAGAAAGTATCCCCTATGTCTGGAAAAGAAACTAACAGGTGGGTTCTACTCTCCTCTTTCAGAAGTTTTGGACAGAACAATGACATCTTACCAAATATGAATAGAAAAGACTTGCAACACAGAAAGAGCCTCTGAAAATTGAAACTGCAAAGGGGAAAGATAACTCACCAATATCCTGCACACTAGCTTTCTGCAAATTTCTCAATTCCAATTATGTCACTCCTTCTCCTTCTCTAGACAAAATAACTAACAAAAAAGCCTTAATCACTCTTCATTTATTCACAAATGCCTTGTAGGATCCTTAATAAATCTTCAAAGCATGTCCATAATAACTATTTTAATGGAAGAATGATTGATTTGACATGTCTGGTTGAGCTTAATTAATTCACCAGCTATTTCAGCATGAATAACTCAATTCCCAAGGAAACTCCCTGATCACAATATCTGTATATTAATGACTCCCTCTACGTCACGCCGTCAACTGTCATTTCCAATCTTTCACATGCATGAGCCATCTAGTTGAATGAGAGCATCTTTGTATGGCAATTTCCAAAACTTAATAAACACTCAGAGCACTACAAGACAGAAACCTTCTTTTTGGAAAAGAAAACAGTCCTGCCAAATTCTCCATGTATAAGCTATCATATTACAAACATGAACTTGAACTTGAATTAACTTAAGGTTCAGGACTACGTTCAAGTTCAGGTTCATCTTTGAGACCGACAAACTTTTTGAGGGATGGGCAAGCATGAGTGTTTTAAGACTCGGAAGTGGTAATGGGTTGAACTTGAACTTGAACCAACTAAAAAAAGTTCAAGTTCAACTTCGACTTAAAGACTTCTATTGACCAAGACTAAAATAGGGAGCTGAGAAAAATAAAGGTAACAACTAGCTCTGACTGGGGATCGGGACTGCTCAGGATAGAGGAATGAATCTAGAATCTCAATTGACAAGACAATTTAAACTTTATTTGACTGGGCCGACTCACCACAACAAAAACTTCTACTCCTACAGACACAAGCCAAAACTTTATATACAAGCGAGAAAAAGAAAAGACTTACAACTGGTAAAGCTTGAGATCCAGCCCATTATAGGATAGGGGTAGTTCATCTCCATCAATATATTTCAGCTAGAATGCATTCGGACCTAGAGCTTGTGAGATCTCAAACGGTCCCTTCCAGAGAGACTCAAACTTGCTATGTGCTCCTCTTGGCTCTCGGTGCTTATCCCAGAGAAGGATCTTATCACCCACCATAAATTTTCTTGGCCTAGCACGTCGATCAAAAATCTCCTTCACTTTTAGCTAATGACTGGTGATGTGATCAACTAACTCCTCTCTCTCTTCTTCTATCTTTGACAAATACAAAATCGTCTTCTCCAATGAATTTTGAAAAACTTCATTCTCCACGCACCTTGGTAACTTGGCAGAGGCTAGTTCTAATGGAAGTGATAGCTAGGCTTCAACTCCAAAGACTAATTCAAATGGTGTCATACTGATAGCCCTCTTTAGAGAGGTTCTATCCACCCACAATGCCTCGTATAACTTCTTGTGCTAGTCTTTTCCCTTTTCATCTACCAGTTTCTTCATGATGTTAATCAGGTTCTTATTTGTAGATTTTGCCTGGCCATTTCCTTGAGGAAAATAATTTGAAAAGTGAGATAGATTTATACCATGATCATAGCAGAAGAGTTGAATCTCTCAGGAGGAGAAATTCTAAGCATTATCAGCCACTATCTTCAAGGGAACTCAAAATCTAGTGAAAATGTTTTCTTTTAAGAATCTACAGACTATCTCAGAAGTGGTTACTTTAACTGGTATCACCTCCACCCACTTGGTAAAGTAATCGGTCATTGTCAAGATATGCGTGTGTCTTCCGCTTGAAGTTGGGTTGATTGGACCAATAAAATCTAACCCCCACTGCTGGAAGGGTTCTTTGATAATCACAAGTCTTAGGGGTAAAGTAGCCAACTAAGGTTTTCCTGAGAAAAGTTTACACTTCTCACAATTTTCCACCCACTTATATGCATCTTTAAACATTCCAGGTCAATAGTAGCAGTTTATCAGGATCTTAAAGGCTATCACAGAGGAAGAATAGTGCCCCTCGCATGCTTCATTGTGAAATGATTGCAATAACTTCTATTGTTGTTCCTTGTCAACACATCACAAAAACATCCCATCTAGTCCCCTTTTATACAGAACATTATCTACTATGACATACTTTGCTACCTTCAACCTTAGATTTCTTCTCTCTTTAGCTGATAAGTGTTCTGGAGGCTCTTCGTAGGTCAGAAAGATAGCTACATCTGAAAACCATGAGTCATTTGTCACTATGAACAGGGATTTGAGTAAACTTTGTTCTTCTTGATTCTCAACCATCAATTTACATAGGCCCTGACCTCTTACCATCTTTGTAGGCTTAATTTCCAAATCAAATTCCTGCACCTTCGCAACCCAGCTAGCCCTATTATTCACTTCAACTTCTTGCTGAGTAAGGATGGTCTTAACAGAAGAATTCGAAACAAAGACCACAGAATGTGAATGAAGTATATAGTATCGGAATTGTTTAACTGCCTTCACTACTATGAATGCCTATTTTTCTATCTGTGAATAGCATAACTCATGTTTCTTGAGCGGGACACTCATAAAAGAGATAGGCACTTCTTCACCATTGTCATTTTTTTGTAATAGTACCCCAGACATTGTGTGCTCCAATGCATAGCAATAGATGATAAAGTCTTTTTTGAAATATGCATGTATCAATGTTGGAGCATTGGCTATGGCTTCCTTAATCTTACCAAATGATTTGACTGCTAGTTCATCCCACTTGAAATTTTGCTTCTCACTTAATAGGTCTACCATCTATTTTGATGTCTCAGTGAAATCGAGCACAAACTTCCTTAAGAAGTTAACTTGACTGAAGAAAGATTTAATCCCTTTTTGATTAATAGGTAGACACAACTACTGGATAGCTTTGACTCTTTCTGGATCTATTTTAATGCCCTCCTTTGAAACTAAATGACCCAGCAACTTACCCTCCGTCACATAGAAGATTGACTTCTTTGGATTCAGGGAAACACCATGATCCCTACACCTTTGCAAAACTTCCTTCAAGTCCTTTAGATGCTTCTTACACCTCCTAGAGAAAACTTTCATGTCATCCAGGTAAATGGTGATGGTCTTGTTTAGCAAATGGCCGAAAGTGGAATTCATGGCCCTCTGAAATGTTGCTCCAACATTAATTAAGCCAAAAGACATTCTCCTATAGGTGAATGTGCCCTAAGGTGTGGTAAAGGTTGTTTTGTGCTGGTCTTCCTCTGCAACATTGATTTGGTTGTAGCCTAAAAAACCATCGAGCAATGACAACATTTCTGAGCCAGCTATCATTTGAAGAATTTGGTCCATCATAGGTAAGGTGAAATTATCTTTAAGGCTTGATTGATTGAGGTTCCTAAAATCCATGCATATTCTAATTTCTCCATTTCGCTTCCTTACAGGAACAATGGTGGCCACCCATGTGGAATGATGTATTGGGAAGATAATTCTTGCTTGAAGCATTTTGTCAATTTCTTTAAAAATGACATCCGACACCTTCGAATTGTATGTTCTCAATTTTTGATAGAATGGTGATGTACCAGGCTTCAAAGGAATATGATGTGTAAACTATCCTTGTCTGAAATTCCTTAAATCATCATAGATCCAAGCAAATACGTCACCGTATTCTTTTAACAACTTAGTGTAACGACCTCTTTCATCTTCATCACAACACACACCTAAATTAACCATCTTGGGATTGAAATCATCACCAATTTTTCATATTCACCTGAAGGAATGGTGTCTGGTATGTCGGGAAAATTTAAATAACAATCTCTTCTATCAAACAACCTCTCTAACTCCACCAATCCTTTGGGTATGGAGTTTCCTTTAAGTTGAATCACTTCCTCTAAAGCATTGGATTCCTTTCCTAGATAGAATTCATGGCACTCAAACTCCGATCCTTTATAATAATTGGTTGAAAACTTATCCAAACCTTGTAGAAATTCATTTATTTGAGCATCATCTCTGAACACTTGCCAAGAACAAGAATTATCAGGAACACTAGGCCTATGAATCACTTTAATGGTGTAATGATCTTCTATAAAGTCTGGGTGTGGTATGAGAAAAGATGCTAACCTAGCAAGAGCATCCGCTCTTGAGTTATATTCCCTAGGAATTGCTTCAATTGAAAAGGCTTCAAACCACTCGAGTTCATCCCACACCCTCTTTTTGTAGTGCTTCAGTCTCTCATTCTTCACTGAAAACAAGTTCTTGACCTATTTGATAATAAGTTCTGCATCACCACGTGCATTTAAAGCTTAATCCCCTTCTTCTTGGCTTCTTCTAAACCTAACAATAGAGCTTCATACTCTATCGTATTGTTGGTGTTCTCAAACTCAAGTTTGAATGAAAAAGGAAATTTAAGTCCAGTAGGGGAAATGAGGACTACTCCAGCCCCTAAGCCTGTAGAAGAGCAACTGCCATCGAATTCAAGAGTCCAAGGAACTTCTTCATCTACAACCATTGGATTTGGGAGATTAACCTCTGATAAAATAACATAGTTAGCAAACTCAGATTCTTGATACAAGATATGAGATTTAGGGTCTTCTGAGGGAAAAATTGTGTATTTGGATTTGGGTTCTGGAAGAAGAGTAACTTTCTTATTACCTATAGGGACTATGGCTTGGGACCAATCCAATTTTATTTTGCAACCTAGATCCCTACAAAAGGTTATGCTAAGAAGCATACCGTAGCTGACTAGAATGTCAGCTACTAAGATGGTTAATTTCAATCTCTTATCTAGGAAAGCTGCCAAAGCAACTTAGGCGTCCTTAATTTGACCTATGAGTGGGACTTGTTTGGCATCCATAGAATAGCAACGTCCAAAGGTATCAGTCATAGGGAGATCTAATGCTTTGGCCACATATGAAGGCATAATATTATCCAACACCCCTGAATCAATGATATAGTTGTTTAATTTGAAACCATGAATGAATAGGGACACATAGAAAGGTTCAGGTTTCAAGCCAAAAGGAATAGTAGGAACAGGCTTCTCGGTAGGCTTTTGCTCAACTGTCTCTTCCTTCCTTATAGATTGTCCTTTAAAACATGCATTGTTTGTTTTTTGAACCCTAGGTTTGGTAGGAGAACCTTTGACATAACTAACCAATTTATCTAACTCCTAGGGATTCATTTTTAGATATTCTGCAGTAGAAATTTGCACTTTTGAAGTTTTACAAAAATCAACTATACTAAAAGGGGAATCAGATTCAGACCTTTTCATGACTTGTTCCTCTGGATTGTTTTCTTTCAGGATCTTTGGATGATCACTAACTTGCCCTTCACTACCTTTAGTTGTTGTATTTGTCCAATTACTCACTTTTCCTCCATGTTGGTTTCTTATCAAAACTGAGCAAGAGGTATCCTCTAAAGTTACCAATATGTCTCCCCCCCTTTCGAAGTCTGATTCATATTCAAGGTAAAAGTTTCCAGAGTCACTAGGCACCTCATAGGATATGTCTTCAATAGTCACCTTTGCTACTACTTCCTTCTTGGCTTCAAGCTATGCATATCTTATGTTTTCAGGGCATGAAACTCCCTCATGCTCATCGGTAAGATGGAAAACACACATGTTGCTTTTATTTGGTGGAGGTTCAATTTGTAGTCTCTGCTAAGCAGGAGATAAATTAAACAATTTTCCTAAGTTTGAAGGTCCCTGAGTTGGATATTTATGTGGAATATCTTGATAGGGACTGGTAGTTTTAGGCAATTGTCCCTTAATGGTTATCAAGTCATTCATCAGTCTTTGAATTACAAGATCTAACGATGAGGAGGTAGAAGGTTGGGAGTTGGATACTTCAACATCTTTTCTCCATTTACCACTTGTTATGAGGTCATCCTCCAATTCAATGGAAAGGGTATGAGTAGCTGCTAAGGTGGTTGGCCTAGCTCTTTTTAAAGGAAATGCTACATTGGGAGGCATAGCATTTAAGAAAAAGCCTTTCTAATTTTCATCATTGGGTCTACTTGAAGCTGGAATCACTTGAATTCCCTTGTTGAATCTTGTCACAAACTCCCTCATGGGTACTTGAATCTCCTTCTTCATTTGACTTAACTAAATCAAAAGAGTATTTACATCATCAGCTGATTTAAACCTAGTCTCAAATGTTATTTTCACAAAATCCCAGTTAGTAATGGAGGCATGTGGTAAACTGTGAAACCACTCAACTGTAGCCTCAGTTAAGGTCAAGACAAAAAGCCTGACAGCCACATCTATAATACTCAGCATGTCCAAGAAAAATTCACCCATCTTTTTGTTTTGCTGGAGTAGGCAATGTGCTAATCACTTCAATCTTGGTAGGGTCCACTTGAATACCTTTTGAAGATATGAAATGTCCTAAGACAACCCCTTCTTCCATCATCATGAAACACTTTTCACTATTTAGAGAGAGATTATAATCATGACATCTCTAAAGAACTTTCTCTAAATTTTATTTTGCCTCATCAAAAGTATGCCCATATGTGGTAAAGTCATCCATGTAAATCTCCATGCAATCAGCAAAGATATCAGAGAATATACTTATCACAGCTCACTGGAAAGTGGTAGGAGCATTGCACAACCCAAAAGGTAACACTGAATAGGCAAATGTTCCCCATGGGCATGTGAATGTTGTCTTCTCCTGGTCCTCAGGTGCTATCTTTATCTGATTATAACCATTGAATCCATCCAGAAAAGAGAAGTATTTCTTACCAGCTAGGTTATCAAGGACTTGGTCTATGAACGACAATGGAAAGTGGTCCTTCTTAGTAGCTGAGTTAAGTTCCCTATAGTCAACACAAACTCTCCACTTCCCTCCTTTCTTGGGTACTATAACAAGAGGGGAGACCCACTGAATATCAGAAATGGGATAAATGAAGCCAACATTTAACAACTTTTGCAACTCATTCTTAAATATATCCCTTAGAGCTGGATTAACCCTTCTTTGAGGTTGATGGTCAGGGCTGAATTCAAGACCTTTATAGATTTTATGAGTGTAGAGTTTAGGTTCTAGACCTTTCATGCCAGTGTAATCCCAAGCAAAAGCTTGTTAATGTTCTTTTAGGAGCTACAAAATAACTTTCTGCTGAGAGAGTGTCAAATCACTGTTTATATTTAACTCCCATCCTGAGCTGACTTCTAGCTTAGTGACTTTTTCTTCCATGGACAGCTAAGTAATTGGGGGAGACTCCATTTCATGAGGCAATAATGTATGAAGGAATTGTGAAGTTTTGAAATATTGTGGAGCATTTGAAGGTGGTAACAAAGTTTTGAGAACACAGTCTTCATGGGAACACATTGAGGATTGCACTCCATATTCATTCATGATAATGGAGGAAATTATTTCATCTTCTCCCATAGAGGCTACAAATGGTTCCCTGGATATCATCATTAACTAGTGAATGGAATTGACCTCAGGTTCAGTATCACCCAAGTCTGGCCAGATTATCTAGTCATCCTGCAACAGAGGTTGAGCTGGGGAATATAGATTCAGATTTTTAGTGTTGACTCCATTGGATATAGTCATTTTTCCTGACTGACAAGCTATATAGGCATCTGCAGTAGCTAGCCAAGGCCTACCTAGAATTATTGGATACCCTCCCATGTTAACCTTTGGAGAAAGGACAACAAAGTCAATCAGATATTCCCAAGAATTCAAGGTGACTATTACATCCTCTACCATCCCATTAGGTGTAATGGTGGAACTATCAGCAAGCTAAAGGATGGTTGGGGTTTCCCTAAGATCAATGATATGCAACTGAGACATTACTTCTTTGGTCATGACATTTATGGATGCACCTAAGTCAACTAGAGCATTTTGGACTTATATTCCTTGAATAGTGACTATGACCACAGGGCTACCAAGATCAGAATACTTTGGAACTATCAATTTCTCCAACATTAGATCAAATAATTGGCCTAGGACATGTATGATTTTAGGATCCTTTTGCTTCCTCTCGGGTTTTTTGATATAAGCTTCCTTGATGGCTTTAGTATATGCAGGAACTTCCTTTATGGCATCCAGCAGTGGTATTTTAACTATTATTTTCTTTAGTTGGGCAAGAAAGTCCAACACTGCTTGATTTTCCACTGGCATAGCTTGTTCCTCCAACTTGTGAGGAAATGGGAGCTCTTGAGCTGTAGGAGCAACAGGTTTGACTGGCACTTTAGTTGGCTCTGTCGAGGCATCCTTAATTTTGGTGATGATAGGCTGTTGTGGAGAAGAAAGGGTTGTGCCAGACCTTAAATGAATATTATTTAGGGAAATAGCATAGCTCTACTATTGTGTTGTTGGTTTAGCATTTTTGGGATTAGGAGTAGGATGAGAAGGCAATTGATTCTATTTAGGGGAAGTAGTGTTGGCTGCAGGAGGAGGCATTAGAGCCTGCTGCTGAGGTGGTGGCATCAAAGCTTGCTGGCTTGATTGGTTCATCCAATTGTGTGGTTGTTTCCACCCTTATTGGGGTTGTTGCCAGGGTTTCTGAGGTTGTGACCAACCCTGTTGAGATTGTTGCCATCCTGGCTGATGCTTTTGCCAACCTTGCTAAGGTTGTTGCCAACCTTGCTGAGGCTGCTGCCAACTTGGATGATATTGCTGCCAACCTTGCTGAGGTTGTTGCCAACCTTGCTGAGGCTGCTGCCAACTATTATACCCACTAAATCCACTATGATGTTGATTTTGCCATGCATTATTACTATTAAAATTTTGAAGAGGATCTTGGGGAATGCCTGGTCTCTGAGCCCATGGCCTTTGCTGGGCAACGTAGAGTACCTCTTTGTTCACATCAATGGCTTTGAACTCAGTAGGCATAGGTTGGGACTCCAAGCTTGCAACAGACTTACACCGCCAATTCTTTTTCTTCTCCCTATAGTGTGGATAGTACTCTGCTAACATTGCATCAGCTTCATCTTTATTTCTCCTTGCCTGCATTGTGTCCAACTGAGTAGTGACATCATTAATGATGTCTTGCTTGAAATTTGACAATAGATTGGATAGCTCCATTTTGGACACACCTGTACCATTAGACTTGTGAGGCAAGGCTCTTAAGCCTCTTCTCTTTTTGACAGTAGCTCTAGAATAGTTCAGACATATACTCTTTATATCATCCCAATTCTTTTGGGTAATGTCCCCCCTACCATAAGGTCAAGGGCCTCAATGCTTCCATCATTCACACCTCTCAAAAACATATGCTTTTGAGATTCTTCATTCAGCTTGTGTTTTGTGTTATGATGTAGGCTGAACATGAACCTAGAGACATAGTCTTCCAAGGTTTCATCTTCCTTCTATGACATTTTAAATATGTCATCTCCTTTTAAGTCCCCTCCTCTACAATAATCCTTGTACTTAGCAAGAAATAGGCTACACATTATATGCCAATCTGCTACAACATCAGCACCCAAACTCATAAACCATCTTAGAGCAAGCTCTTTTAAAGTGGAGGGAAACAATTTGAGCTTATGGCCATCAATGGTGTAGTCATAGCTTTGATAGAGGACATAAAACTCAAAGAGGAAAGTCTCTGGATCTTCTATGATGAGTCCATATAATTTAGGAAGAGCAGCAATAGGAATGTTCTTCAAATTTTGATTACCTTACTGAGTAGGAATAGGAAAAGGGAAGGTAGGCTGAGCCATTACATTATTTAGATATGTTGGGTTAGAAAATAGAGCATTTAAATGGTAGGACTCTTCAGATGACTGTGGTGAAGGCAATTGGTCATAGGCATCAGCAAACACGTTCTCAAATGGTTCTTCTTCTTGTGGGTTCTCTAATTGTGGTTCCTCAAGTGCTGGATTGAAAACCTCAAATGGTTCTTCCTAATTAAGATTAGGCAAGAATCACCCAAGATGATCCCTATGTTTATGCATATAAATAATGCAGAATAAAAACTAATTTAATGACTTTTGGGTCGAACTAAATTGACACCATCCCCGACAATGGCACCAAAAATGACTGGTTAGAATAATATCCTAGTAACTCAAGGATTGGACATCCTTTGACAATGATTCATTGCTTAAAATTATCACATATCTACTTAGAACATCATGCTAGACTTCATTAAATGTATCAATCCGAGAATGTGAACTTGAGATGATGGCTGCAAAGTTTATGCTTTAGTTATTTCAAGAGTCATCACTACTAAAGTAAAAGCTATTGCTACGGGAGATTTATACTTAGAAACTGAAACTACTGATTAACTCACAACTTAAAGGAAAAGCTTAGCAGTAAATAGATAATTCTTTAAAATTAAACCTATGCTGCAGGAAAAAGTCAGTGGTTCTGTTACCAGTGGCTACAGGAGAAACAATGCTTATCAACTTGAAAGAAACTTAACTAAATCCTACTTGAACATAAACAGGGAATTCACCTCCCACGTGGGCCCCCACAGAAGTGTGAATGATTTACAACTCAGAGATGGAAATCTGGAACTATCATATATTCATTTAACAAAACATAAGTACAATATGGGATATCAAAGTATTTCACTTTGTTGTTGGATTACAATATGAATTCCTCAAAACATCTAACTAACTCAGAATCATAAGTTCTGGCTTACTTAAAGCAATTGAGAAAAATAGAACACCTAAAAACTAGGTCCTTCATTACATAGCATAACAACTTCAGTTATAAGAATGACATCATCATTTATGCAAGAGGATAAGCCATATTTAGTGCTTCAAGAATATAGGAACACTCGGTAACCAGATTGACTTGGTCTGAACCAGCAACCATGAAGTTATGGAAGTAGTGGAGCCATGATAGAAACTGAAACAGTTACTCGCCTTAAAAGACCCACTCATCCTTGAGTCAGTGCTACTTGCTTACTTATTCTTCTCCTGCAAAAGGTTAGCATACCAGAATCTGCAACACAAATCCAAGGAAAAGATTATAATAAGTTTTCCTATTTTAATGTATCCTTGTTACATGGTTATAGGAACACTACCCATTAAAACTAGAGAAGAGAAATACCAAATTTTATCACAATATCCATTAGTCTATACATATATATTCAATCTTGTCCTTAGTTTCAAAAGTATCAAATATACATATGGTTAAAGCATAGAAACATAAAAGTCTGCATAATGTTATGAAAAACCATAAGATATTTAAGTCTGGACTCAGAAAATCATAAACAAAACATCCCATAAACTTGACTCATCAGATACTAATGCCAAAGGGGGAGAATGTTACTCCTATTTGAGCATTAAAGGATTGTCATTAGTATCAATCAGTTATTTAGTCAGTAAATGAGACAAATAGGACAGTCGGTCAACCATATCAAGCCTACACACCAAGAAATACACAAGGCATATCTATAAGTTAACCGAACAAGGGTTTGACCAAGTACACTCATCGAGCGATAGACAATTACCAAGTACCAAGCTGTTGATCATCGAGCATTCATATGAACTGAGCACCAGTTAATTGCCGAATGGAGAATGCAGTGATTACCGAGTAAACCAAGAAACAACATAGTAATCTGAAATGGCACAAACATCTATGCAAACGGTTCACACTGATCAGGAAAATAGTTTACCAAGATCGAGACATAATTAAATATGGATGTAATCATTAAATTACTGATGATTCCTATGAAATGTTAGATCTAGGTTATTTTATTATACCGTTGATCTTAGGTTTTCTAAGATATTACAAACCCTAATTAGGTCAAGTCAATTTGATATAAAATTCATAAAGATGTCATTATGAACAGGAATCATGAAGGAGTAGCCACACTAAGGACATTAGGATATCAGACAAAGGGTTTTTGACAAGAGGATTCGGTATTTTTGAACATACACAAGGCTACCAAGTAGAATAGAAGTACACATACATCACTATGAGGTGATATCTATTTTTTATTTCATAGATCTAAATCAGGAAAGATTAAGTTTTGATTTACAGATACATTTACTGTTACCTTTTAACCATTGTAGCATATCCAAAATATCTTAACAAAGTGGACTTAACAGTTCTTGTTTAAATCTCTTAACCAAGCACACACATGTATTATGTTGTTAAAATCCTCTAACCAGGTAGATCTAGTTGATCTTATTGTTACTCCTAACATGGTAAGATCATCAGAAATTATCACAAAATTGTAGCCTTAGCTGGCATACTTTGTTACTGTGGTAGTGAAGATTTGTGGGTGTCATCCCCACCGCAGTTTTTACATTCTTACAAGGGTTTCTGCGATACCAAAATATTTTTGTTATGAGTATGAATTTTCATGAACGGTTTATTGTTTAGATTACATGAAAATTACATTTTTTAGTTATTTGAATGTATGTTTTAGACAATGGATTCAGCCGGTTAAATGCTATCTACTACTACAAAGTTTTAGTCTTGAAAAGTTTTGAAGGTATTGATTCACCCCTCCCCTCTCACTACTTATCTTTCCATAATCCCAACATAAAGATCTATGTCATTTTTAATAAATCACATATTTAACCTATAAAATTTATGAAAATGTCCTAGTCCAATTTTTATCCTTTTGATTTTTAATACATAACAAAAAATAAAATAATTTAAATTACATTATAAAATTATGATCAAAGTAGTAGGTAGTTTTTATTAATCATTAGAATCAACTATCTACTTTTATTTTTTAACTTATAATTTTCTAAGTTATACTACATAATCTATCCCCAACTCTAAAATATATTATATTATTTTCTATATTTTTCTTAACTAATTTTTAATTTTAAAATATATTATATTATTTTTGGTGTAGTGCAAGCAATGGAGAGGATCCAAGAATGGCTAGTCCAAAACACAATAATTTTAGAAGACCTCCCAAGATCCAACTCCAAGCTATCCAGATCTGTAACAACATGCTACATTAAACTGGTAGAGACCCCAAGAAGAATCTAAACATGTGCTCGCAAGAAATCAAGTAACCTTCTTGTCTTCCAAGCCCACACTTAGCTACTAGCTCTGCTTAATATCATTCCTCTTCGCTACACCCTTCTAAATGATCCCCCCTACAAACCTACCCAGACCTTTCTTAAATACACTTCTTTAGCCACAAGTCGACTGGAAGAAAGAAATAACTCCTAATCCCAAGTCGGCTCCTAAAATAAATATTAAATGCAATACAAGTCATATCTCAAACAGCCTTAAAAATAGATAATTCTCCATGTTGACCTCTAGATCCACATAGGATAATGCAACACACACTACCCACACTAAATACATCACATCGGCCTACCAAAACCACAAGAACTCCAGTCGGTAATCCAAACTACCGAACATCAGTAAAACTACTACGAAAGTCAGGCATCACCGAGTAAGCACGTTGATCGAGCACCACAAGCATCATCGAGCATAGGTTCTACTGAGCACCAAAAGTTTTATTGATTCCTTTAGTGACTGAGCCCCTCAGTCAACACTATAACTGAGCAACAGAACACTCCAACATGCAAGATTGCTAACTTCCCCAGGATGCTCCTGCATCAGACACCCCAAGTATGAAAAAGATGTTCTCAAAGGTTGGAAGAACATATTACAAGATTCAACACATAAACCCCAAACTAGTTCTTCACATACATGTCCTCCAAGTCTTCAACACTCTTATCCTGGATCCACTTTTGCTTTTTTTTCCTTCTCAAGTCTTTCTTTGAGAATCCACAGGTCTGTTCTCCATACTGATCTCCAACCCTTTCATGATTCTTCCACTCAACTTGGATCCCAAAGCTCAGGTTCCTCCTACCAATTTTTGTATCCATCAAAAGCATTAGGTAAAACTTCCTTCCACTCTTCTCAATAGTAAACACATTCTTGACACAATCATGCATAGCTCTACAATCATACTTCCAAGGTCTACCGAGCAATATGTGACAACTATTCATGTCCACATATCACACAATACTTGATCCTTATACTAGCCAATCTAAAAATCAACAAGCTATTTCTCCCTCACTTCCAAAGCATGAACATCTTGCAACCAACCAATCCTTTAAGGACAAGGATGTCTCACTCTTTTCAAACCAAGTTTCTAAACCATATCCTTAGCTACAAGATTATCAATACTGCCACTATCCACGATCACAATACAGAGTTTTCCTCCTAACTTGCACTGAGTTTTGAACAAATTACTCCTCTAACAAGGTTCCACCTTAGTACCGAGCAATGTTCTTTGAACCAAATTTTTTTTTGACTCCACCTCAGGTTCATTCAGAATGTTCTCATTCACCATAGCAACTCTTCGATCACCAACCTTCTGGGAACATTCATAAGCTCTATGTCCTTCTTCACAACAATGAAAACAAGTACCCTTAAAGGAAACCTTACCTGTCCTCTTCCTCTGCTTAATAGGTTTCAATTCATCTTCAACAGTTGGCCTATCCTTCATCGAGTGATCCTATTTCTCCTTCCCTCAAGAATTACCATGTTGTCTCCTCTTCAACTTATCTTTTGCCTTCAGGGCATACTGATAAGCATCCTCAACTGACTCAATCTTCAGCATAATAATATCATCCTAAATATTGAATCTCAAGCCATTCACATACTGAGCTACCTTTTCCTTACCAAGTTCTTTGTGTCCAGACCGAATAGTCAACTTATAGAACTCCTCAGTATAGTCTTCAACAATTAATTCTTTCTATTTTAAATTCTACAACTTCTTAAATAACTCAAGTTCATAGTCGATAGGTATGAACTTAGCCTTCAATTTAGCCACCATCAACCTCCACCAATTGATCTTCATTTCACCTTCATCTTCTCTTTCCCTCTATAATTCTTTCCATCAAAGAGTAGCATGTCCTTTCAACTTTGTCTCTGCCAACCTCACTCTAAGAGGATCTTCAATTTCTTCAAGCTCAAAGAATTCTTCAAACTCACCAATCCAATCAATCAAGTCCTCAGGTCTCAGTACTAGAGAAGTTGGAAACATCCATTCGGTAACTAGTACTTAACCAAGCTCCAAATTTTTGCAACTGACCAGTTCTATCTTCACCAGATCTATTCCTCTGATTAGTTACATCATCTCCACTAGATCCAACATCTTCAAATTCTTCAACAACTTCCTCATAGCCATCATCAGTACCAAAATTCCCCAGCATACCAGCAATAGCCCTCATAATCTCAGCGATCATGACATTCTTCATCAATTCCATCTAAAATCTAACATCTGATTTGACCTTCTCAGAAATCTTGGCTTCCACAACATCAAAATGATCTGCAATCACCCTAGGGTCTAATATTCTGAGAGGCATCTTCAAGATCTTCGTAAACCCAAGGAAAAAAATCACCAACCCAAGGTCCTAGTGCAAACTACCTCAACTTCGGCAATCTATCCACACACTCAAAAACTTCAAGCTCTGATACCACCTGGCATAGTGCAAGCAATGCATTGGATCCAAGAATGGCTAGTCCAAACTATAGTAATTTTGCAAGACCTCGCAAGATCCAACTCCAAGCTAGCCAGATCTGTAACAACAGGCTACAAAAAATTGGTAGAGACCCCAATAAAAATCTAAACTTGTGCTTGCAAGCAACCAAGTAACCTTCTTGTCTTCCAAGCCCACACTTAGCTACTAGCTCTGTTCAATATCATTCCTCTTCTCTACTCCCTAGTGAATGATCCCCCCTATAAACCTACCCAGACCTTTCTTAAATACACTTCTTTAGCCACAAGTCAGCTAGAAGAAAGAAATAACTCCTAAGCCCAAGTCGGCTCCTAAAATAAATATTAAATGCAATACAAGTCAGCTCTCAAATATCCTTACAAATAATTAATTCTCTGTGCTAGCCTCCAGATCCATATAAGAGAATCCAACACACACTAACCACACTAAATACATCAATTCATCCCACCAAAACCACAAGGACTCTAGTCCGTAAGCCAAACTACCAAGTGTCAGCAAAACTACCAAACAAGCCAGGCATCACCAACTAAGTATGTCAACCGAACACCACAAGCATCATCAAGCACAGGTTCTACCAAGCACCATAATTTTAACCAAGTCCTTCAGTGACCGATCCCCTTGTTCAATGCTATAACCAAGCAACAAAACACTCCAACATGTAGGATTACTAACTTCCCCAGGATGCTCTTGCATCAATTTTCCATACTTTTCTTAACTGATTTTTAATTTCAAAATATTTAATTTTATATAGTGATTATTCTAGTACATTGAGAGCCTTTTTAGAGAGAGAGAGAGAGAGAGAGAGAGAGAGAGAGAGAGAGAGAGGATCTTAGTTTCCATTATTACATGAGTAAGGATGACTCGTGCTTAGATTTACAAATGTTGTGTAATCAAAGACTTCAAAAATTATGTCACAACAAATGTTAATTCCTTTGTCTCTTCAATTATAAATTATAATTTTTATGAAACTCTTATTACTTAAATTATATGTTTTTTGTAAAAGCAGCAACAAGAGGGTGTTGGCCCGTGGTACAATAAACATCACTCTAGAGGTGAATTAACAACAGATTAACCACATGTAGAGTACCAGTCATATTAAGATATATCAGCATTCTACCTCTATCAAAAACTAAAACATGGAAAACAGAGCACCACCAATAGATATCCACAATCTCAAACAAAACCAAGTTCATAGTATGAAAATTTAAAAAGTTGATAGTGTGTGACACAGGGCATAAAAACCTTAACATAAAATTATCATTAAAGTTTTAAGACAAAGAAAAATCATAGCCCATCAAGCTAGTCGGAACATCCCAAAAAACCATAACCAGGGTCAATTTCCTTTCCATGGGCACTTAGACATCAGCAAATCCATCCACTCCTCTTGTAAGAACTTGAAGATTTCTCGAGGGTCTTCATCCTTAGTAACCTACATGTTCAACATCTTCTCATTCAGCATATAGAGTGTGATGGAGGAAGCATGCATGACCTTCAACACAAAATTGCTAACGTCCATCAACCTCTTGTTGGTACCCTCCATGTCTACCTTTAACTGGTCAACATCGCGCTCGAGATAAGCAATTTGATACTTGAATTTTCCCACCAACCCAAAGCCTGTGTTACCCACCTCCTCATAGGTCACCTCAGTCACATCTTCCTCCTCTGTGACATTTTTCACTATATTATATTTTTCTTCAGTCAAGTTTTAAGTGTCTTTTTCTCCCTCATGACTATCTGAGTCCATCATGACCTCCTCCAGTTTCAACATATTATTAATGGCTTTTTTACCTCTTTCCTTAGCCAGACGGTTAGAGCGGCGAGTTTGGCCTAGCTGGGGGTCCGCATCCTCATAGGTGTCAAGATTAAGGATAATCCTCTTACCATTTTTATTAGGGCGGTGGCCAGAAGCCTCCAAGGTGTGATCACGCTTCATTCCAATTGGGGAATCAAGGATAGGGTGGATATTGAAGGACTTCGGGCTCTCAATAGGGGAAGATTCATGTTTACCCTTAGACCTAAAGGGAGTAGGAAGGCCTTTATCTAGAGAGACCGAAGGCAAGGGATGGGGTTGAGGCAAGGCTTCAAAGACAATAGATAATGTGGGAGGTGGGAGGAGAGCCCTATGAAAATTGTAAAGCCTCAACAAGAGGCCTTGGTGAAGGAAGACAAATTTTTTCCCCAATTTTTTTGCCTCAGAAACATCGGCCACATTACTGTCCATGGAGTGCAACAAAAAAAACAAAATGGAGGTCAAGTCTTTATGCCTAAGATGATTTAGAAAAGGAAGATGGTAGTAATGAAAAACCTCATACCATCCATCCAACATGAAGTACTTCATGATGAGCTTGCACATCCTAGGCTAGAACTCCAGGAGGTCCTCAGTGTTATAGCCACCATGCTTCGGGAAGAGGATCTCCTAAGGGCTCTAGAAGAATTGAGACAATTCTATCTTGGTAGGGGTTTCGCTAGTCTTTTTCCACTTACGGACCATGGTGGCAAGGCCAATGGCCTTGCCAATAAATTCTTCATTGTTTTATGTATCATCAGAAAATGGAAGCACTTCCATTTAGGACTGGTTTAACCATCTGAGTAAGTGGTCTGGGGTCATGTCAAGCACCTTGAATGGGTCTTTGACTGGGATCTATCTTTTTTCCCCCTATTCTTCTTCTCTCTCCACCTATTTCTGGCATCTGGTCCTGAGAAACTAAGATTTATGGGTCAAGGTCGACCTCGACCTTGACCCTAGGTCCATATTTTAAGTTCCAGAGGTTTCAGGATGTCGGGCTTTAGATAGTTTATTTTCCCACTTCTGGGTCGACTGTTTCAGATTTCGGAATGGTAAACTCTTAAATTATATTTAATCTAGGTCCATTTCTAGGGTTTAAGGTTTAAATGAGAATTTAATTCTCCTATGTCGGCCTCTCTAGAAGTTTGTACCCTAGACTAGTATAAAAGGAAGCTTCCTCTCTCATTTTGATCCATCTCTTTTTCATATCTTTCAATCCATTAATCAAGTGATCAAGCAATTATCAAGCAAGAAAGAAGGAGAAAGCATTCAAGCATTCATCTTCAAGCATTCAAGTATTCAAGCATTCAAGATCCAATTCATCAAGGAGATCCATTGATAGTCATTGAAAGATTCAATCTCTTTGGAGTCCTCTTGTTGACAATTCCTCCATCCACATTCATTCAAGCTTCTTCCTATTCCAATATCCATTCAAGATTGGTGTTGAAGATCTAATGCAATTGATTTGAGACATTCTACATACAATCTTGCATTCATTTGGAGCATCCATATTTGTGGATTCAAGGATTCAAATCGTCCACAAGGATTTCAACATAAGCAAGGTGAATAGTTCCATTTACTTTGTTTATTTGCTGCAATATCAATTACATTTTAAGGTTGATTCCAAACCGGACTTTGACCAAGGAAAACCCCTCATCTAAACAAAAAATCCCTTTTTCTTGCAGGTGTAGGTGTGGGACAGTGTATATCAATGTAGATATGAGTACCCTTTTCGGCGAACTTTCGGGATCTATGAACCAAATTTTTGTCGGAGTAGTGCAGGTCAAGGTAAAATTTTTGGGGTAAGATTGTACCTCGGGGTAAGATTTGTAATCACCTGAAAATGGACAAGATTATTTTAATGATAAATCAAGGCAAAGATCAACACAATTAAATCAAATCAAAGACAAATTTCAATTTAACATTAATCCAAAATTAATTGAAAATCAAAAGCTATAAAATCAATTTAAATCCAATAAATCATGATAAATCAATAAATTGTGTAATTAATCTAATTAATTACATAGTTCAATTTAAATCAAATCAGCCCATTCAAGGGGTACACATGGCTAAAAAAATTAAATAAAATCAATTGATTAATTCCTATTTTCTCTCAACACCACATGGGAGGAAAAAGCCTCAACCAATAGGATTCAAGGATAAAGCTTACATGGATCAAGCCTAAAATGAATCTCAATCACTCATAAGGTGAGAGAATCTTGTCCACCCATCTTGTCTTCTTGTCCCAAGCTTTGACGATAATCCATTTAAATTGTCTCCAAAGGGTGGAACCAAGGACTTAACCCCAACTCAATCTGTTGGACTACAACTGATTTGGAATCTGATTGAAGAATCTATGATTAAAGATCATTAAGGAGTTGTTGATTAGATATGTAATATGATTAAATCAATATTATGTTCTCATTGATGTCAACTAGTTTGATAGCACTTATCTTGTAAAGTTACTATACCGAGACATCTGAAGAAAGGTGAAAGAGATGAAGAACAGAGAAATCTACATGAGGAAAGATGTACATGACAAATGAGGATAAGGAACACATTAAGTAACTTGTTGATGATTCTATGACTTGGTGATATTGATTTTATTATGTTGCATTCATCTATGATGAAGTATAGAGCTAAAAGACACAAAGAAATGTTGTCGGTAAATGAAGCATTTCTAGTATACGCCAACGGAGTGTAGTTATACCGATCATAGTATTAATTGAGGAGTGTTCACCGACGCATTTCTTTGTTAACCGAGCAAAATAGAATGTATTAAATGATTACTTTAGCCAATAAGATTGATGAGCTGGCAAGAGTATAACATCGAGGTAACAGATAATGTTTGTTACATAGATCGACGGCTGACAAAATTTAGGGAAGATATAACGGAAAAGATTGAAATGTGTTATTGACACAAGTACCGAGAAATTTTGAAGCGGCAAAATCTATGAATGAGGTTAAGTAGCAAAATCTGATGATGGAGAAGAAAATGATTTACTCATCTATATAAGAGAATAGATTTTCTTTATGAAAAATGCCAGAAGAAGAAGAAGAAGCTACAGGAATATCACATGAACAAGGTTTTCATGTATTTTGATCATCCTGGTTAGTAAGAACCAAGCTGCAGAACAATTACCAAGCTACAAAGAGCAATTACCGATGGACAATAAGTTGATACAGTATTGAATTTGAAGTGAATTATTGATCAAAAGGATTTGTATGGACTAAATATTGATCTGTAATCTAGAATTGAAGTTGTATTAGGGTAGGTCATTTACTGTTACATATTTAACCATTGTATATAGTCAAAATCTCTTAATCGAGTGGACTCTGAAAGTCTTATGATGTATCATTCATAGAATAAACATTGTTATCCTGTCAACCCCATAGTGAATGCTAGTTGGACGATAACTTCTAGTCTAAAATCCTCTAACAAGGTCACACCTAACAGTGTGTTTGTAACCTTTAACAGGGTTGGGTCTTAACCAACCTCACTTCAGAAGAGTGAACAATTTTGGGTTGCTGGTCCTAGGTGGTTTTTCCCTTTACAGGGTTTCCACGTTAAAATCTCTTGTGTTATGTGTTGATTGTGATATTTGTTTGTTATCATACTTTGCATATTACATGTTAGAGTTGATCGGTAAACTGTTACAGTATTAGACTGGTAATCGGTAAAAGCATAGATAGTAAGAAGTTTTATTGTTTACTGACGAGCAGAAATTGAAGAAAGTATTTATACATTTTGAATTGGGACACTGGATAACTGATTCACCCCCCTCTCAATTATTCTAACAATTGGTATCAAAGCGTTGGTTGCTTGGAATAGAGTTTTAAGGACTTAAGCATAAAGGTCTCAAGATGTATAAGAGGGAAGTACTAAAACTGAACAAATAGAACTTCACAGTATAGCAAAGCAAAATGAAGCTGCACATATCTGGAATTGGGAATTCTGCACTAGAGTTGATGGAGAATGGATACATGCAACCGCCCACTGGTCCCTTAACTATTGATCAACTGAAGGACAAGCATGAACACAATGTTACTATGATGGAACTTGTTGCTGCCTGTAACGACGCTGAATTTGAAGATATCAAGACATGCACAACTACCAAAGGAATGTGGGATAAATTAGCACAAATATATAGTGGACATCTGAATGTCAAAAGAGCCCGAGCTGAAAATCTGAGAGGCAGATTTGATGATATGAGAATGAAAGAAGGTGAGAACATTGTACAATATTCAAATAGACTCAAAGAGGTAGTACATGCTATTAGAGCATCTGATGGAGTGACTGATAATGAAACAGTGATAAGAAAGATTCTCAGAACTTTGCTACCGGTTTATGCAATCAGGATTTCTGCAATTCATGAAACAAGAGCTACACCCAACCTTACTCTTGACACTCTAATTGGTAAACTTACAACCTTTGAATTAAACAATTTTGATAATAGTGTTGTTCCTTCTATTGAATCCGCTTTTATGTCTTCTTTGAAGATTAGAAAGTCTAGCAGGAATAGTAAGAATTATGATAGTGATGACAATACCGATGATGAACTTGATGAGCTTGAAGCACTTATGGCCAGAAGATTTCCAAAAAGAAAAGGAAGGTATAGAGATAAGCTACCTTTAGCATGCTTTAATTGTAAAGAAATAAGTCACATCACTGCTAGATGTCCTCAGAAGAAAGATGATGATGGATCCAAAGACCGATCTGAAGGAAGCTATGGAAGAAGAGTCAACAGAGGCTACCAACACTACAATAGAGACAACCGAGATGAAAAAGGCAAAAAGGTATGTTACATAGCCAAAGATATTGAAACTGAATCTGATTCTGATGATGATATAGAAGTTGTATTTGTTGCTATGAAAGATGACTCAGAAGAGGAAGAGAAACATGAAGAGATAGAACTGATCTCTAAAGTAAGCAGAAATGATACATGGATCATAGACAGTGGCTGTACACATCATATGACCGGTGATGTAGAGAAGTTTGATCATCTTGTTGAATATAATGGAGGATATATGAGAATAGGAAATGATGCACCTTGTATGGTAAGAGGTAAAGGTTCACTGATGATCAATGACAGAATACAATGTGAAAATGTATACTGGGTAGATGGATTAAACTATAATTTGCTAAGTGTGGCTCAGCTGAACAATTCAGGCCACCGACTGGCTTTTGAGAGCAAAAAGGTGAAAATCTATGATGATGGAGGAAGACTTGTTGAAACTGGTACACAATCAAAAGGTAATCTATTCTATCTTGATATGGATCAGTCTTCTTGTTTGTTAATAAAGGATGAAGATGCTTGGTTGTGGCACAGAAGGTTATGCCATGTGAACTTTGACAACATGATCAAGATTAGTAGAAAGAGAAGAGTTAGAGGATTTCCTAACTTGACAAAACCTGATCATGCCATGTGCCATGAATGTCAGAAAGGTAAGATGACTAAGTCTAGTTTTAAAAGCAAAGACTATTCAACAAAGAAGATACTTGAGTTGGTTCATATCGACTTATGTGGTCCTATGAGAACTCAAAGCTATTCTGGTGATAGATATTTTATTCTTTTTGTTGATGATTATACTAGAATGATTACTGTTATGTTCTTGAAAGAGAAATCTGAAGCTTTCAAAATGTTTAAGTGGTATAAAGCTAACGTAGAGAAAGAAACCGGAAAGGAAATAAAATGTTTAAGATCTGATAGAGGAGGTGAATTTATCTCTAATGAATTTACTAATTTTTGTAATGAGCATGGAATCAAAAGGCAAGTATCTGCACCGAGGACACCTCAGCAAAATGACATTGTTGAAAAGAGGAACAAGTCTATAATTGACTGTGCTAGAACATTGATGATACAAAAGAATGTTGCTCAAACATATTGGAGGGAAGCTGTCAGTGCAGTTGTGTATGTTCTTAACTGAGTACAACTGAAGAAGGACTCCAACCGAACACCTTATGAACTATGGTTTGGACACAAACCTACTGTAAGTTATTTTAGAATTTTTGGAAGTAAATGCTTTATTTTGAAAGATGAGAGAAATGGAAAATTTGATTCTAAAGGAGATGAAGGAATATTTTTGGGATATTCCACTACAAGTAAAGCATACAAATGTTTGAATAAGACTACAAATAAGATAGTTGAAAGTACTAATGTTCGTGTTGATGAGTTTGATGACAAGTACATAGAGGAAAGTATAAAGGAACCAGGAGACTATGGTAGATTCACTTACATTGAACATCCAGAGTATCTACTGACACTGCAGACTATGACAACCGGTCAATAGGGAAACAATGTAGGACAACAGGCAAGACAAACTAAGGAACAAGATGGAGCTACCGAGAAAGAAAATGACACTAAATAGGATGAACAAGAAATGAGAAATCAAGTTTTGGCTAGTTTTGTCAGAAGACATCATCCTGAGACACAAATCATTGGACATAGACATGCTGGAATGCAAACTAGAAGCAAAACAAGACAAGGTACATGTTTAATTTGTGAATTTGAACCTAAAATTGTGAAAGTTGCATTAGAGAATGAAGAATGGGTTAATGCAATGAAGGAGGAAATAGAGCAAATAGAGAAGAACAAAACCTGGTCCTTAGTACACCAACCAAAAGATAAGAATGTTATCGGTACTAAGTGGATATATAGGAATACATTGAATGAAAATGGTGAAGTCACAAGAAATAAAGCTAGATTAATATGCAAGGGATATGCACATGAAGAAGGCATTGACTATGGTGAAACATTTGCACCTTTTGCTAGATTAGAAGGAGTTAGAATGCTACTTGCATATGTTGCACACAAGAAATTCAAAGTCTATCAAATGGATGTAAAGTCGGCATTTTTTAATGGTATACTTGAAGAAGAGGTCTACATTGAACAACCTGAAGGATTTGTTGATCCCGACAATAAAGACATGGTATGTAGATTACATAAAGCCTTATATGGTTTGAAGCAAGCACTGAGAGCATGGTATGAAAGACTGCATACTTACTTGTTAAGTATTGGATTTGTTAGAACAAGTGAAAACAACAATTTGTACGTGAAAGGTGATACTGATGATACTATTATCAGTGCTGAAATATTTGTTGATGACATTATTTTTGGAGGCTCAGATCTTCTCTGCAAGGAATTTTCTAATGAAATGCAAAAGGAATTTGAAATGTCTATGTTCGGAGAGATTAAGTTCTTTCTTGGACTACAAGTGATTTAGCAGAGTGATGTGATATTCATCACACAATCTAAATACATAAAGGAAGTATTGAAGACATTTGGCATGGAAGATGCTAAACCTGTAGGAACACTAATGGCTACTGGATGCAAATTGACAAAGGAGGATGAAACTACAGAGGTAAACCAGACACTCTACCAATCCATGATTGGTAAGTTAATGTATGTAGTTCACAGTAGACCAAATATAGCATATGTTGTGGGAATTGTTGCAAGATTTTTTGCTAATCCTAGAGAATCAAACATGATAGCTACAAAAAGGATCTTAAGATACCTGAAGAAAATAGAGAATTATGGATTATGGTATCCTAAGGAAGGGAAGTTTGAACTGAAAGTTTACACCGATGCTGATTGGGCTGGAAATGTGGATGATAGAAAAGCACCATTGGAGGAGCATTTTTCTTTGGTGAAAGACTTATAACTTGGACAAGTAAAAAGTAGGCTTGTATTTCTTAGTCTACAGCTAAAGAAAAATATGTTGCTGCTGCTACTAACTGTTCAAACATTGCATATATCAAACAAGTGTTGGAAGGAATGAATGAGGTAATCACTGACTCGGTGATTATATACTGTGACAAAACTAGTGCTATTAATATTTCAAAGAATCATGTGATGCACTCTAAGACAAAGCATATATCTATTAAGTATCATTACTTAAGAGAACAAGTGCAAGAGAAGCAAGTAAAGTTAGAATTTGTTACATCTAAAGAACAACTTGCAGATATTTTTACAAAGCCCCTACCGAAGGACACATTTGAATACTTGAGGACTAGACTTGGGTTCCATCCCCTATCTATTGGTCATTAAGGTGATCTGGTTGTTGCATCAGCCTACTTTTATCAGAAGATCATTCATGTTGATGCAGCATAGTTCACACTTTGAATCATGTTCAAGGTTGTGATTAAGTTTGTGAACTTGAACCGATTGGAATATCAGTATTCAGAGATACAGAGGAAGACATAATTGTTTGTTCATTTGTTTCTTTGGCATTGCTATCAAAGGGAGAGATATACAATATGAAATGAAAAGGGAAGAGATGAACAATAAAAGGGAAGAAATAAACAAGATATGAAAAGGAACAAGCACTGACAAGAATTATCTAAGGGAGAGACAATCTAAATGAGACAGAGTATTGAAGATTAGTTACAGAGAACAGAAGCAGGAACATGAGAACTAAAAAGATCACAACTGCAAAATGGTAAAGCTGTATTATTTAATGTTGGTTTAGTAACGTAGTGATTAAACATATTAAGTCTATTCAACTTACAACATTTTGTTCACAAGTTGTAGAATATATGTTTGGTATGTGTATAATACATTTCATATTACTTGAGTTGCCATCAATGGCAAAGGGAGAGATTGTTGGACTACAACTGATTTGGAATATGATTGAAGAATCTATGATTAAAGATCATTAAGGAGTTGCTAATTAGATATGTAATATGATTTTATCAGTATTATGTTGTCATTGATGTCAACTAGTTTGACAACACTTATCTTGTAAAGTTACTATACTGAGACATCTGAAGAAAGGTGAAAGAGATGAAGAATAGAGAAATCTACATGAGGAAAGATGTACATGACAGATGAGGATAAGGAACACATTGAGTAACTTGTTGATGAGTCTATGACTTAGTGATATTGACTTTGTTATGTTGCATTCATCTATGATGAAGTATAGAGTTGAAAGACACAAAGAAATGTTGTCGATAAATGAAGCATTTCTAGTATACACCGATGGAGTGTAGTGTATACCGATCGCAGTATTAACCAAGCAGTGTTCACTGATGCATTTCTTTGTTAACCGAGCAAAACAAAATGTATTAAATAATTATTTTAGCCGATAAGATTGATGAGCTGGAAAGAGTATAACATCAAGGTAATAGATAATGTTTGTTACACAGATCGACGACTGACAAAATTTAGGGGAGATCTAACGGAAAAGATTGAAACGTGTTATTGACACAAGTACCGAGAAAGTTTGAAGCGACAAAATCTATGAATGAGGTTAAGTGGCAAAATCTGATGGTGGAGAAGAAAATGATTTACTCATCTATATAAGAGAACAAATTTTCTTTATGAAAAATGTCGAAAGAAGAAGAAGTTGCAGGAATATCGCATGAACAAGGTTTTCATGTATTTTGATCATACTGGTTAGTAAGAACTGAGCTGCAGAATAATTACCGAGCTATAGAGAGAAATTACCGACGGATAGTAAGTTGATATAGTATTGAATCTGAAATGAATTATTGATTAAAAGGATTTGTATGGACTAAATATTGATTTGTAATCTGCAATTGAAGTTGTATTAGGGCAGGTCATTTACTGTTACATATTTAACCATTGTATACAGTCAAAATCTCTTAACCAAGTGGACTCTGAAAGTTTCATGATGTATCATTCATAGAATGAACATTGTTATCCTGTCAACCCCATAGTGAATGCTGGTTGGATGATAACTTCTAGTCTAAAATCCTCTAGCAAGGTCACACCTGACAGTGTGTTTGTAACCTTTAACAAGGTTGGGTCTTAACCGACCTCACTTCAGAAGAGTGAACAATTTTGGGTTGCCGGTCCCAGATGGTTTTTCCCTTTATAGGGTTTCCACGTTAAAATCTCTTGTGTTATGTGTTGATTGTGATTTTTTTTGTTATCATACTTTGCATATTATATGTTAGAGTTGATCGGTAAACTGTTACAGTATTAGACTAGTAATCGGTAAAAGCATAGACAATAAGAAGTTTTATTGTTTACCGATGAGCAGAAATTGAAGAAAGTATTTTGAATTATACATTTTGAATTGGGATACTGGATAACTGATTCACCCCCCTCTCAGTTATTCTAACACAATCATGATCAACTCTACTACACCCCCTACCCTTGCCAAAATCTATAAAAGCAAGGCATAAATCACTCAATTATCATCCACAAATCTAAGAATTGCATCTAACCTCTTGAGATTTTGAGCTAGAAAGGCAAATATAGAAGTTAATTAAGAATTTCAATTTGGAATTGAACATTTTAGCTTGCTTTATCATTTATTCTCATTCTAGGACTGTCACTAATGGAGGCTTGTTGAGAGCTTCATCATTAGCATCCCTAGCTAAAGATCTATAGAGTGCTTAATTATCTTTATTTGTTAAAATAGCTCTTCCTTTATAGTAATTTAGTTATTTTATTCATTTATTTGCAATACTAACCCTATGAAGGTACAAATTATAGTACACAAAATGGTGCCCACCATGGGGCCTTAGGCTTCACTTTTCTAAAAATCCAAAAAAATTTATATTTTCAATTTTTTTGCATGTTTAACTCTCTTTTTGGTAGGTGAAATAGTGTGTATGATCATTTCTGCAGCGCTTTTGATAGGTTCTCCAATGCATTTGATACCTGAAACAATGCCTTGATGACAAATTATTGTGCCTTTACACAGAGTGTTAGCATGTTTGATACCTGAAACAACGCCTTGATGACAAATTATTGTGCCTTTACACAGAGTGTTAGCACGTTTGATTCCTTCTATTTTCTGTCTTCATTCTTTCAGCTCTTTTTCCCTGACTAGCCAACACATTTGATCCATTATCCAGTGCTTTTGCAGTGTTTTTGATGCCTCTACACAGGATTTCAGTGCTTTTTCTCTCTATTTCTGTGCTTTTAACTATTTTCTTTAGCGCTTTCAATTTGATCTTTAGCGCGTTTGACCATTTAAATAGCACTTTCAATAGATTCTATAGCACTTTTGATTAAATCTAAAACTTACAGAATCTGACTGTTGGAAAATGTTTTCTCTGTCTCTACAGGATGACTGTTCATAAAAGAATAAAAAAACCAAAGAGCATATTCAACATTGAGGGAAAAGCCTTGATAAAGAGGATCAAAGAAAGCAAGGTATATGAAATTTGTAGAATCATATAAGGCAAAGTTTGTATCATTGAATTGGATTTATTCACCTTAATCAAGTTTTTCTTAAATTTGACAAATAAGGCTTGAGATTCAATTTTATGTTTATTTTCTTCATTTTTGCTAGTTGTGTTGACTAACTTGTTGGAGGAAAAGCACATTGGAAAGGAATGATCGCCACTAGGTGAGCATTAAAAATGAAAAATCAATCAAAAATGCCCCTAGCCTTTGCTAGCTTCGTTTGAAGGTAAGCCTAAACTTAGTCATTTTTTAACTTAAATTGTGGCTTTGTTGTTTTCAAAATCTAGTAATTAAAAATAGCCTATTATTGTTTGAGGAAGTAGACATTAGGCCCATTCTCTTCACTTTCTAACTGAATCAAAATGCCAAAAGTGTTGAACTCCTTGATTAAAAGAAAGGCTAGGTAAATCAAGCACTAAATTTGAACAACCCCTTGTTTGTAGAAAAGAGTAGAAATACTCGATTCTCATTAGTTAGTGGGTTTGGTAATTGAACCTTGTTAAAAGTGTTTGGGAATTGAGAAGTAGATAGGGATATTCTCTTCACCTTTTTGGTGAATCAAACTCCCACAACCTATTTCTTCATTCCACTTTATTGCTTTCAAATGAACATGCTAGATCAATAGTTGGGCTTGCCTCCTGAGATTTTCCTTAACAAGGCCGGTGAGAGGGACAACCCAAAGTGGGATACAATCACCTTTTCTGTGATCATCCAAACCACTATAAAATGAAATGCATGCATCCTTAATGGGGTGTGTGACAAAAGGGTGTTAAATTTTCAAACTTCCTCAAGTAGTCCTTCAGGATTGCTCAAAACTTCGACACACCGGTGGTGGGAAGCCTCTTAATAAACTTGGAGGATGAAAGTTTAATATCCATTTTGAATGGAATATTGATTAAAACCTTGTTAACTTAGCAAATACTACCTTATAGAGCCATGCTTACAAACCAAATCTGGAGCTAGGTAGATTGCTTGAAGTATCTTTTTGTGCAAAAACCTATGATAACATCCTTGAAAATTCAAACACTTTTTATGTAGAGGGTTAAAAAGAACAAGTGTACTTGTGATTGTTGTGTTTGAAAAATACATAGAAAAAGTGAAAGAGACATCCATTACAAAGCTCATCTTATATTTTTAATCTCTTCAATAAAAATCAACAATTACCAACTTGAGGATCAATTCGAAATCAAACTTTGTTGAATGTCGGTTTCTACACGTTCTCACAAACTCAAATTATCTTTAAGAGAAGATGGCACTTGCATTACAAATGAGGTCCCTGAATTTGAATACCAAGGTCTTTTCAACAATCACGACCAAGGGGATAGTCTCCCAAATTTATTTGAAAAAAGACTTGAATCAATGGATCGAAACTTTGTGTTCCACGATTACCATCATGGTGGAAATAATGATAATATCAACAATGCAAACCAAGAACCTAAAGAAACGCTTGAAGAAAGGGCTAATAGAGTGGCTCAAGATACAAATTTTCTTGAAGTCATGGACAAACTAATAGATAGGGATAGGGAGAAATTTTTCCTAACTCTATCCCATGCAGGGGTAAAGCTCCCACATGATTATGATGTGGATCAACTCAAGAAAAGCAAGGAGGAGGAAAACCCGATGCATGCTATGACTCAACAACTAAAAATGTTCCAAACACAAATAGACTTAATGAAAAAGGTCGTTGAGCCTAAACCTTTCTCTATTGAAGCTTTGTGTCCATTCCCATTCGACAAAAGCTTAGTCATGGCACCTTTTCCTATCAATACAATCTTTCCTAAATATGATAAATACATGGGTAAATCAGACCCATGGGATCACCTTAGATAGTTTTGCACTCTAATTATTGAATTTATGCACAACCCCACATACTTAATGAGACTTTTTCCAAGAAGTTTGGTAGGGAAAGCCATGAAATGGTTCTCTAAACTTCCGCAAGGGATCAAGACTTTTGAGGAATTAGCCTCTAAATTTGTAACTCATTACTCCTACAACATCGAACATGAGATTACCATGCTAAAACTATGTGATACAAAACAAAAAGATTGTGAATATTTCTTAGGGTTCCTTCAAAGGTGGAGGACCATTTCGCAAGGTACCCATGAACTATCCCTAAAAAGGAGAAGATGGAGATATTTATGAATAATTTAAATATGGAGATGAACTATAGGCTCCAACTTCAATGTCCCCCTACATTCAAAAAACTTATTGAGAATGGGATTAAGATTGAAGATGTATTGATCAAAAGGGGTGATATCAAATTGTTCAAAGATAAAAAAACCCTACACCAATACTAGTAATAATCATTATATATCTAATTATACCAACAAGAAAGGAGCCAACAATCACAATGAAACACCTAAGCTATGGTTGAAAAATAACAACAAAAATCTTGTGAATGATGGGGTTGTGGAAGCCCACACCTTGAAGGCTACCCCATTTAACTTATCAAGTGGAGTGAATTCAACATACAATGTAAATCAAATGAATAAAGCTCTTTTTAATAATGCCAATTCCAACAACAACAACAACAACAATGCTAATAATAATCTCTTCAATAATGCTAATGGCAACAAGCCTAAACCCTTCTTTTCCACTTATCAAAAGAGAAAATTCACCTTCTTAGGTGAACCATTGGAGAATGTGTTAAGGACTTTGGTGGCCAACAAGATCATTACTCTACCCGAGTTAAGGCCCTATGAACCCCAAATTAAACCGAATTGGTGGAATGATTCTCACCATTGTGAGTATCATCGAAATAAGGGTCATAAGACCAATGAATGTGTAAAGTTAAAACATTTGGTGCAAGACCTAATTTATGATGGGACAATCAAATTTGAAGGGCCCCAAAACAATGAAGATCATACAGCCTTCAAAAATCCCTTTCTAAACCATGAGAAGGGTGAGTCATCAAACACTAACCAAAATAATAAAAGGGGTAATGAGAAAGTCAACTTTGCTCATACCTATGATAACACAATTAATGCTTTAAGTGGTGACAAAAGCACCATAAATGTTATTGTGTTAAAAGAGAAGCCAAGAGAAGCAACATCTAATGTTGTAACTAGGGGGCAAGCTTCAAAGATTACTCTACCTACTAATGCTCCAAGAATTGTTCTGCCAAATCAAGCTTCATCTTCATCATCAAAACAATATAATTTGGTAGATCAATTATAATGAACTCCTACTCAAATATCTATTTTAGAATTGCTCAAACTCTCACCAACTCACAAGGAAATTCTGGAAAAGGCCTTGGTAGAGACAAATGTTCCTCTAAATTTGGAGGTAGATAAATTTCAAAATATGGTGGGACATCTCATTGCACCTCATTGCCTATCTTTTTCAGAGCAAGAGGACATGTCATTGAATCACCCACAAAACTTTCCTTTGCATATAGAGGTTCTAATTCACAAGCATAGGGTAAAAAGAGTCCTTATTGATGGAGGGGCCGGCCTAAATATTTGTAGTCTAAACTTGGTGAAAGTCTTAGGATTTTATGAGGAGGCTATTGGCCCAAAGAAAAAGATAACTATAAAAGCCTACAATGACAAAGAAAGAGCTTCTAAGGGTGTCATAGTACTTCCTATTAGAGTTGGCCTAATGCAAAAAGAAACCATTTGTCAAGTCCTAGACCTAAAGCTGACCTACAACATCTTACTAGGGAGACCGTGGATTCATGAAATGCAAGTTGTGCCTTCTACCTATCACCAATGTCTTAAATTCCCTTATCTAGGGTAGGAAATCATGGTAAGTGGGGACTCAAACCCCTTCCAATATTGTAACAACTTAAAGCCTTCAATGATTCTCTAGTCCCACATAATGCAGAAGGGTCCATACCCCTAAGAATAGAGCAAGGTCAAAGTTATGAAGATCTCCCATCTTTGAAGGGAAAAGAAAAAGAAGAAAAAGAAGTTGAAAACGTCCAAAATCCCACTAACCTAGCTACATCGACAAAAGGGAAAGAAGAGGTTAGTGAGGAAATTACTCTTGAGACAAAGAAAGAAGAACAAGATAGATTCGTTCAAATATACACTAAGGAGGATCATTACCAAAAGATGGACCACATGATGAAAAACTTTGAGAAATAATTTAAAATCAAACAAAAGGGAGTAGGTGAATACTCCTTATCCATGATGGACCTACCCTTATCTCCAAGGTCATATGGAAAGCCATCTAATTTGCCTCATAGATACAATGATTACTTTGTGAGGGCTAATACATCATCATTCATAGAGGAAGAGGACAATGAAATCCTAAATTGGTTATACAAAGATGAAGAATCAAGTACCTATGAGAAGCGCATACAAAATATAAGCATTCCCACACATCAATATGGGAAGGGATTTCAAATTATGCAAAAAATTGGATATAAAGGACAAGGACCTTTAGGGACAAGAAACAAAGGACTCCTTGAACCCATTGAAATGATGTGGAGAGACAACAAAGAGAAGATAGGGTTAGGCTACCTAGAACAAGGGTATACTCAAAAGAACTATCCTGAAGTCTATGATCAAATATTACAATTAGAGTCACATAGTGATGAAGAATCAAATGAGTGGGAATGGGATACATTGTCTAATGAATCATGTCAAGATAAAGGTATTGATGTCATTCATACTTACACTCCCAGCAAAGGGAAAGAATCAATTACAACATCAAATCAAGGTCAAGCATCAAGTTCAAGCCAAGTGGTTCTAGATAATGTACCAATTCAAGAAATTGAAATAAATCAATGGGTAGGAGAACCCTATGTACCATCTTGGAGACCTTCTATGGAAGAACCCAACATTAGGTACAACCCACGAGATTTTTATCCAATAGAAACCTTAGTGGATTCTAGTGAGGAGGATTTTGACCCTAGTTCTCTAGATCATCTTGAAGAGGCACATGTTATAGACTTAAGTGATACAATGTTCAAACCTTCCAACGAAGTCTTGTCATTAAACCCTATTAACCTAAACCAAAACATTGATCCTTTGATCCTCATTTACCCGGAATTAATTGAATGGGATTCCATCGAACCTACCATACTCCCAACCTTTTTGAATGAAAACTTGGTGTCCCGATACTTAAATGTGGTTGAACCTTCTTCTACCATCAAATATCAGGAAGAAGAGGCAAAGGAAGGTATCCAAACTCCTAAATCAATAAAAAATGAAAAAAATAAAAAATGGAAAGAATCTAATGTTGAAAACCACATTGTGGCAGCATTAGATCAAAAAGAGAAAGAAAGAAAGAATGATTCCAAAGGTGAAAACCCAATTGAGGCACCTAAGGAAGGGAGTTTGGATACTTTACCTGAGAACTATGAGGAAAGGTCTCCTATCTTGATTGAACCCACAGAAAAGGTGAACATTGGATCGAAATCAGAACCAAGGATCATACACTTAGCAACATCTTTATCTAGTGAGGAAAGAAAAGACTTCATAAAATTTTTCAAGGAAAAGCAAATCAATTTTGCATAGTCTTATGATGATATGCCAGGGTTAGATCCAAATTTAATCATGCATCACTTAAACATAAAAGAAGGAGCAAGACCAGTAAAGAAAAATTTGAGAAAGGTGAATCTGCACATAGTTTTGCTTGTAAAAGTGGAGTTAGAAAAATTCCTAAAAGTTGGGTTTATAAGAGCCATTGACTATGCCCAATGGATTTAAAACATAGTGTTGGTTTCAAAAGCAGACAAGTCCATCAAAATTTGCATGGATTTTAGGGATCTAAATCTTGCATGCCCTAAGGATGACTTTCCATTACCAAGCATAGACACCATAGTGGATCTAACAGTAGGACATTCAATGTTCTCTCTTATGGATGGGTTTAGTGGCTACAATCAAATAAAGATAGCACCCAAAGATCAAGACAAAACAACATTTACATGCACATGGGGAATATTATGTTGGACTGGTATGCCCTTTGGTCTAAAGAATGTCTAGGCAACATATCAAAGAGCTATGAAAACAATATTTCATGATGTGATGCATAAGTTCATGGAGGACTATGTAGATGATATACTTGCTAAATCTCATTCAAGAGAACAACATCTACCAATCCTAGAGGAAATTTTTTAAAGATTGGAGCAATTTAAAGTAAGGCTAAATCCAAAGAAGTGTGCATTTGGCATTCAATCAAGAAAGCTAATAGGGTACATTGTTTCAAAAAAAGGAATATAGGTAGACCCAGCTAAAGTCAAAGACATCATGGAAATGGAAGCACCTAGAAACATAAATCGGATGTGATCTCTTCAAGGTAGGATCCAATCCATACGAAGGTTCATCTCTCAATTGGCAGAAAAGTGCCACAATTTTACTCAACTCCTTCATAAGGACATAGTTTTCAAATGGGATGAAAAATGTGAAGAAGCCTTCAACATGTTAAAGAAATATCTAATGAACCTGCCAACTTTGATGAAATCTATAAGAGACAAGCCTTTGATTCTATACATTTCAGTGATTGAGCATTCATTAGGGGCACTCTTGGCACAAGAAGATGAATCGGGAAAAGAAAAGGCCATCTACTACATAAGTAGGAATTTGGTGAAATATGAGTTGAACTACACCTTCATCAAAAGAGCATGTTTGGCCATAGTTTTGGCTTCCCAAAAATTGTGCCACTATATGTTATCCCACAAGATTAGACTCATTGCAAAGATAGATCCCCTGAAATATCTTCTTAGTAAAACAACATTGAATGGACGACTAGCCAAATGGGTCATGGTGCTAAGTGAGTTCAACATAGAATATGTGGATCAAAAATCTATCAAGGGCCAAGTCATAGCTAACCAGTTAGCAGAATCACCATTACAAGATGACCATCCTATACAAGTGGAATTTCCAGATTCTGAAATTGTGATTGTGGAAGCAAAAACATGGCAACTATATTTTGATGGTTCCTACACACAACATGGATCAGGAGCAAGCATACTTTTGATTAATCCTCAAGGGTCTACAATTCCTAAATCATATAAATTACTATTCCCATGCACAAATAACATGGCTGAGTATGAAGCATTGGTCATTGGAATCAAGCTAGCATTAGAGTGGAAAGTAACAGAACTACAAGTATATGAAGATTCGCAACTAGTTATCAATCAAATTAATGATGAATATCAAATGAAAGATGACAAGATGATACCTTACAAGAATATGGTTGATAATCTCAAGAAATACTTCACTCTTATCACATTTGAACAAGTACCAAGAGAGAAGAATAAAGCAACAGATGCAATGGCTACTTTGGCATTACTTCTCCAAATACTAGATCAAAGCGACAAATATGAATTCCTGGTAGAAGAAGTTGAGCAACCTGCATTTGAACCTAACCATCCTTGTAATATTTGTTTACTAACCACACATGAATCACCTTGGTATGGAGACATTTACACTTACCTAAACAACCAAATCCTACCCACAAACCAAACCAGGAACCAAAAGAAAATCTTTATCTGACAAGCCACTCATTATACCTTAATATCTAACACATTGTATCATAAGAGTCTAGATGGAATACTTCTTAGATGTCTAGAGAAAGAGGAATCAGGTATAGCCTTACGAGAAATTCACGAGGGGATCTGTGGGTCACATTCGAATGGTTTAACCCTAGCTAAAAAACTTCTTAGGATAGGATATTTTTGGCCTATGATGGAGAAAGACACTTCTCACTTTGCTAAAACTTATAGAAATTAAGTGTCAATATCATGGAAACTTGGTACATGTGCTCGCACAAGAGCTTCATCCTATGATGACACCTTGGTCGTTTTATCAATGGGGTCTAGATTTAATAGGAATGATTTATCCACCATCTTCAAATGGTCATAAATTCATTATCACAGCAACGGAGTACTTTACCAAATGGGTGGAAGTTGTACCCTTATCAACTGCAATAAGAAAGAAGATATCCTTGTTTATCCTAAACCACATAATATGTAGATATGGCATACCTTATGTCATCATAACGAATAATGCAAAGCACTTCAAAAACAAGGACTTAAAGGAGTTATGCACAAATTTTCAAATGATCCATCACTCATCATCAATATATTACCCCTAAGGTAATGGACAAGTTGAAGCCACAAATAAAAACATCCTAAAGATATTGAAGAGAACTGTGGACAATTCAGGTAGAGATTGGCATATAAAAATAAACCCAGCCTTATGGACTTATAGGACAAGTATCATAACACCAACTGGAGCTACACCATTTTCCTTAGTCTTTGGAACATAAGCAGTTTTACCTTTGGAGGTAGCACTTCCATCCTTAAGGGTATCTTTACATGGTTTGATAAGTGAGGAAGATTATAGAGTTTCTAGGTTGCATGAACTAGAGCTTCTAGATGAGAAACAACAAGCATTTGATCACTTGAAAGTATATCAAAACTGAATGTCAAGGACTTATAACAAGCATATCAAGTTAAGAACATTCCAAATAGGTGACTTAGTTTTGTGAGAGAATCCCAAGAATCAAGCAGAAAGAGAAAAGAAAGGAAAATGGGAAGCAAACTGGTTAGGACCTTTTGTGATCACTTTGTCTTTTGGGACCGACACCTATAAGTTAGTTTATTGTGATGGAGAAGAATTACAAGAACCTATCAATAGCATTCATCTCAAAAGGTTCTACACATGAAGCAAATGAAAGAGGATAAAGAAAAAAGAGTATCAGAAAATCAGATTGGAAAGCATCCTATTTATTGTATATAGTCAAAAGAGATCTTGAAAATACCAAAAACATTAAAAAGCGGAAAAGAGCAAACAAATCAGAAATGCAAAAAAGATCAAAAACAATGGAAAATTTGAGCATGAAGAAAGCCAAAAACATTCATATATGATCCTCAAAAAGATGTTGTCTTGGTGAAAACTTATCAAATAGGCACCTTGATTATATGAAAAAGAAAAAAATTGAAAAAAAAAGAGAAAATACAAAAACATTTTTTTTAAAAAAAGAGAAAAAGTGCCTTGGTGAAAACCTAGCAAATAGGCACCTTGGTATCAAAAAAGGGAAAAACCTTTAAAAATAGAAAAAAGAAAGCAAGTTCTATTCAATCGGTGAAAAAATAGTAAACAAGCACCATTGAAAGTCTAAGTCAGTCGCATACCTAGTAGTCATCCTTGTAAATATTGCATTCGCCAACATTTGTATATATTACATAATAAAACCCCACATTTGCATTTGCAAGTACCTAATGATTTTGGTCACCTAATCTACAAATTGTCCTAAGTCAAACATTGAAATCACATCAAATTGGGGGCAATCTACTCTAAAGGAGGAAGGGTTCATCAAAAGTAAACTTCTATCAATCATCGAATCAATTTATCAAAAATGCAAGTAAAGCACTTAATCAAATCTTCATTCTAATCCAATTTGAACTCAACGCAAAAATTGATCCGAGATCTTACATGACCCTACCTTTATTAGGATTAAAAGTATGAAATGGATGGAACTACACTTGAAATATGGATTTGAAAAACATTGCAAGAATTTTTCTAAAGTGTTGACTTAAATGATGAAATCATGTCTTTCTAGCGAATCGATGAAAGTTTTAAACTAGACAAGCTATGATGAAAGCGTGATATTTTATGGATTTCTGAATGACTGTCTTAAAAATAAAAGTTTTAAAACATGTATTATTTTTCTAAGGACTTGATCATCAAAGAATCATCGAGGACTTATACATAGGACAAAACTAAGATCTTTGTTTGTTTACGCAAAAGGATACCTTGGATATTTTGATGTTCAATATCATAATACCAAAATCCACTTGCAACATAGAATCCAACAAAATTGGTATTCACAATCTCATGATTGGATTTAATCAATGATAGTTGTACCAGAAAAGAGATGGGAAAGCAATGAAAGAGGTGCAAAAAGTATTCATATCATCATGGTTGAACTAGTGATGGCTGTACTAAATGGGGATTCCAAAAATTGCTCAATGATGAATATAAGCTCCAAATTTTTGAATGGTGACAGTTAGTTGCATACATCCAAGATTAAATGCATTTAAATTTTTTACCTTTCTTAGCTTCAAATTTTAGTTTGCAAGAGGAAAAGAGAAAGGGGGTGTAGTCAAATCAAAATCAAATGAGCATCAAAAACTATATGTGATCGAGTTTGTTGGAAATAAAAAACAATAAAAAACAAAGGTACATTCCATTAGGTCATGAGAATTTGTTAGATTCATGTTAGCTTGCTTTAAGTTGCATTCATTTTAATCTAAGTTCATTCCATATAGTTTAAACCATCTTCATAACATTAATTGCATTAAGTTGCATTCATCATCCATGTCTTGCATAGAGTTTATAACATTAAGTGCATTAGGTTGAAATCATCCTTTAAATCATTTTCATTAAGTTCATTACGTTAGGTTGCATTCATCCTTTAAATCATTTTTCTTTAAATTCATCTCATTTAGGGTGCATTCTTTAATCCATTAAGTGCATTATCATTACTTTTATTAGTTAAAAGTTCATTGCATCCATTAAAATCATGTTAATTCATCATTAGGTGCATATCATTTAATACATTCAAGAACATGGCACTTTGCATTATTCATTTAAATTCATACATTTAGTATCATTAATCATTACACTATCATTGCATGATATTCATTAACATCATTCATCTATATCACATATAAAATTTAGAATCATTAATCATTAAGTACCCATAATAGATATACATTACATCATATAGGTCCATCATATTTGCATACCATAAAATCAAATTGCATTTGTATATCAAAATAAATACATTCATTGCATTACATTACATTGCATTAACCATTCCATTATTCATCTAACACACACACACACAGAGAGATATATATATATAATATCATTAATCATTAAATCATATTAGTAGGTTCATATTGCATCCATTCATCTATTCTATGTCATACATAAGACAACCATTTAAGCATCAATAGAGCATGTGCATCCATATCAAAAACTTAATTCTGAAAAGCATAAAAAAAAGCATATAGAAGATAGAACCATATAGATCTGCATATCATACCAAAACACCTGAAACATGAGATCCAACACATCATGACATCATATAAAGTAAATATATCAAACTGAGCATCAAAGTCTATGGTATCATCATCAAAACATCAACTAAGTATCAAAGTCTATGGAATGATCATATCATGCAACATCTGGAAATCAAAGTCCATCAAAGTATCAACATGAAATACATCAACTTATCAAAAGAATACAATAGAGTCCAATGTCTCGATATACCAAAATAATGAGATCATATACATCAATGGAAGAATGAAATGAATCATCTCAAATCATAGATCAATTAGTTGAACCACCAGCACTATCAACACCATCAAGACCAGGAGCATTTTTAGGAGGATGACTCGAGCTCGGCTATAACCCATGTTGACTCATCATTGTCATAAAGGCCTGCATCATAGTACTAAGCTGCCTAACCTCCTGTCTAATCTCAAAATCATCTGACTGTAAATCTCAAACCTATGGTGCAACTGCCGGAGCCTCGAACTAGGGACCTATGTAGAAGGAGTCTGTGGTGGAGGCATGGACGAAGATGACATGGAAGAAGAAGGAACAGATAATGATGGAACAAATGATGAAGAAGATGGATGTTATAAGAAGATGGCATCAAAGCAGAAATAGAAGAAGAAGTAGAAGCAGGTGCCTGTACTAGAGGAACCTGTGGAACAATCATCAGAATACCCTGCTGAGGAGGAGGACCCTGTGCCTGATCTAACAATACCTATGCAACCTATGCATCTACCTCTCTCTGGTGTCTGGCCCCATGTCAACCCTATCTACCTTCTAGATCCATGGCAACTTGATGTAATGCCCTATCCACACCACCTCTCGCTTGACCACCCCTAAGAGGAATGGGAGCAGCATCAATAACTGGCATGAGAACTCTACCCACTTTGGCTACTCAACAACCCCATCATCCACGCCGTGCTCGAATCCTACCCCACCCCTACCATCATCGCCATCATCACCACCATCACCACCATCACCATCAGACTCCTCATCAATACCAGGTACTCTCTCAGCTAGATCTATGAACCTCAAAAATGGGTTCCAAGAAAACCAATTTGCAAAATCCTTAGTCATCCCTGCATCAATGACATCCTCCCTCATATCCCATGGAAAGTACCCAAGGTCCCATATCTCCTGATGATTTGTCCTAAAATCCACAATAAGGCCTCACAAGGATCTCTTGACCTGAACTTGAGTATACATAGCAACGCCCTAGGGCATACCCTGTGTCAGGCCATACTATCGTAGTACCCTCCGAAAGAAAAATCTCTCTATAATGTAAGGGGTACGACCAATAATCCAACAAGGGAAGAACATGTATGGAAGCTCAGAATCATCCTCTGACCACAGCTCATAACCTAGATAAGGCCGCTAGATAACCTAATCCATATCATCAATCACACGATGCCAGTAATCTAACTTCCCCATATGGGTCTGCACTACCATCCCCTCATACATCCAGGTGAATGGCCAATCTGGATCTCGATGTCGTGCGGCAATAGTTCGTGTCCCTAGGAGATGCTCCCATGTCCAAAGCTGAAGTAATATACCTCCTACAAAGAGCGTAACAAAGCGCATGTACACAATAATATGCAACTCATGATAGAGATGTGCTAGAACACATAATCCCCAATCGAACTGTCTAGGATGAGCCATCAAGTCCTCCAAAATAGGACCCCATCTGACCGCAAATCCATGACCCCGTCTATCTGGTATGAGGAACCCTCTGATCAATGCACCCAGAACTGCTAGCAAAACTAGAAAAGAATGAAACTGAGACCACTGAATGTGATCATCACCAATGGTAGGATCCTGAAAGACCCTTTGACATGCTGCACCATTGTAGACCTAGTCGTAAAATACCAGCTCTCCTCTAGTAGGAAAGCAAAGGAGGCGGTATACATCCTTAAGGGTGATGGTCATCTCCCCCATCAGTAAGTGAAAAGTGTTATGGTCTGAGTGCCATCTCTTAGCCATAGCAGTAATCAGTCCTCAGTTCACTCAGGATCGAGGTAGAGAAAGTAGGAAAGATAAACCACACCGGTCAATGTGTCTCTGATCCCGAGCACTTAGGTCATCTATCATACTAAGAGGTAAAGGGTACGAACCACAAACACCCAGTGACTTAAGCACTGCCTACAAAAAGAAAGTTGAACCATATCAGTTTCAAAATCAGTTATCTTTTGAATTATCCTAAGTCAATCAAACATTTACAAAATATCAGACCACAATCAATTTTCTTGATTCTATTCAGAGAGGACAGAAAATTCATCATTATCCATCATCTAAATTGATAATCAAAACATTCAAATCATAATTGACTAAAACAAACATCCTATAACTTACTACCAAATTAGGTTTAGGACCTATGCCAATCAACCGATCAATGATGTTGAACAGTTTGGAAAATTGACTAAGGCATTTTCAAATCTTTCCTATCATGGTAAACACACTATTTCAATGTTTAAAAGTGCTAAAAATCAAAAGCGCTATTTCAAAAGTTAGAAGCGCTACTTAAATCATCAAACGCACTAAAAAGTTGCAAAAGCGCTAAAACTTTTCAAATGCGCCATTCAAAATATTGAACGCGCTAATTCATAGCTTAAAAGTGAAACATTCAAGCAAACACACTATTCTAAAAAATGAATGTGAAACATGCCCTAGAACAGACATGTAAAAGTGCAATTCTACTTTGTGAAAGTGCTACTTAAATGTGTAGAAGTGCTAAAAAAGAGGCATACACGCTATTCAAATTGGAAAAAGTGCTATTTCATTTTAAAGATGTAAAAAATAGAGGGTTTTGCTAGAAAAATTCAATTTTTTTGAAAACAAAAGCATGAATTTGAAAACTAAGAGGATCAGGCACTTATCGGAGGTCCATAGGTTAGTGGTCGCTGAAACCATCACCTACGCTTGAACCTATGCTCACGAATCAGAATCACCATGGCAAATAGCTCAAAAGAGGTTAGAGAAAAAAGTAAATTGTAAAAGTGAAAATGAATAGTGAAAATGACTTTTTAACCCTTTATATAGGCCCTTTTGACCTAAAAAGGGTATCTTTGACCTAAAAGGGGCATCTTTGAAAAAAAGGGTCAGGAACCCAAATTTTTCACCAAATTGGCCAAATTATGGGCATTTTTCATCACTTAGACACAAAAACATTATCGCAAATGAAATCAAAATTCATTATAAATTGACCTAATCAACGTAAACTGACCTAAACCGTCAAGTTTTTCAAAACATCTATCAAATTTCATTTCATTTCTAAGGGGGCATACACTCGGATAATCAGTAACAACAACATCATCATCGAATTAGGGGCATGACCATCAAATTAGAGCACAATCTTTTAACGGAAAATTTTTCACTTGTCAATCGAAAGGGGCACCAAACATCAAATTGAATCAAAATCAGGTACCATATTAGGCAATCTATCATCAAATGGACCATCAAAAATATCAAATCAATCAGAACTGCATCAATCATATCATCAGAATCTGCATCTCATATCGAACATCAAGATCGACCATCGATGGAACCAGGACCTTTTATCAAGTTGAATCAGGACATTCTTTGAATTGACACGCTTCGCATGTCAACTCAAAGAGGGGCATTTTTAATCACTTGAAAATGGACAAGACTATTTTAATGATAAATCAAGGCAAAGATCAACACAATTAAATGCAATTAAAGCGAATCAAGATCAAATCAAAGACAAATTGTAATTTAACATTAATCCAAAATTAATTGAAAATCAAAAGCTATAAAATCAATTTAAATCGAATAAATCATGATAAATCAATAAATTATGTAATTAATCTAATTAATTACATAGTTCAATTTAAATCAAATCAACCCATTCAAGGGGTACACATGGCTAAAAAAATTAAATAAAATCAATTTAATTAATTCCTATTTTCTCTCAACACCACATGGGAGGAAAAAGCCTCAACCAATAGGATTCAAGGATAAAGCTTACATGGATCAAGCCAAAAATGAATCTCAATCACTCATAAGGTGAGAGCATCTTTTCCACCCATCTTGACTTCTTGTCCCAAGCTTTGAGGACAATCCATTTAAATTATCTCCAAAGGGTGGAACCAAGGACTTAACCCCAACTCAATCATGATCAACTCTACTACACCCCCTACCCTTGCCAAAATCTATAAAAGCAAGGCATAAATCACTCAATTATCATCCACAAATATGAGAATTGCATCTAACTTCTTGAGATTTTGAGCTAGAAAGGCAAATATAGAAGTTAATTAAGTATTTCAATTTGGAATTGAACATTTTAGCTTGCATTATCATTTATTCTCATTCTAGGACTGTCACTAATGGAGGCTTGCTGAGAGCTTCATCATTAGCATCCCTAGCTAGAGATCCATAGAGTGCTTAATTGTCTTTATTTGTTAAAATAGCTCTTCCTTTGTGGTAATTTAGTAATTTTATTCATTTATTTGCAATACTAACCCTATGAAGGTACAAATTCTAGTACATAAAATCTTACCCCTATTTTGGGTCAAGGTCGACATTTCTCAGAAAGACAGAAGGTTTCTGGGTTTTCTCTGTTTCTATGTTTCCTGGCTAGATCAGGTTGCAGAATTTCCCAAAACTGTACACAGACATCAGAAAATAGTATTTTCTAGGTTTTCCCTATTTTGAGGTTAGTACCTTTTCTTCAATTCAATTAAGATTTATGTATTTCCTTTTCATAACAGAAATATAGAGTTTTCTTCTTCCTTCATATTCTTCATCGATTGATGTATCAATTTTGATCTTTCCTTTGGGAATTTGAGGTTAAGAAGATCTTACTTTCCCACAGACATACATCACATACTTTATTATTACCTTACATTATGGTGAAAACACTTCACTTTCCAATCTCACATTTTCTTATGTTACATTTTGGTGAACCCTCAATAGACAACTCTTTCTTTTATGGTGTTAGATCTCCCTTTGTATTACCTTGTGTGTTCACCTTTATCTTACATTTTGGTGAGCCCGTGATAGACAACTCTTTCTTTTATGGTGTTAGATCTTGCATTTACATTTCATATAAAGTAAAAATACAAAAACATGTATTTGTTCATGCTTTGTGTTTTCCTAGTTTAGTTCATTTTGCATTTGCATTGGTATATGAGCTTTACTACCTCTAGTCCTACTTATAATATTCTAGTTAGACGAAGTCATAGACTTATGGGTGCCTTTGATCTTGAGTCTTCCTCTCCTTTTCTTAAGATTCCAGATGACAACTTGATTATTCATGATTCTAATCCTACTATGGAGCATAACTCTTCTCACTCATCTCATGATGAGGATGATGCTTTAAGAGTTTCTCCTAGACAAGTCCAAAAGCTTTCAACTAAACTTGATAAAATGGGAAATTGGCTTACTCAAGAGAACCATATTCAAGATTTTATTCTTGAGCTATAGATTCTCTTAAGAAAGTTCTTCATGATAGTGATCAAGGTGTTAATCTCTTATGTGGTATTATTCATCTTGTGGATTTAAATGTTAAATCTTTAGCTCAAGAAGCTCAAGATTTAGGATTACTCCTCCTATTACTAGTGTGGAACTTGCTTCTATTCCTTTACCTAGCATTCCTACTTATACTCCTCATTTGGTGACTACGTCGGTTCCCTCTCTTCCTATGAGTGTTCCTCATGTGTCTCTACCTACTTCAAAACCTTCTTATCATAATGTTCCTTTTACTTATTCCAATCCTCTTCCAACTGTGGTTCCAAGTGTTCCCCTATTGTGTCTTCCATTCCTGTCACTTCATACACTTTACCTAGTGTTTCTAGTGTGTCTATACCTCCTATCTCATCTAATGATTCAACAATCATCAGTTTGGCTCAAACTGTGTCCTCTTTACAACAACAACTTGCATCTCTAACTCAATCAAAATTTACCATTCCTACATATGACATTGGCAATCCTTTATCTCTAGACATTATTCATGCTCTTGTTCCTCAACAAGCCAATATGCCTCGTCTTGAGAATTACAATGGTAAGGGAGACCCTATTACTCATGTTAAAACATTTCAAATCCTTTGTAGTGACTATGCTCATGACCATAGGATTTTAGCCAAGTTATTTTCTATAACTTTTCGTGATAAGGCCTTGCAATGGTATTGTTCCTTGCCTCCTTATTCTATTGACTCTTTTCCAAAACTTGCTAATGCCTTTATTCAAAAATTTCAAAATAATATTGGTCTGCAAGTGTCCTTAACTAATTTGATGCATTGTAAACAAAACACTAAAGAAAAATTAACTGAATTTATTGGTAGATTTAAGCATTTGTATGCTTAGATTTCCTATCTTGCTCCTGATATTGATATTCAACATATGTTTATTTCAAATTTACAAAAGGATATTAGATATAAGATTCTGCTTACTAAATTTACCTCTTTTCAACAACTTTGTGCAGCGCTTCATCATTATCAATTACAAGTGAGTCAATTTGAGAGCAACACTCCAATGGCTCCTATCCTAGTTGATAAGAGTGATGCTGCTCCTAATCCAAACAATTTTCAAAAACCTAACAACTATGTCAAGATAAATAAAAAGGCGAATGCAATTTCTGATCAAGTTTATGTTACATCCAATAAAGCTACTTCTGCATCCACTGCTTTCTGTCTGAATCATACATTTACTCCTCTTTCTGAATCTTTGCATTCTATTATGAATAAATTATTGACTGCAAATATGATTACTTTACCTCTTATTCAATCACTTTTACCTACCATGATAGCATCTAAATCCTTTGATCCTAAAGCCTTTTGTCAATATTATCGTCAGAATGGCCATGATGCCGAGAAGTGTTATTCTTTAAAGAATAAGGTTCAAGACTTAATTGATTCTAATACATTATCTATTAATAATTTTGATGGTAGTGGGAACAAATTTTTCTCTCCTCCTAATCAAAATATCCAAATTTATATGAATCCCTTACCTACACATGATTCTAATACCATTGTTCAGCCATCTTCTATGGATATTGTTTATGATTCAAAGATGGATGATCTTAATCACATTGTTAATCATGTGGAGCATGTTGTGTTGTCTCAATCTCTATCTCCACCCCAGCCTCAATCTCAAACTCAACTTCAAGTTCCACCTCAACCTAAGCCTAAACCTAAAACTCAATCTAAACCTCAAAAACAACCTAAGAATAAAAGACCTTGGGAACTCTTGGTTACTTTTGATGATTTTGAGACTATTAAAGCTCCTAATGGTCCCCTCTACATCTATGCTAGGATGGTCCCCTCTACATCTATAATCTTTTTCGATCATATCAAGCCTATAAGCATTGTAAGATTCTTGATTTAAGCATGCCTCAGATGGATCTTAACCATGGTATTTTGCCTACACCTACCATACCTCATTTTCTATGGCTTCTAGTTCTATTAATCAAGCTTCTAGTGTTGCTTTTCAGCCTACTCAAAACTCTACTGATCTTCCTATAGAACCTGTGAAGGAACCGATCATTGTCCCTCCTAGTTCTCAACATATTTCAAACAAGACAAAATGTAATCGATCTGCTAATGAATGTCATAAGAAGCGTCGAGCTCAAGCTAAGGCTCGTGCTTCTGTTATTCAAAGTTCTTTACCTTCTTTTGACCAGCCTATGCATGATGTGTTAGAAGAAGTTAATACTAATAATGATGTTAAGATGCATGATTATGATGATTCTATTTGTATCTTGGATCCTATTTTTATTAATCTGGATGAAGAAGATACTCTTGATGATACTAATGATGAATATGAGACTATTGACATTAACATTGATTTACCTAATATGCTTTCATCACAATTAACAATTACACCTAATATCAAACATTATGATTCTCAAGAGGATCCTTGTTTGGAACTAGCTATTATTCCTACTACATTGGATATAGTCCCTCTTGCGAGTTTCCCACCTTCCTGAAATGATATAGAACAAGATGGAGAGAGTAGGTGACGTGTTTGATTGGCTTGCCCTTTGTGGTGGCTTTTTGTGTGCTTTCCCGTCATATTGTGCTTCTCACGTAATGTGTTTGCTAAATGTTTGTTAGATTCTTTTAAATGACCCTTGTTACTCTATTGGTGCAAGGTAATAAAGGAATCGAACCTATTGTGCAATTCCTCTATATGTATCTCTATTCTTCTATATGTTGTTTTCATGTTATGTTGTGCCTGTGCTATTGTTCGTAAATTTTTCTTTGTGTAGTCCGCTTGGATTTTCTTGGTAGCACTAATTCTTTTTGGTCTCCATGTTGTGGTCTGAAAAGACTCTTCTTTGTAACTCTTATGTGTTCCTTCCACCATTGTGATTGTAGTTCTACTTTCTTTGGGGAATGATGTCAATTCATTTGCAGTAATATCATATATATATTATCTTATGATCATAGTGACCCCACGACAGGTAGATCCCTTATGTGTTCTCTGTATGTTTATGTGGCATTTCCCTTGATTTGTCTTTGTTTGGGGGCATCTCGTAGTGGAAACGTAATCAGTGGAGTTGTTTATGTTTCTGTTCAAGCCATTGCTCCTGTTAAAATGTTAGTAATGACTTTAACGTGGGGGCATACACTCTGCTCACCTTTAGCACACATGCACTTTCAATACACATATTTTTCAAGCTTTCTCCCTTTATGGATTAGAGACTAATCCTTAAAGCATGGATTTGGTTTTTTATAGGATCTCTTGATCCCTCTAGTTTCAAATTTTCAAAATTTTGATCCCTTAAGGTCAAAGGTGTCCTTAAGACTGGATCTCTTTTGTTTTTGGCATTTCTCTTTTGGGGTAGAATGTTCCTAAGGGTGAATCCTTGATGGGTCGACTAGTGAATAGACACATTCACTAGGCGGTTCAATTCCATATTTCCAATTGCATTGTTTCCTTGTGTGGTTCATAATGAGACATAAGTTCTCATTGGGTGAGATAATCACACCCTTTTCTCTCTTTTCTAGAGATGTCTCTCTTATTTTAATCTTGGAGTTGATGAAGACTTGAGCCCCTGGGGGCTTGAGGATTTCTTTGTCCCTTTGATTTCAATAAGATTATCTTTTTGTTGTGATCTACTTTACCAAGAGTTTGCATCGAGTCCATACTCTTGCTAAAGTGGGGGCTAAATCTATCATCAGAAAATGGAAGCACTTCCATCTAGGACTAGTTTAGCCCTCTGAGTAAGTGGTCTAGGGTCATGTCAAGCGCCTTGCATGGGATCTATCTTTTTTCCCCCATGTTCTGCTTCTCTCTCCACCTATTTCCAGCCTATTTCTGGCACCTGGTCTTGAGAAACTGAGATTTTTGACCTTAGGGTCAAGGTCGACCTCGACCCTGACCTTGGGTCCATATTTTAAGCTCTGGAGGTTTTAGGATGTCGAGCTTTGAAAAGTTTATTTTCCCACTTCTGGGTCGGCTGTTTCAGATTTCAAAATGGTAAAATCTTAAATTATATTTAATATAGGTCCATTTCTAGGGGTTAAGGTTTAAATGGGAATTTAATTCTCCTATGTCTGCCTCTCTAGAAGTTTGTGCCCTAGACTAGTATACAAGGAAGCCTTCCTCTTTCATTTTGATCCATCTCTTTTTCATATCTTTCTATCAATCAAGTGATCGGGCAATTATCAAGAAAGAAAGAAGGAGAAAGCATTCAAGCATTCGTTGTCAAGCCTTAAAGAATTCAAGCATTCAAGATCCAATTCATCAAGGAGATCCATTGATAGTCATTGAAAGATTCAATCTCTTTGGAGTCCTCTTGTTGAAGATTCCTCCATCCACATTCATTCGAGCTTCTTCCTATTCCAAGATCCATTCAAGATTGGTGTTGAAGAATCCTACATACAATCCTACATTAATTTGGAGAATCCATACTTGTGGATTCAAGGATTTGAATCCTCCACAAGGATTTCAACATAAGCAAGGTGAATAGTTTCATTTACTTTGTTTATTTATTGTAATTTCAATTACATTTTAAGGTTGATTCCAAATCGGGGTTTGACCAAGGTAAACCCCTCATCCAAACAACAAAACCCATTTTCTTGTAGGTGCAGGTGCGGGACAACGAATATCAATGCATATCTGAGTACCCTTTTTGATGAACTTTTGAGATCCGCTAATAGAATTTATGTTGGAGCAGTGCAGGTCAAGGTCAAATTTTTGGGTAAGATTGTGCCCCAAGGTAAGATCTTACCCCTGTTTTGGGTCAAGGTTGACTTTTCTTAGAAAGATAGAAGGTTTATGGGTTTTCTTTGTTTCTGTGTTTCCAGGCTAGATCCAGTTGTAGAATTTCTTGAAACTGTACACAAACATCAGAAAATAGTATTTTCCAGATTTGCCCTATTTTGAGGTTAGTACCTTTTCTTCAATTCAATTAAGATTTATGTATTTCCTTTTCATAACAGAATATAGAGTTTTCTTCTTCCTTCATATTCTTCATCGATTGATTCATTTGTGCATTAACCATTTTCTTTTGGTTGATCAATTTGATTCTTTCCTTTGGGAGTTTGAGGTTAAGAAGATGATCTTACTTTCCCACACACATACGTCACACACTTTATTATTACCTTAGATTGTGGTGAAAACACTTCACTTTCCAATCTCACATTCTCTTATATTACAATTTCGAATGAGATACTGTTCACAAAGACCCTCCTCTCATTCCAGGATGTTACAAATTGCTTGGAAATAATCTCGTCATGCCTTGTCATGTTCTTCATATAAGGTAGAATGCCTCCCTCTTTGCAAAAGTACATAACCATAGGTAAATTCTTCCTCAATTTTATCCATCTCAATTCGGTGACAATCACCACCCATCTCTGTTGAAGCGTAGAAACCCAAAAAGAAAACTAGCAAGGGCTCGCACCAGGTGAAGAAAATGTGACCCTTAGGGTAGTTTTTGTTCAACACCAAGAAAATATTTTAAAAAATCCAACAACAACCCCTCTTACCAAAACAACTCCAGTGAAAAGCCGAAAGATAAACGATTTTCGCATAAGGAAAATCAAAGTGAAGCAAAGAAGTAATCGACTCATAATTAGCATTATCAATAGGATGATAAATGCATATCCCATCCATAATTCTCACTAGTACCACAAGGAGAGATAGCACGTGAGAGTTACACCAAGAAGTGAAAAAGCACTCATAAAAATTAGTACCATATATCTATGGAAATTTGTCGTGTAACACATGCCAGTGAGCCAACTTACCAAAAAGGTGAAGATTCAAAATCTTGGGGCTGAGGTCATCTCGAGTAATCATCCAATTAAAGAGAACCAAATCCCCACTAAGTGCCATGTGACAAATAAGTTCAAAACCAACACAAGTGGCAAGGAGGGAAAAATTAGCAGTGACCCGCCACTCCAAAAGGCAGATTTTAAACATCATTAAGTGTAGTAATTTCATCCCTCATTTCCTGCCGAAGCAAGTCTTGAGTAGGCTTAGGGAGATGACTAACAACCCTCCAACATAAAACTCTCTCAGACAACAGACCAACAACAACCAAAGAGTCTGCAACAAAGTTTCCTTCTCTGTAAGTATGTCTTACGAAAAACTCTTCCAGTCTAGCAAGGAAGCTCTGAATGTCACTTAGAATAGGATCCACTTTCCACCCCACCTTGGAGGTGCCTTGAACCATCTCAATAATGATTTTGGAGTCCCCCTCAATTTCAAGCAATCTGAAACCCATGCTAAAGGCAAAATTAAGCCCCCAAAGGAGGGCCATACCTTCTGACTGGTTGACAGTTTGATTGTGAAGGGAGCCTGAGAAAGCAGCCACAACATTACCCAAGTGGTCCTGAATGATACCACCACCTACCTACTTCCCCCTAGAGACCGTCCTGTCAAAATTGAGCTTGTGCCACTAAGGTTTGGAAGGGGACCATTTAGTAGCTTTCCTGATGAGGATCTTAGCATTGTCAAATCTTTCAAAGCCAAAATCAATTTTCCAGATCTTGGCTAAATGGTTGCCGTCATCCGAAAGGGGATGGTTCAGGCTTTTCCAATGTGAAACCAATAAGCTCTCTTGCAGTAGTTTAAAACCATTATGGAAGACATCACTGGGGGAGAGCTCCTTCTCACGAAAGATTCTATTATTACACTCCTTCTAGATACACCAGCTAAAGATGGTTGGTATTTGGTACCAGAGGAATCATAATAGCAGGTGTTGGGAAGTGGGTTGCCATTCATTAGCCATGTGTTGAATGTCTCAATTAAAAACCCAGGCAAAGTTAAGTCTAAGGATTATCAGGTGTCAGACCTCTTTGGTGAATTCAGAGTGCACGAGAAGATGATTGATGCTTTCCTCCTTAGTCTTGCAAAGGCAATATCTATTGGCCAGGCTAAAACCCCTTTTAGTCAAGTTATCCAAAGATAGGATTTTTCAATGGAGCACAGACCATCAAAAGAAGTTCACCTTAGGAATGAGCTGAGAGCTCCACACTTTTCTCTAGCAAGTTGAGTTAGCCACCTCCTTAATTGGCAGATTATAAGCCGATTTGACAGAAAAGCCACCATTTTGAGTGTGAGTCCAGATAATTTTGTCAGGGCGGTCCACCAGTGGAATGCGATTTTTAAACAACCGATCCAGGAGATCCGTGGCAAGAGGGATGAGTTCTAGTCTATTATGCAGGTAGGGTAGGAAATCCATCCAGTGACCCTGTTTAATATAGTTAGACACCAAAGAGCCCACCCGAAGAGTGAGGATGTTACAGAGTTGAGAGAATTTTGAAGATCCTGGCGTAGTGTCCATTAACCAAGCATCCTCCCAGAATCGAATATCCTCACCATTGCCAAGTTGCCAGGTTGAGCCCTTTTCATACACTTGATTTTAAGAATGCTATTCCAAATTTTTGAGCCCTCGAGGTGGCCATGTTCTATGAAAAGTTTGCAAAAATGACCCTAGTCCAGATATTTGGCCTCCATGATTTTTCACCAATCAAAAGAACCAAGGACTAGAGATCAGGCAACCTTAGACAACATACCTCTATTGAGATCGATTGTTTTTTGTAAGCCCATGCCACCTAGGGTCTTAGGCAGGTAGACCTTACCCCAGAAAATAAGCGGGAGTATTTTTTCCTCCTCACAGCCCGACCAGAGGAAATTGCATTGCATTTTCTCCAGTTTGTCAGCCATAATTCTTGAAAATTTTGAAAATAAAAAGGAAATAAACTGGGATACCTTAAAGAGAAGAAAAGAGTAACTGAATCTTACCAGCGCTACTAAGGAGCTTTCCCTTCCAACCAAAAAGTTTCATTTGTGTTCTTTCAAGAATGGTGTTCTAGAAATCATTCTTAACATCTTTAATCATCAGAGGAAGCCCCAGATAGGTCACAGGGAGGGAGGCCGCTTGGCAATTCAGAAATTTCAAAATTTTATCCTAAACAAAAGGATCCATGTTGAAGAAAAAAATCTTTGTTTTTAGAAAGTTAATGTGTTGACCCGAGATAGAAGCATAATCATTGAGTAGGCTCTTCCAAACTCTAGCTTCCCTCACCGAGGAGTAACCAAAGAAAAAGGTGTCATCAACAAATTGCTGCAAAATGAAGGGGGGAGGGTAGAAACAGGCTTTATCCCTTGGATCTTGCCTATCTAGACCAACTGCATCATGTTACGCCCAAGAACTTTAGCAAGCAGGATGAAGAGATAAGGAGAAAGGGGGTCCCCTTGCTACAAAAATTTGCCCGGGGCGAACTTGACATCGAGTTTTTCATTCATCAGCACCGAGAATCTGACAATCTTCACACACTCCTTGACTGTGTTAATGTGCGATTGAGAGAAACCAAAAGTAGATAGAACCTTGAAGAGGAAGGTCCAATTGACCTTATCATAGGCTTTAGAGATATCAAGTTTGAAGGTCATCCCAAGAGATTTACTATGATCAATGGAATGTAAAATTTCATGGGTAGTGATGGCAACATCCATAATTTTCCTTCCAGGGACAAAACCCTTTTGATTGGGGTAGATAATCTTGTTGGGAAGGGGTTTAATGCAATTGATTATGATCTTAGAAAAGATTTTGTAGAGGGTGTTGCATAGACTAATAGGTCTGTAATCCTCCATAGCCCTGAAGTCTCCAATCTTGGGCACCAACACTATATAAGTATCGTTGAGCTGATGAAGAATCTTTCTTGTTCTAATGAAATCTATTGCAACCCTAGTCACATCCTTGCCAACAATGTCCTAAAATTCTTGAAAAAATGCCAGGGGGAAACCATTAGGCCTAGGGGCTTTGTAAGCACCCATAGAGAAGGCCTCCTTTTTGACCTCATCCTTTGAAACCCGCGATAGAAGGAGGTCATTGTCCTCAGAGGTCACAGACCTGGGGAGGTGGGATAGGAGTTGGTCCTGCAATTCCTCTGCATTGTTAGAGGAGTTTTCAGAAAAGATGTGAATAAAGTAATCAGAAGCCAACAAACCTAGTTGAACAAGATCAGAAATCTCCCTTCCCATATTGTCATAGAGGACACTTATAGTATTTATTTTCATGTGCTTACAAGAAGATTGGTGAAAGAAAGCAGTGTTGCGATCCCTCGCCTTCAGCCAAAGAACCTGGGATCTTTGCTTCCAAAAAACTTCCTCCTTAGCCATAACAACCTTCCAATCTCTCATGGTAGTTTCCTCATCCCTATGGAGATCAAAAGAAAGGTCTTTGGCTGCCATCTACTATTAAAGGCCCTCAAGCTTGCGAAATAGATCTTTCTTGGTTTTAAAAATATCCCTAAAGTTGGTCTTGCGCCATCTTGATAATATCAAGTTTTTTTGCCACACGGAACATTGCAGATCCTCTGACTAGGGTCAACCACTAGTGCAAAGCATTTGAGCAGAAATTGGGATGAGAGGCCTACATGATCTCATGCCTAAAGGGGCGATGAGTATCCACCCACTTAAGCAAGATGGGGTTGTGGTCAGAGATAGTCCTAGGAAGAGTAGCCAGGGAAGAAGCAAAACCCAAATCCCAGGAGGAGGATAAAAAACATGGTCGAGGCAGACTTGAATGAGGTGAGAACCTTTCCTATTAATAGTCCAAATGAAAGGATTGCCCATCATTTCCATATCATAAAGGCCATTCAAGATGACAAAGCTAGATAAATATTCCATGTTGTCAGTGTAGTCCATCATGCTTCCCAATTTATCAAAAGGGAAAAGGGGGGAATTGAAATGACCAGCCACCAAGAACTTAGGATCCAGAAGGGAGAGGAAAGAAGTGGAGAGCTCATCCCACACCACTCTTCTACCAGGGCAGGTGTTCTAGGCGCATAAACATTGTAGCAGTGCCAATGTGATGAGGGGGAGGTGAAAGAAACAACAAGAAAGTGTTGTGAAAAACTTAGAACATCCCCCTTAACACGAGAGGGGTTCCATAGAGTGACAATACCTCCTGAGGCCCCAAAAACCTCATAATAGTAAAAATGGGCCTTTGGCCATAATTTCTTGACCAAGATTTCAAAATTAACATAAGTCATCTTAACTTCTTGAAGCAACAGAATGTCCACTCTAACATCTTGGATGTACTACTTAACAACAAAGTGTTTTTGGGGGTTGTTAAGTCCCCTAATGTTCCAAGAGAGAATAATCATTTCTTACCTTTTTGGTTAAGGTTAGGGGTGAGTTGTCTTCCTGCAGCAATCTCCATGGCAACACTCTTCTATTTTTTACCCTTTCAGATGGCCTTCCTATTTTAGTCTCCACACCAACATCAATATTCTTGTTCCTAGTTTTTCTTTGTTGAGTCAGCCACTCCGCCTCCTCGACAACCGGCACACCCAGAGGGGAGGGAGTGTGAACAGTAGGGGAAACAACAACTAAAGACATACCTAGAAAGGGTTTTAACAACATATCTACCTTAGAGGGTGGGGATGAAGGAGGCGAGGGTCGACTACCAAATATACCACCTGCAAATGGGGCAAACCCTAGGGAAGGGCGGGGGAAACCCCCAACCGAGACATCAATACATGATGGTATTTCCCCTTCTTCCAGCCCAGGGGCAGGACATCCATCTTCCAGCGTGGGGGGAGGAGGGAAGGGGAGATCTTCTCCTGAACACACTCCTTCAACCGGCTCATAAATCTTCTCGAGGTCAGGAACCATTTGGGGGAAGGGGTAGTGCAATCAGTTTCCACCACATCCACAACAGTCGTATCTTCAGCCACAAGGGGGGTAAGACTACTCTCCCCAAAGGTAGTCGCATTGCCTGAAACAACTTGTTTCAATTTGGGATCCTTCATATGGGGAGCTTGACAATCCGCCTTTGTGTGGCCCTTGGAGGTGCAGGCTTGGCAGGAGAGAGTAGCATTTTCACCACCGCCCAAGCTTAGATTTTAGGATCTTGAAGTTGGGAAGAGTTTTGTTGATAGCAACATTACCACATAAACAAGCAAAGACCAAGCGAGATTTGGACAAAGTTACCAAATCCACGGAGATGTAGTGACCAAAGGAGTTCTCGATCCACATGAAGACATGCTCGTCCCAAAATTCAAGGGGTAAGCTAGGTAACCTGACCCAGACCGAAGCCATTCTACTAAGCTCAGTAGAGGGATTGCAACCTGGTTTTCACTTGGCTAGAGTGAGGAAATGCTTCCCATATAGCCAGGAGCCAGACATGACAAAGCTCAAGTCCTCTAGAGCTGTGAACTTGAAAAGGAATATACCCCCAAGCATTGCTGAGACCCCAACGCTTCCCTTGAGTTTTCACTGAGGTCCTGCCCACTTCCTAACCATGTCAATGGTGGGCCGAAAATTGAAATTTTTTCCCACACTAGCCAGGTTAAGATCAACCATAGTTCTATCAACAACAAAGTCAGGGAGAGTAATCTGTGTTCCTTCCTCCGTGAGGGATAAAACATCCAAAAAAGGTTCCAAGTTGCCCAACAGGGCCTCCACAAGCGCGCCTTTCTAGCCAGCCTTGGGGGGAACAAAGGCAGGGAATTTGAAGCAACTGTCACAAAATTCCTACCGGTAGCAAACCAGCATCAGAATCTGAAGGAGGTCTCTGGGAGGGGGAAGGGGGGAAGGTTCTCCCCTAACGAGTACCACCATGTTCATAATTCAAAAACTTGATAGGCGCAAAAAAATTTCAGAGCGCGGAGATTTAATGTCCACTTATATCATATTTATTGTTACAAAGCTAGTATTCATGTTTGTTATTCAGTTTGGGAAATATTTTAGTGCTATCAAGGTCTTGACTTTACTAGCCTGTTGGGTTGAGGTTGAGTGGTGAAAAACAAGATTACATTGTCTACCAGAGGAGGAAACAATGAACACAAGATACAATTGGAGATGCTCAACCAAATACAAGCATTTTAGATTTCACTTAAATTATATGTTCATATGCACTAATGTCATATTGATGAATTTATGCAATGTTGATTAAAAAAGGGTGCATGATAGTTCATCCTAAATCTTCCCTTTTTTTGATAATTGAGAGGAATCAATAGGTTAGCCGAATGATCCAGAATTTAACTCTTTCAAAGGACGATCCCCTTATAACCTTTGATGATGATCAACTAGATCCAAATAAAGTGACCACTAATTTAAACTAAAAAAATAATTTTAGAAACTATATAAGACAAATCCAAAATCCTGAAAACCACCTAAGCCTCACTTTGAAACTAAATCTTGTCTTTTTTATAACTTAATTTTCTAAGACAAGGTCTCTAATTATGGCCATACGGGCATCCAATTTAAGTCTTGATTTGTCAAGCAATATGAAAAGATTTTTCTGATTAAAAAGTAATAATTTAAAGGAAAAAAAAAAAACGTTTTATGTATCTGCCTTATAATTTTATCGAGTTTTATCCAATTTAGTTTGCAAGCCATCCGCCATTCATTCGACTCTGCTCTTCTACAGTTCTACTTGTACATTACTTGGTAGAAACTATGGTTTAATGCTCAGAATGTTTCATCACGCTTATTCTGTTAGTTCCTCCCCTTCAATCTACACTAATGGATTCTTTTATCCGGTGCCCTGCAAATTCAAATTAACGTCACATGCAAGAAGAAGAATCTCATTTAAATCCAGTGAATCCTCCGTTGGAACAGAAGCACAGACAAATAATGAAGACACACCTGCAGAAGAGAAGGAGATAAAGCCCTCGGAAACGACTTCCTCTGCCAAGGCCTCATCTCAGTCAATTGACAGAGAGTTGAAGAAAGTAAGCCACTTATTCATTTAGTGTATTTGTTTAAGGCATGACAGACACAGACTTCGAATATTCTTAGGTCAAACTGGTCCACAGTGGAACTTATCGGAGTATGTTTACTTGATTTGAGATTGTTCATAGAATAACTTAATTTTAATACAAATTCCTTATTCAACTGTGCTTGGTGGAGTGGCAATATTCCTGCGAAAAAATCATGCATTAAACCCAATGAACATTTCTTGGCTGTGGATGCCACTGACCAGCTTCCGCTCTGGCCATCAATATGCTTATGTATGTCCCCCAGGCAATTCTAATAGAAAAGTGAAATTAATGCATACCCTGAAAACTATTCTAATAGAAAAACCAAATTCATTGTTTCTGAAAGATACTATATATCCAGTCTAACTTATGATTGCAAATGCCTGGTAATTGTGCCTAATATCATTATACTATGTACATTTCATCCTTTGGCCAAAATGGTTTGTAGGACTATCTGAATGCATTTCCTTTAAATATTCCTGAATTGAATCTTTAAGGGTTCCCCAGTTCCCCCTGCTCACGGGGTATTTACTTGGTGGATTGTTTCAAAATTCTCAAGTTCGAAATTAAAAATTTCCCACCTCTCAAACCCTCGTTCCTTATTTCTGTCCTCCATCGTTGTTCCCATACCATTCTCTTATGCAAATATTATCCCCAAGTTTACTTTGATTATTTCAATCTCAAACTTCTTCAGATGAATCCATTTGAGAGCTCCGAAGCATTGGATACTAAGATTTCTGCACAGGCGATTCTAAAAGAATAACAAATTTATACACTGCAAACAAGCTACCCTTAAATAAAAAAATCATTACCACCGCTTTGGGGTATTTCTACGCCTTCCTTTTCATGTTTCTCTGCCCCTAAAACTCTTCAAACGGAGATTCATGGAATAGAAATAAGTCGTGTTGTCTATACCGTGTATTAGGTTATAATTGCAGATATGCGTGTCATGTTTGTCAACCCATGTCAGCGTAAGCAGCAACAACCTGCATGACAAAACGAATTTCTCCTCAAATTCAGTTCAGAATGGGGGTGGGCTTGAGGCAGCTGTGACATTTGCGGACCTCTAGACCTTATGTTTGAGGGACATAATTAAAATCACTTCAGCTCAATATCTTTATATATAGAGCAGTTTAAGAGGAAATGTGTTTAAACTTTACATGTGTCTACAGGTAGTTCAAAAGACTGCAGGGACATTTGCTCCAAGGGCGTCTACAGCACAGAAGAACCCTGCTGTTCCTGGAACAACTCTGTACAGTGTTTTTGAAGTACAAGGATATTTGTCCATGTTGATGGGAGGAGTACTTTCATTCAACCTTGTGTTTCCCTCCAATGAACCAGATATTTGGAGGCTCATGGGAATGTGGTCTATTTGGATGTTCAGTAAGTTCTCTAATGCTTTACATATATTCTTTAATCAAAAGTTACCCATGACGTGATTCCATTGATTAAATGAAAAATTTAAAAAGCTGACCTAAATTGTTTCCTTTTTTTGCTGAGGTACACCGCCACCAGAATTGGATGCTATAAGTTACTAAATATTGCACTTTTTTTTTTTTTTGTGGGCTGGGACTTTGCTCTGAAAGCCCCAGCATTCACTGCTTTCGCTCATCCCAAGTTTACATTTTATGCAGTGCTTTTCTGAGTTTCTGGGACAGGGGGAGGGGGGAGTGGGGAGGTGGGAGATGATAGGATGGTTTCTTGGTATGACAACATTGGGGATTGTAAGGGACAGTCTATGCGGATAGCTAAAATTTTCCAAAATCTTGGAGATGGTGGGGGGACAGCTATATTAATATATAAAAAATCAAAATTAAATGCAGGTAACAGGTTTTAAAGAATATTATTTACCTTCAGGTCATTTTGAGAATTAATGTACTACAATCATGGTGAAGATATCATGTGCCTTTGGCAGCCTCAAGCACAATCTTATATCTGGTCCGCCAGTGTAAGTGCCTGCCTTTGTTCCTATGCAGCAGCTCCCCCAAGTCTCCTGTTTAGCATGTATACACTAGCAGGTTGGTCTCATGGTTGGAGCAAAATACCAGCAATGAAATATATGCTGTTTGTGGATTCTGCTCAATGTCTGAATCTTGCGGAAAACTCGTGGTCATGTATGGTTCCAATCCTCATAAGCTTTTTCGCTGCAACTTCTTCTACATTTGACATGATGCTTCTATAAATAATTCCAGCCCCTGCTTTGCTGTTGACATTGTCATCTTTTAGACTATTGAGCATGTACACCTCTGCCAAATCAAACTTCAGGAAGGTAGTCATTTTCCAGCCCATGCAGGGCCCTGGCCATCAAAACCACTGCAACTGCAAATGCTACAGAGCAGAGCAACAGTACTAAGGTCTTCCTGACCCCAGGACATTTTATCAGTAGAGGAGGTGTCCCTGGGGCATCCCCTTTGTTCTGCAAAATTGGAAATTGGGGGGTTGTGGGAGGAGAGGGCTGGGGGCACTTCTGTGCTTGTTCCTGGGTGTCTTCTTTTGACTGAAAAGTGGTGACATATCCCTGGGTAGCCATGTATTTATGTTACTTTATTTTAATCTTCTGTGTAATTGTAACACTCACCTGCTGGTTTTTTACACAAGGCAACTCCTTAAAGTTTAGATCACTGTTAGTCTTAAAATCTATGTTCCAAATATTTCTATTGTCATATTTGCCTTAACCTGCACCCCCTATGTTTGAGTGTGGCCTACACTAATACAGACAGTGTGTATTACAATAATTTGTGTATGTTCTTCTCATCCATCAATTGGTTAACACTCTTGACAGGGCTCCATTCAATGGATTATCAGATGTAGAAGAATTTATGTCCAAGCGTGGTTATTTTGGCTGACAAATGGCATAGGATGGATATCTTTTTTGTTAAAAGTCACCTGGAACTCACATGCCACCTTGTCCATTTATCCCGCTGCCTGTCACAGAAACTTTAAAACCAAGAACACACCCAGTTGTGTGCCGATATGTTTCAACTCTGGTTATCTTTCTGCCAATTTGTTTTATTGCTATCAGTAGGCTTTTCATTGGGTAAGGAACAAATTGTATTTAATGACAATAAATGGGAAAATACATGAAATAGAATGCGAGACATAATTAAATGGGAACTGTGACTGCTAGAATCATAGGAACAAATCTCCTTGTAGTTCTTATCTGATCTGAGATCTGTTGGTATGGTAATGAGAACGTTAATTGTTTCAGGCTTCAGAAATAATCAACCGTCGAACATTACCTTAATTGATTCTGGATCTGCAAAAAATTTGAAAGTCTTTGATGTTTTAGCCTTTTCTACAGAACCCATTGGCAGAAGGAATTTTTTTTTTTCACAAAGGAGAGGTGAAACAATAAACTATGAAACACATGAACTCCCTGCTGAGAGAGGCAGACAGATGAAATAAAAAAAATAAAAAATGGAGAGAGAAAGTTCATCTAATTTGGAAATGAATTGGGTGAATATGTAAAGTGAGAGAGATGAGCAACTGATTGTCAACTTACCTTTAACTAGAGGGTAGTTAATGCACCCTCCCTTATTACTAATTTTCATATAGAACAATGTTATGTTTTGATATTAGCATATATTTTCCATGTCGATGTAATTTTATAATGTAAGCACATATCAATTGATTGAACAAATCATTTCCATGAATCACTAGAAACGCGTAGTCAAATTACATGCAATTTCTCTATCTCATTAGTCTCACCAACCCTTCTCTCACCCTAATGATCTTCCTTTAGAGTAAGTAGATGCATACAATCCACTGAACCTGCAAGTTGAACTCTAAAAACTACCCTGTTTCTGGGAATTAACAATGAAGATGATGAACAGTTTCAAAACAGCAGAAGCTACAGGCAAAGAGTGACATTAAGCTCATGTCAAAAGAAGATACAGTAATGTTTCAACTCCTGATTAGACAGATAAAATAAAATAAAGTAGCATATAGAAAGTTTTTCAGCAGTAGATAACAAATGTGCAACACACTTTAATATTTTGGAATTTCCTTTACACCAAAAAATGAATATTTCCAGATTTCTCTCATCTCCTAAAACAACCTAAAAAACATGCATTCCCGTCAGCCTAAAAACATCCCAAGTAAAAAGACTCCTAATACAAATCTATGTATCTAAAAATAGTAATAACATACTGTTGTTCTGTATCGTTTAGGAAATAACTAATAAGTTCCCTTATTAGTTATTTCCTAAACGATACAGAGCGGTTACAGAAAAAAACTGCTATTGTTAGTAAATGCAGGCTCCTAAATAATCCTCTACAACAGTTACAACTCACAGTTGCAACAAAGTTTCATAAAATATTAAATAAGTGAATGGAAGAACTGACTGAAGTGGAATGATCTAAATTAAAGGTGATCCACATCATCATCCCCATCTTTTGGAAATGATGAACCTCCCTGTTCAGAAGAACCTGATTTAGTAAACTCCATCTTGAATTTCATCTCTACCATCACAGGGGTGTTGATCTTCCAGTAGTTCTTTTTTCAAAGTATTCTCTCAGGATACTTTGGCATAATCTGAGCCACCATTAAGCTTTCCAACCTGTTAGGTCCCAAAACTAGGGGTCCAAAATCCTAGAACTGTTCTTATCTTCAGGGCTAGGGCTTGTCTTAAAGAAGGTAAAATAGGAGTTCATCAACAGATTGAGAATGGTTCAAAGCCGATGGATGAGAGTGGACAGTCTCTCCTGCACTTTGGGCTCAACTTAAACCCGGGAGGGTGTTCCTAGAGGCATCCTTGGTAGGTTTTTCACATCAAGAAAAAATTACCATGACTCTATCAATTAGTACAGATCTCCAAATATACATCTGATCCCTATTATTTGCCTTTAGGTCAAGATCAACTAGCTGCATAAGACCTCTATTACAGTTGATCATAACACTTTGCACATGCACCTTTAGATCACCACTGTATTATAATCCCTTAAGATAATTTCATATACTATTTCATTCGCAGTGGCAAGGTGCAAACACACAAGACTTGATTCTTGATGCAAAGGGGGAACTCTCCCTTCAAATCTAAACTGAAATAAGACAACAAACTCACAAGAAATCTTATTTGGAATATGCGAACAAAATATAGATTTCTTGATTGAAAACAAAATATGAGTTTGATCACAAAGTCTGAGCCTATTGGCTTCACATTCAATATATGCAAATCTGATTACAATGTCTTTCAACCTGCAAGCAGAAACCACAACAGAAAAATACCCTCCAAATCCGATTACAATGTTTCTGGATGCCTTGTCAACTCCATCTTTTAACATGCCAAAAATAATAGTCCACTATGCTATCAACTTCACTCCATGGGAACCAAAAATAGAAATAGACAAATAACTCATTCTTGGGCACAAATTTGAACCAACTTTTTAGGAGGAATTTGTGGGTTATCACAAGTTGTACCTCTCAAAATACTATGCCTAAGAAAGGCAATATGGATGTTGACTTGAAAATTGCCTTTGAAAATGAATTCATACTACATTAGGCTGCAACATTTGAAGGTGACCAAATTACTTAATAAAAATAATTTGTCCTTTATGGCAAAATTATTCACCCAGAACATTAGAACTAAATTATTACAAAAATGAAAATAAATTAATTCTAGGCGATGCAAGATAGCTCTTATAACCCAGGATGCTCCTGCATCAGATACCCAAGGCAAGGAAAATTTTGTGAATTCACAAAATGGAGTTGAGTGGTAGTACCAGCCTTTCAGATTGCAAGCAATCTTCAACAAACTCCATCATTGAAATTGACACTTCAAATTTGTTCTTTCTCTTCTTCCAGCACCTAGCTGGAACAAGAACAAGTATCCTTCTCTGACAAATATACTGTACACTCAATCTCCTGAATGTAGAATCAATTCCACCATAAATCAACCACCTCCTCCAAGTGCATCTCACATTCTCCTCCAATCTTGTGGTATCCAACCCATCATAGGCCGGCCACCTCCAGCAAAGTGCACCTGCATTAAACTCTGCAACACCATACAAATCTTTCTTTGCATACCATACATCACTAGAAAAGTCCTTCTAAACTAACTCATCCATAAAATGCAAATTGTCATCATTCTCAAATTTAATAAAATATGAATAAGTATTCTCTTTTGCAGCAACCTTGTTATCCTCTTCTGGTGAAACAAAATTTGATTAACACTTTTGGACTTATCTATTAGTATCAACATATTTTCATTTAGGATTTTATTTTAGCTACCTAAACCCTATCCTTTTGAAGTTTATTTGAAATGAATCTAAGCAAGTTGAAAAGCATCCACTCTTGATGATAAATTGATGATATTGAAGTTTTAGATCTTAGGATTGTCTAAGAAATCTTGTAGGAACAGAATTTGAGCTTATTAGTGTAAGGCCCTTTGTGATACCAACAAAATCACGTACATTCACTGAGCTATCTGAAACACAGTCAAGACTTGACTACCAAAACCGGTGATACTATTTGAGTCAACAAATAGGATTCCTTTCAAGAGAGAATATGATACCCAGTGTATTTTATTTTGTGTCGGAGAGTGCAAAAACACCCGTCAACAAGTACAAGGAAACAATTGAGACAATAGCGCTTGAAGACAATGCCACCATTGAAGAGCATGCATCTACATATGTTGAGGATATGTTTAATGAACGTGAAAAATAGTTGCCTTGGGTACAAAGTCAGATTTAGCCAATGAATGAATAGCTTAGGGAGAAGAATTTCTGGGTAATTTAAGTTTGTTTGAGTGGGATGTTATGAAGAACTCAACCTTCCGTGAAGAACTCAATGAGCCTACTTGTGTTTTGACACCAAATTTGATGATTATGATTCTTTGTTTGGGCCTAACACTGCCCTAGTTCCAAATCAGAAATTGTGCAAAAAAGATGTCATAGAGGTAGTTTAGTGTGATAGTCAAGCTCTTCAAGACCAATCAGATAATTCATTAGATGAAGCAGATCTAATTCATAAACCAGATGATGTAAGAAATTTGGCAAACCAATTGAAGGTCAATGGAGATAAGATTGTTGTAACCTTAACACATTCTGATAACATTCACAAGTTGATTGAAGATCACATTTGGAAGGTTCAAGTTGAGAGAAAACAAAAAGGTTTGGAAGAAGAATCTTCTCGTGTTGATTTGTAGGTGATCAAGGAAGCTTTGGTGACAATGAAATCAGATTATTTACATCTATTTTCAGATCAAGACCATCTCCCCAAGCTTGCTGAAATATATTTGGATGCATTGAAAGAGAAAGGAGTTGACAATCTTACCTTCAAACTTAAGAATACTGAGGATTCCTTGGAGAATACTCAAGTGGCCCTTCAAGAAGCAGAAAATCAGATTGATGAGCTTTGTTTTGGGCTGAGTTTGGCACATTTTTCATCATCCAAATCAGAAATCCAGCCCTCTATGGAAGCCACATCCAAAGAAATCTAATACAAGGATAATGAAGATCATACAAATGATTGAAGGAATTGACGAACTCCATAAGGATGAGATATTGCATGATTTGAAGGATCAATGTTGGTCACTGAGGAAAAGGTTGTTCAAACCTTAACTCATTTTGATAGCTGTCACAAGTGCAACGAATACCTCATTTGGATAGTTCATTTTGGAGAGAGATAAAAGAGTTCAAGGGTTGGAGTCTCAATACCAAGTCTATAGACAATCAAACATGCTGTAGAAGTAATAAAATCAGATTACCTGCATTTGCTTTCAGATAGAGACCATGCCATCAAGTCTGCAGGGAAGATTCATAGACAAAGAGAAAGAAGTTGATGAACTTAACCTTCAGTTAAATTTAGGTCACTTTTCTCTTTACAAATCAAAAAAATCAGTCACATGATGCAGCAACATCGAAGGAACAAGAATGTGATACAGGGGTGGTTGAAGAAACTGATAAGCTTGGGAGTGATGAAGAATTACTCAGTGACTGCAATAGCTTTACTATCATGGAGATTCGACATGATGATAGTACTAGGGTAGAGCATCATAAGTGCGATTCCGTTAGGCGGTAAAGCAGATTTTGCATGGTGATGCAAACTTACCTCCTCATGATCTGATTCGTGACACTTCCTAGTTCATCCAATGAGGGTGGTGACATTTGGAATTGTAGTGATTGTTCAAGATTTACATTGTGATGTATGCATATTATTTTTGTCTGAATCTATTTACAAATGACTTGACCATGTTTTGAATGACACATAACAGTGCTATGGATGGTTGGTATGAGGTGTTTTCATCTATGGAAGGAGCTAATTCTTGCAGGTCTCCTAGGTTGTTTCTATAGGATGGTTATTATGTTAGGATATAGGATAAAGAAATAGAGTTTTGGCAGATTGGTATTCCTGTTGTAATCAGTGTGGCACAGCAGAAGCTGTTATATATAAGGAATAGCAGACTCCCGATTTGGCATTGGAATGCACAGATTTTTATGATGGGTGGATTGTTTCACAAAAAGAGATTTTAACAGAGTTGTTGGGTTCAGTTGTATCACAATGGTCAATGGATATATGATGGAGCATTCTATAGGTTAATTTGGGATCCTGGTATTGACACGCAGGTTCATATTGCTTGAGGACAAGCAATCTCTAGGAAGGGAGGACTATAATGTCCCTTCTGTTTAACCTTCTAAAATAATGAAATGATTAAAAGTAAGTTGTCAAAAAAAAGGGAGGACTGTAATGTCCCTTCTGTTTAACCTTCTAAAATAATGAAATGATTAAAAGTAAGTTGTCAAAAAATAAACAAATTAAAAGGCGACTAATTTAAATTGTTTAAAAGGGTCATTAAAATAATGAAACGCTTTCTCAACTTTTTTAATAAGTGACTTTATAGCTAAGTCACCAATTTGAATCCAAATCTGAATACGGCTGCGAGAACCTGGTACATGGATACATGAAATATATTTTGGGGGGTTTTGGATGCGTTTGGGTACGTGTATATATATATACAAAAAAATTAAAGAAATATATAGAATTAAATCATTTGATGGTATGATACTTCATCATTGATCAATGCCAAATGCCAAAGATAAATATTAAATGCTAAAAGATAGTTCACAAATATTCAATTAAGCCATATCATATATGTCGATGTTCACGATTCCATTGAAAATCAGAAAATCATTACAATTACAAGATGTAGTTCATGATTCATCAACCATCAAAAGGATTTTCAAAAACATTATCATCTATTGGATTTTCATCTTCAACTGCTGCAAGTTCAGGATCATTTGAACCCAAAGGGGTTCCACTCGCACTAGATGCACCATGTGTAGGGATGTCATCATCATCATCATAAGCTATAGCGAGTCTAGTAAGATGTTCAATGGTTGCATCCAAGTTGACACATTCAGGGGCTACATCCCAAAGCTTCTTTGCCCCATCCTTTTAGTGTTCCTCCTTACGTGACAAAAGACGCAAGTTGGAATGAATATAAACCAAGTCTTCAGCCTTTTTTGAACCCAACTGGTTACACTTCATTGAGTGGATAAAGGAGTATGTACTCCATTTCTATTCAACAACAAAAGAACTTGCAACCTGGATAGTTTTCACAAAAATAAAAATAAAAATGTAAAGTAGATTAAAGAATTTTAAGTACTAAATTGTGCAATACAAGTAGTAAAAAAACGAAAAAAAAATTGTGAGAGGATTTTGATTGCAAGAGGTTGGAGGTACCGTAATTTTTGACCATGGGTGTACCACCATGTGATAGCTTCCATGTCGTATTGGTCATTAATAGTTTTTGGAGTATGACTTCTTCCAGAGGCAAACATGCCAAATTCTTCCCTACTTTCTTTCTCCACTTCATCTTGGGAGAGTCTAGTAAATTCCAGCTTGTACCCATTAGCAACTTCTTCATCTCTATATGGTGCTAATCTCCCTGGCATAGAAAGTACTTTCTTGCTATAGTACCTCAGAGATAGGGCATATGCGAGTAGGTGCAATGGGGTGGTCATCTTTTCCCAACAATGATGAATGATTGATTCCACCTTATTGCATAAGATTTCACATTCTACTGGCAATAAGATTTCACATTCTACTGGCTCATTCTCATTTTTGTATTTCCATTACTTTCTCTACCATTGTGTCTATGCCATCATAGACATCCCCCACACAAGGTGCATCTATATCAACATATCAGAGCATAGTCATGATAGGATCAATGAATTTGAATACATATTCCACACGAGCCCACCAATTGTCATACAAGACCGATGGCTTGACCTTTTGGGCCCTCTCTGAATGTGAAGCCTTCCATACACCCACCCCATTGGTTGCAAATAACCATTTGACACAATGATTCTCGCACCTTCAAAAGTCATCTCATAGCAATAGTATGAGATGCAAATCGAGTCTCAACAACCTAAGTTAATAACAATATCAATATGTAAATAACCTAAGTTACCGGATGCTTTAACGACCCTAAAAGAGGCCATTCATTGTTTTAGCATATCATTTTGTTTGCTATTTTGCTTTCTTCTCATTTGGTCTCCATTTTGGTATTTTGAAGGGTAGGTGATTATTTTCGAAGAGGATCATTCATGGGGTGCCAAATAGCTTCCACAAAAGAGATCTAAGCATCTAAGGTAATCATTTGACCCTATTCTTGAGTCTTTTAATGATTTTTTTTTTAAGATTTTGATGAATATTTTCAAGTTTGGGATGAAATTTTTGAAAAAGAATTCAATTTTTAAAAAAAGAAATAAAGAAACAAGTTTAGCTCTCTGTTTTAATATTTTTTAATTTTTTTTGCACTTGTATGAGTGAATTTCTTAGTTGTTTTCTAATTTAAATTTATTTAATTTCTTATAATAGCAAGAAATCAGATTGCAAGAATGGTCAGTAGTGAAAGATCAGAGGGAGGGCAAGGAGCCGATAAATTCAAAATTGGTATAGGATCTCCTTTATGAAGACATACCACAAAATTTTTACTGGTTGCAAGAGGTAGGTCATATAAATGGAAGTGTAATATATGTAATAGTAAACCATTTAATAGCTCATATTCTCGAGTTAAACTTCACTATATGGGCCTTGCTGGTAAAGGAATGGGGATATGCGAAGGCAAAGAGAGGAAGGGGATGTCTCCTACAAAAATATAAGGATATGTAAAAGAACAAGAAGAGGTTCAGATTGGTTAAAAGATCAAAACAAACTTCTTATGTTGGTCCATCCAGAAAGAAAAAAATGGAGTTACCTATTGAAACAATTCCAGCCTCCAAACATCCATTCTTGCCTATACCAAAAGTGCAAGATGAAGAAGTAGAAATTAGCACCCACAAAAGAGGTCCATTGGACACGACATTTAAAATGGAGGCAAGAGACATTGCTGATCAAGCCATTGGATGTTGCCTCTATGCCAATGGTCTCCCTTTCAACTTGAATAGATCACCATATTGGAAGGAGATGGTGGCAGCCATCAATAGTGCACAGGTTGGTTACAGAAGTCCTGGGTATGAAAAGGTGTGTACCGCTATATTACGAAAAGAGAAGACTTCTATAGAGACATCTCTTCAACCAATTAGAGATTCATGGATTACTTCGAGTGTTTCTATTGTTTCCAATGGATAGAAAGATACCAAAAACCGTCCATTGATCAATGTTATTGCAGTGTCCCCCAAAGGGGCAATGTTTTTTAGGGCAGTTGATTGTGAAGGGGAAGTGAAAGATGCACAATTCATTTCCAGAATTCTCATTGAGTCCATAGAGATGGTGGGTAGTGAGAATGTGGTCCAAGTAATCACAGATAATGCAAAAAATTGTAGGGGTGTAGGTGCTTTGGTTGAGGGCTGATATGACCACATTTTTTGGACACCATGCACCGTACACTCCCTCAACTTGGTGATGCAACAAATTGGCCCTCAAATAGAGTGGGTTAAACAAATATACGAAGAGGGTGAGGAGATCCAGATGTTTGTGACGAACCACCAAATGTCACAATCAATATTCAGATCTTTCTTGAAATTGGAGTTGTTGAAGGTAAATTGTAATTACTAAATTTGATTTATTTATTTAATTTTAATAAATTTTATGTCATGTTCAATTATCAATTTGTAGATAAATTTGCTTAATATTTATTGACATATTGTTATTAACTTACTTAAGTTGTTGAGACCTGATTTGCATCTCATATTATTGTCATGAGACTTCTCAAGGTACAAGAGGCATTGAACCAAATGGTTATTTCCAACCAATGGGGTGTATGGAAGGCTTCACATTCAGAGAGGGCTCAAAAGGTCAAGACATTGGTCTTGGATGACAACTGGTGGGCTCGTGTGCAATATGTATTAGATTTCATCGAGCCTATCATGACTATGTTTTGATTTGCTGATACAGATGCACCTTGTTTGGGGGATGTCTATGATGGTATGGACAAAATGGTAGAGAAGGTAAAAATTGCAATACAAAAACATGAGAATGACCCCATAAAATGTGAAACCTTATGCAATAAGGTGTAATCAATCATTCATCATCGTTGGGAAAAGATGACCACCCATTGCACCTCCTTGCATATTCCCTATCTCCGAGGTACTATAGCAAGGAAGTACTTTCTATGCTAGGGAGAGTAGCACCATATGCAGATGAAAAAGTTTCTAACGGGTACAAGAAAGCTTTTGAAAGACTCTTACCAGGTGAAGAAGTGTAAAAACAAGTTAGGACAAAATTTGGCTTGTTTGCCTCAATAAGAAATCATAGTCCAACAGCTATTAATGACCAAAATGACATGGAAGCTATCACATGGTGGTACCTCTATGGTCAGCCATTTAAGTATCTACAACCTCTTGCAATCAAGATCCTCTCACAAGTAAGTTTTTCTTGTTTTCTTACCACTTGTATTCTACAATTTAGTACTTAACATTCTTTAATTTACTTTGCATTTTTATTTTTTAATTTGTGAACACTGTCCAAATTGTAAGTTCTTCTGCCACTGAACGGAATTGGAGTACATACTCCTTTATCCACTCAATGAAACATAACCAGTTGGGCTCAAAAAAAGTTGAAGACTTGGTTTATATTCATTGCAACTTATGTCTCGTGTCACGTAAGGATCCAAACTACAAGGATGGGGCAACAAAGCTTTGGGATGTAGCCCCTGAGTGTCCCAACTTGGATGCAACCGTTGAGGATCTTACTGGACTCACTACAAATTATGATGATGATGATGATGATTACATCCCGACACATGGTGCATCCAGTGCAAGTGGAACCGCTTTGGGTTCAAATGATCTTGAACTTGCAGCAATTGAAGATGAAGATGATTTTTTTGAGAATCCTTATGATTCTAATCATTGAATCTTGATTGATGAACATTCAATCATGAACTACATTTTGATTTTGTAATTGTAATGATTTTTTGATTATCATTGGAATTGTGAACATAGACGTATACGATATGGCTTATTTGAATATTTGTGAACTATCAATTTGCATTTAATATTTATCTTGATCAATGATGAAGTATCACACTATCAAATGATTTAATTCTATATTTCTTGCATTTTTTTTGTATATATATATATAAACGCAGCCGAAACCCCCTAAAAAAATTTCACACATCCACGTACCGGGTTCTTGCACTTGCATCCGCATCTGCACCCGAATCAGTAACTTAGTAAATAACACATTGAAAAAATAATATATATTAAGCAAATTTATATACAAATTGATAAATGAACATGACATAAATAATATTAAATTTAGTATTTACCTTCAACAACTCCAATCTTGAGAAAGATCTAGATATTGATTGTGACATTTGGTGGTTCGTCACAAACATCTGGATCTCCTCGCCCTCTTTGTATATTTGTTTCACCCACTCTATTTGAGTGCCAAATTGTTGCATCACCAAGTTGAGGAAGTGTGTGGTGCATGGTGTCCAAAAAATGTGCTCATATCTTGCCTCAACCAAAACACCTACATCCCTACTCAATGAGAATTTTGGAATTGACCTGTGCATCTTTCACTTTCCCTTCACAATCAACTGCCCTTAAAAAACATTGCCCCTTTGGGGGACACTGCAATAACATTAATTAATGAATAGTTTATGTTATCTTTCCATCCTTCGAACAATAGAAACACCTAAATCAATCGAAGGATCTCTAATTAGTTGAAGTAAGGTCTCTATAGCATTCCTCTCTCTTTGCAACAAGGTGGTACACACCTTTTCAAACCTAGGACTTGTGAAACCAATCGGTGGAGTATTGATTGCCGACACCATTTCCCACCAATATAGTGATCTTACCAAGTTGAAGAAAGACCATTGGCGTAGAGGCAATGTGCAATTCTTTGTTTAACAATGTCTTTTGTCTCCATTTTAAATGTCTTGCCCAATGGACCTCTTTTGCGGGGGGTAATTTGTACTTCATCTTCATCTTCCAGTATAGGCAAGAAGGGATGTTTGGAGGTTGCAATTGTATCAGTGGCCAAATTCATTATTTTTTCTTTTTGGCTCCACTAGTATAAGCACTTTGTTTTGATCTTAGAACCAATTTATCAGCCTCTTGTTCTTTTATAAATCCTACTATTTGTGTGGGAGACAGCTCCTTATCTGGGCCTTGACACATTCCTATCTCTTTACTAGCAAGGCCCATAAAGTGAAGTTTCACTCAAGAATATGAGCTATTTTTTGGTTTACTACAATAATTACACCTCCAAATATATGCCCCGCCTCTTGGAACGAGTGAAATTCTTGTGGTATGTCTCCATAAAGAAGATCCTATATCAATTTTGAATTTATCGTTTCCTTCCCCGCCCACTTTTTACGAGTGGTCATTCTTGCAATCTGATTTATTGCTATTATAAGAAATTAAATAAATTTAAGTTAGGAAAAAACTAAGAAATACAAGCATACAAGTGCAAAATAAAGATACAAAAACATTATAACAGAGAGCTAAACTTGTTTCTTTATTTCTTAAAAAACAATTTGGAAAAAAACTTGAAAATTTTCTCCCAAATTTGAAAAAGTTCATCAAAATCTAAAAAGGATTCATTAAAAGACTTGAGAATAGGGTTGAATGCTTACCTTAGACGTTTAGATCTCATTTGTGGAAGCTATCTGGCACCCCACGAACAATCCCCTTCGAAAATAATCACCTAACCTTCGAAATGCCAAAATGGAGACCAAATGAGAACAGAGCAAAATAGCAAACAAAATGATATGTTTTAACAATGAATGGCCTCATAAAGGGCCATTTTTGGGTTTTGTGGAAAAAAATAATAATAAAAAAGTGCTTTAAAATGTTTTTGTTTGAAGTCAAAAAGCACTTTTTTAGGCGTTGGCATCCGGATGTTGTTCAGATGCGCTCGAATGCACCTAGGAAGCGCATGGATGTGCTTGACTGCACATCCAGACGCATCCATAGGGTGTGGATGTGCTTCTTGGGCGCATTCGAGCGCATCCCCCACCCGCATTTGGCTTCAAACAAATCCACATCCGGATGTACATGCAAGAGATACGAATTCGGTATCATAGCTTTATATTATAGAAATTTATAAGTAGGTCACTTTATTATTAAAATTGATTAAAATTATATTCTTTCCGGAAAGTTCCATGAAAGATTGTATAAGGAGGAATGATGGAGTCATTTGGGCATTTTGGAATATTTTTATGAAACCATTTTCATGTGTGAGATTGAACTTGGTTCATTCTAAAACTTGGGACAATTACCTTTGGGTGAGTCGGTGGTTTGGATGAAAACTCAACTCCATCTATGGGTGGATTCATTGCAGGATTCACACTTGGGCTTTAGTAGCAAGATTTGCAAAGTCTTCCATGAAGCCAATTTCAGATAAATGAGAGATTTGAGGATATAATGTAATAAGATTATTTGAGTTGATATTCAGAAAAATTAATTAATATCCTTTTATCAATTCAATGAGATTTCCAGCACACCAAGCCAATGGCTAAAGATTTTTAGGTATAAAATGTTGTCAATTTTGGTGTTTGAATTTTATTATCTAAGGTGGAGAATAAGACAAAATAGGTTGGATTAATATTTTAATATGGGTGCTAGAAGACAATTTGAAGATTTCTATATGCAAATTGATTTATTGTTGTTGGGTTATTTGGCAACTAGAAATTGGGATTTGGGAGTGGAGACCAAAATCAAAAACCTAGACAAATAAAATTATCTCTATTAAATGCCAATTGATAAAGATATATATTAAATATTTAACTATCGATTGGCATTTAATATTATCTTTATCACTACCATTTTGGCATTTGGCATTGATCAATGATGAAGTATCATACTATCAACTATATTTAGTTTTACAATTTTCTATATTCCTTAGATTTTTTTGTATATATATATATATATATATACACACATACATGTACCCAAATGTACATTACCTAAAGGCAAATTTTTTTTGCACGTACCGGCAATTAGTTCTGTAAAAATCTTTTAAATTTTCATGTTCTTTGCTATGTAGTGTCAAAACAATAAATCTGAAGATTCAATCCTAATAAGAATTATCTACTAGTTGATATCATGATGGGCTCTGAGGGCAGCAAGGCGGAGTTAGGCCCCCTTCCTGGTTCTGGGGCAATATTGGGGAGGATCGACCTCAATATTGTTACCTACAATCCCTAGAGGCTCACTGTGTAATTGACTTGGGAGATGGCGTTATTACGGATTTAACCAAGGATTGCCCACACTATGATGATCTCATTAATAATGTTGTTATAAGATATGAATTCTAATATCTATTTCAAGAGTCAATATTATTGGCCTGATTCTGGGGCAATATTGGGGAGGACCGACCTCAATATTGTTACCTACAATCCCTAGAGGCTCACTGTGTAATTGACTTGCGAGATGGTGTTATTACAGATTTAACCAAGGATTGCCCACACTATGATGATCTCATGATTAATGCTGTTATAATATATGAATTCTAATATCTGTTTCAAGAGTCAATATTATTTGCAGGTAAAGAAATCAGCAATATTCCAAAAGGGGACATTACACATTTACATGTACTAAAACTTCTTGTTGGGTAGTGTAGTTTTAGAAGTTCACACTTCACAGTCCATTGTCGAATGGTAAACCTATGACATAGGTTGTAGTCTCTCTTTCTATTTAAATGTACTGAAGGACAATGATTTGTTAGACACACAACTTTGCTCTGCCTTGTGTCAAGGACACCAAACACCTAGTACATTCTGTAGCAATACAATTTACCATGTTATCTTTAACTTAACTAATACAATTATTAGAGATGCCAGTCTTTCAACAAAATCTCTAAGTATGGGGACTGCATACGATAATTTTTCACCAGCTTTTCGAAGATTCTACTGACAGAGGCTACAGTGTGCCACAAAAGTTTAGTGATGCTCTTAAGTCAGCTCTTGAGAACTACTGGCTGGCTAGATGGGTTGCTTTCAGGCCATTATTTTGGTCAACAGGATTTAAAATGACCGAACAATTTAAATTTCAAGGTTATAGCTATTTGACTAGATCTGGTGGGCCTGGATACCTCATATGATCAATATAGTTTTATTAGTCAAAATATTGAAATTGGCTGGAGATCTGCTGCTACATAGAAAAAAAACAGCCACTTAAACTTGGACCAATCTGAAATCTAGATGATAAAATATGAAATATTTTTTAATAATATTATGTGTCAGCCAAAATAATTAGGTAATATTTTAATTATCTTCTCTTTGACTGTGGCTGAGATCTTATCTAATTTTCTTTTCAATATTTGTGATTGAAATCTGAATTTTCTGAAAAAATTATCTGTAGGTTTTCGAAAGCAAAGCCAACAAAAACCAAATGTGGAAAGAGAACACAAACATGACTTTATTGCTACCCAAATAGTATTAGAGGCATTAAGTAAGATTAAAAACTATAAGAAACTTTCCTGAGAAGGTATTGTTGCCAACTTAGGCCCAAGCTAAGAGAAAATATGAGTGTTGTAATTAGCCTCAAACAATCCTCGGTAACTTGTCATACATTGGTAGAGGAATGGTTACGTAGATGTTTGGGTTGCCAAAAGTTATATCTTCTGCTCCCAAACAGTGCTTCAACCACCAGAAACCCTTCCAACTTCTTTTGGCATGTCAACAGGTTCCCTTTTTGGCCATTTTAACTTTTAATCAAACTATGTTAGTTATTGTCACTTGTGTAGCTGATGTTCTGTTTCGGCTGCATGGATGATGTTTTATTCTGTCACCTAACATGATTATGATGCTGCTGGAATCTGCCAAAAAACATTGATCATTATTAATATTATATGCAAATTTGCAGCATTGCTGCTTTAGGTGAAATTCCATGGTTCCTCCCAGCAACAGCTGATCCATTTTTTTTATGAACCATACCACTTTTAGTTTCCCTTAGAAGGGGGTTTCAAGTGGTGTCTTCAAATCAATAAAAGGTTTCTCTCCTTGAGATTTGAAGTATTGCAAATTGTCAATTTCCTTGTGAGCTTGCTTGTCTTCTCCTTAGTCAAAGCTCTCATGATAATTCCAGGCATTACCATCTCTCAGTATTCCTGGATGTGCCTTAAAATAGCCTCCAAAATTTTGTCAGCCTGTCTTTTTAACACTGTAGTATGAATCTCTTGTTTGGTGAATTTTATGAACCTTTTATGCAATGCATTTCGTGATGATCCTTTCTGGTGACTGATTGAGACCATACTTACTCTTTTGGACTACTTTTGTTATCTCCATCTTATCAACCAGTGGAAGATGAAGTTCTCTGTCCTGATTCTGGTCACTATCACCTAGCACAACTACTCATTTCCATGTCCAATAAATTTAGAGCAACAGAAAATTGTTGTGCATAGAAATACCCAAATACAGTTGAATATAGCTGGTGTCTATGACCATGGTTCATGAATGACTGTGATCACAATGCATAGTTTATAAAGGCCTGAGAAGATGGAGAACTTAAAAAGATTGATGGAGTCATGTGGCTGCAGTTCATTAATATCAAATGTATTTAGAATTAAAAAGATTAATGGAGTCATGTGGCTGCAGCTCATTAATATCAAATGTGTTTAGAAAACACAAGAAATACATATTAGTTGCCATAGTGAGAGCTATCATAACAAAACAGTTTTGGGGCAGGGTGATGTCTTTATGTTTGGAGATCACTACTTGTATACATGCTGAAAGTCAACTTTCAACCAACTTTTTGTAAGCACAATATGTGCATATTTGTTTAATACAATGTTATTTATTATGAGAAATACAGGACTTCCTTAACAAAGATCTAAAAAACGCGCTGACATCAAATTTACAATGCTCAAACAAGATTTTCATTCTTGTTTTCTGTAAATGAAAGATGACTAGAGAATAAAATTGGGCAAGGGTCTTGATAGAATATTACTAATTTCCACAAATAAAGTAACGATCTCCAATTTGATCTCTAAATCATAACTGTTCCAAACAAAATGGTCAACATGCTAGACAGATAATTGTCAGCAGATATGCTACCATGTAAAAGACTCACAATTCAATTTTCCCAGCTATTTATTCTTGTTACATTTACTGTTCTCTATAAACCAGCATAGCTGGATACACCTTGGACCCTCCCTGGGCATGTGTATCCTCGTATCTGTATCCAATATGCCATGGATATACATCGGATACCATACCCACACATGCCCAAAAAACCTTGATTTTCCAACCATGCCGGATACTGTGTGATTTGATTTTTTTAAAACATTGACATAAATCTTTGTAAACTTAATTTTAAAAAACCTCAATAATGCAAATTTTTTTTTGGTATAGACAAAACCTACACGAAATGAGGAAGACAAATGAAATGTTTTTCTATTTCAGTGGTCAATTTTTTGGGATTGTCTTCCAATGCGACTCTACTAATTTTTTTTGCATATTGTAAATTATTAATCAACTTAAAATTATTTATGTAGCAAAATTATGTGTCTCTATTGCTTTTAAAGTAGCTAAAATCTCCTCTAATAACTGAGAGAATTGTATTAAATATTTGTGTATGGGTTTTTTATGAATGTCATATCCAGTCGTATCCATATTGGGGGTCTTAAAAAATGGCCGTATCCGTATCCCTGTCCATTCAACTTTGCTATAAAGAAAAATAGCATTTATTTTATGATTTTCTCTCCTTTAGATAGATGAGTAAAAGGTGACTAGTTTATCGATGACAAAATTTATTTCCCTAGTGTATAATATATGTGTACATGAGATATTTCTTCACGTTTCTTCTTGTTGCCATAATTTTTTTTTATCAGTGCTTTCTTCCTCTTATTGTTCTTTCAATCTTTTTGAGGGAAGATTTTAAATCTCCATATTTTCCCCCACTCCTAACTATCTATAGCAGAGTACTTGCTTTTCAATCTTATGCAGCAAGTTTTAGTGTCATGCCATATTGTTAAATTCATTAAGAAAGCTTTTAGAATTCACACTTCAAATCCATTTGTAGTAGCTGTTTATTAGCCTTCAAGTTTATTTTGCAAGTTATATCCTTACTATGGTAATGAAAACTAACATGCTTTAATAAAAATTACCTATCTTGTTTTCCTATTTCAGAAAAATATTAGTGCCCTTTTATATCTATTCAACATTTATGGGGCTTCTATCTCATTTATTTTATATTATTTCAGCAATTCCTTCTTTAAGAGCACGTGACTGTTCAAAGGAAGAAAAAGAAGCCTTGAACTATCTGTTCCTCCTCGTACCACTCATCAATGTCATTCTACCATTCTTTTGGAAATCATTTTCTTTGGTTTGGTCAGCAGATACCTTGGCATTTTTTGTAATGTATGCATGGAAGGTATGGCCTTATCTTTCTTTGTCAATTTGGGGGCATTTTTGAAATCAATAAAGTTTCAATTTCTGTAATTCTGTTCTCAAAAGTAATTAAATTGTTTGTTGTATGTCAGATGAAGTGGCTGCAAAAACTGGAATGAAATAGTCCAATTTATTTGGACCCAGTCTACGTGTGAATCCAGTAATTGTATATTTTGTAAGCAAAATTGGCTTAAAAAAGTAATTGTTGATTTCTTTTTATAGAAGCTTCTTATGGTACCTTGGCAATTCCATCGGTTTCAATCTGCTATTGCCCTTAAGCATGAAGAAGACTATAAGAATCTAGTCATGTTCTGTCATATGGCTTTTCATGGTTGGGTAGACTATTGAGCCATTTCATATCATTATGACTTATGCTATTTAGTTCCTTCTTGTTTATCATTTCTCTGAGTATATTCACCTTATTCCCTTCAAGAAACATCTAAAGTCATTGACTTTTGCTTTTTTGCTTACATTGTTGCTATGGCAGTTTCATTCTGCTGTGTTTGGTGTTGTAAAGAAAAAAGAATGAAAGAAAATATATAAATATCCACCAGTGAGCAGAGCATGTCAATGAATCATGTATGATAGACAATTGTTACTGACAAAGCAACCTAATTTAAGCTCAAAACCAAACGTAGAGTGGGTAACCCATAGCATATATACCAAATATTGAAGTGGTGACAAGCAAGAAATATCCAACATTATTCTAGTAGCTACACATGTTTATTATTCTTCATATTGGGTCTTGTTGATGGGTGTTTTTTGGCCACACCAACACAAAATAAAGTGCCAAAACACTCTATCATCTCTTGATAAAAAATCACCACGTATATTAAGATTGCACAAAAGATCATAGAGGCGACGCCAAGGTTCAAACTGCGAACTTGACTTTAGTGTAGATGAGCTCGTTTGGCTTTGATGTATGCTGATTGTGCAAAGGGACTTACACTATTCACTTGGACTTGTCAACTCTTCTATGAATGATATAGCCATATCAGTGCATCAACTATTCTTAACTTTGACTTGAAATAAAGTGCAGATGGAATGAGGGTTTAGAAATCTAGACTACTTCTATTTCTAATCCTACTAATGGAAAACAATGTTGAAGTTGTGGTGAAACCAAACCAGTCCTAGCTTTGCTAATTCAACTACGCTAAAGAAGGTGCAATCTTCAATGGATGCAAGTATAATTTTCAAACCGCTTGTGCTCATCAATATCATAAATAATGCAAATCAATGATCATCAAGTAATTAAATTGAAGTGTTTGCAATGATGCTTAGACTAATTTTGCACTACACCAAAAGGTATGGACACTAGTTTCACCATGCTTTCAACAACAACAAGATCTTTCATCATCTAATTAACTATCCAACTATTTTACTTAAACTCTTTTAACTTTACTCAAGTTAAACAATTTTAAACTAAATGGGGGAACGTAGGAAACCATGCAATACTCTAAAAGTTCACAAAGTATTCACCATGAAAGACAACAATGAATAAAGAGCAAATTTGGCAGTATATTAGCAACAATTTCTTCAACAATCTCTCTTTTCGAATGAGAGAAGCAAGCCTTATATAGTTGCTTCAAGTACAATTAATGACCAAGATCGATTCAAGATCCATGGCCAAGATTAATCCAACACAAATTGATTTCAACTACCAACTACAAACATAAAATGCTTATCCAATTACTACGAGGCACCACTTGTGGGCCAATGAAAAAAATTACATAGCTTTGATAAACCAATGAGAAAATTGGTTAGATAGAGATAGTAAGTGGACTCCACATGCACTCTTGTAACAATTTGATAGGATGAACTTGGACATGTGGAATTGAGATCCCCTAATTAGTTGAAGATGACTTGGTGCCCCCTCAGTATGCTTATCTTGTAAACTTCATCAATTCCATTACTCCATCATCATAAAGAAGTCTTTGCATGCCTAGCAATATCTCTTGATATTCAACATTTTTAGTTTTTGATTGATTTTGATGACTAATATTCCCAAATTTCTTCATCTTATTGAATCTTCTCGTTGACATGATTTTTGAACTTGCTTGTACTTCAAATCTTGATTCCTTGAATTTGATCTTGCTCTTTGTAGAAGTGATGTAGTTGTGTCATGTAGTTGGATATTTCTAAGTGAACTTTAATTTCCAAAAGAAATTCAAGTTTGTGATGATCTCCTTCATTTGTAGACTTGATCATGATGTTGTTACTCACATAGTTTTTCATCATCCTCTTCCATACAATCATTTTGTCCTCGAACTTGCTTTGCATCTTAATATGTATCTCTTGATCTTGAGTTCCTTTCCTCAAGCCTGTCTTGAATCCTCCTCCGCTCGATCTTGTCTTGAGTCCTCCTTCGCTCAATCTTGTCTTGAGTCCACGTTCGCTTGAGCTTGTCTTGAATGCCTTGAGCTAGGTCTCTTTAACCTTCTCAATCATCATCATCCCATGCATCAACTCCTGCCAAAAGGAAGAACACCTCGGGTCAAAATCATGAATGAAAATAAAATGCAAGTTTGAAGGACTTAAATATATCTATGAATAAATAATTCTTCACGGGATCTTGAATTGGATTTTAGATATGGATTTGGAATCCTTGGATTAGGATTTGGAATTGACTTATAAATTTTGAAATGTTTGATAAATCTAGAAAATACATTTTTTAATGATGAAATTTGGTCAAATTTTGATTTGATTTTGCACTTCAATTTTGGAAATTCTCATTTGATTTTGATATGGTTTCATATTTTGCTGAGAATTTGGTACTTGGATTTTATTGAATTTGCTCCTTGTTCCGACTTGAATTTGCTTTGAATTGTGAAACAATGCCTTTTGTCTTTTTCTTATATGGTACATTTGACTTTGAATTGCAATTTGTTGATGATGGAAGACCCCTTTATGTATTTGATTTTAATTCAAATTATTGTTCTTCTTTCCCAAGTTTAGGCTCACACACTTTAGTCTTGGGTGGAATATGTCTAGGCATTGTGTAATTTGAAAATTGCATAGTCTTGGGGCTCATGTATAGGCTGCCAGAAATTGCACCCCTCTTGGTCTCGTCCTCTAACCTTGGGTGAATATTGTCCTTGAAAATTCATTTTCATGTTCTGGAGTTGGTTGTTTTGATTCCTCAAGTATGTGATCTATGTGGACAACTTAATTTGTTCAATTAATTCCTTTATTTCATCTTTCTCTTCTTGTGTTCTTGTACACATAGTTGCACCTTGAAGATATTAAGGTTGGGTTGGAGGTGTTTGACAGAGCGAAGCTTTTGGATGCAACACTAGTTGGTTTGATGGAGCTTAGTGCAAAGGTTGTGGAACTTGATTCATGATTGGTTTTTGATGCACCAAAACTTTATTGAGACCAATGATTTGATTACTTGCAGTTTGGTAGTCCCAAATGGATCAATGGTCCTAATATGTTTTGACCTAGTTGTTTACTTACTTCCACTTCCTTGGCATAAGCCACATTCAGATTTGTTGGAGGAGGATGAGATTGTCATACAAACATGGATGTGAGATGATCCAAGGCATTATAGTAAATATCTCTTGCTCCTAGGTCAGAGACTGTATAAGGGGCTTGCAGCGTTGTAAATGCCTTGTGAACACAATTGTTAAAGGAACTTATTGGCTCATGCTCTTGTCCATTTGTATTTGCAAATTGTCTATACAATTCCAATGGCATGATAGGAATCCTAAACTTTCTAGTAAATGTTGCTTTCAACTCATCTTGTGTGCTTATAGAAGAGACAAATAGATGGATAAACCAATAAAAAGCTTCTCCCAATGAGTAAGGGGAAAGTCTACATGCCACATCACTATGTTGCCCAATGCATCCTCAAAGATCTTGGTGTGTTCTTCTACTGTTTGATTGGGATCATTGACATGGAACTTGGAGCAAAAATTATCCAAACTCTTTGGCATGTCATGATAAGTAGTGAAGGTGAGTGAAGATGCATTGTTTTGCATCTAAGGTGCACTTGTCGTCACTGGTTGAGCTGGTTGAACTAGAGTTGTTTGAACTGTTGTTGCTTGAGCTTGAGTAATTTGAGTTGAAACTTGTTGAGATGGGATTGAATTCAACTCCATTGACTAAGTGTTTGTTGAGGAACAATTGATTGATTTGAAACTTGGTGTGCCTGAGTCAGTAGTTTGATTTCTCCTTTGCTTGGGAAATTGTAGCTCTTTCAAGTCCTCTTGCTTTGGGGTCAATCTCAACACTCTTTCTTTCTTCTCTAATTCTGATCTTTCAAACTTTTTTGGTGAAAAAAAATTGATTCTCTTATCTAACTTAAAGCTAGTTTTGATTTTGATTGCTTTGATTCACTTGAACTTTTCTTTCAGCTTCTCTTTCATATTCAATTCTTCTTTGAGCTTTTCTTTCATGCCTAAGTCTTCTTTGGATCCTTCTTTCTAATCTCTTAACTTCTCTTTCTTCTTCATCTAAGATAGCTTGTTCGCATGTGTATCCAATAACATTTCTCCTTTGATACCAAGCTACCACACCCAAATTCATAATATATCCTCTTGAGTTTTTTCCAAATCTAAATTTGGTTGTACTGCTGGAATGATATTGCAAGAAGGCAACACCATTGTACACCATCTTGAACTTTTGACAATTTCTTGAGTGAACTTCGAACAAGGCCCTCCTTCTAGTGCAAATTTTGTTGATGTGTGTTTTGTGACCACTCTAACATGGAGGATGAAACACTTAGTATTCCAAGATGAAACACCAAATATCAAATCCTCTCTAGAACAAAGACATCAGGTATGCTAAGATTGCAAAGAAAGATCATAGAGGCAACTCAAAGGTTCCTATTCTTGTTGGACACAACTCAATTTTATGATGTGGTTTGCAAGTAACCACACAAGGACTTACACTATTTATTCAACGGTTAATCTATTGCCCTTGCAAGCGAGAACGATTTGGCATTAATGACTCTTCAACTACTTCTAACAAAATAAATTGTAAAAGACAAGACTGTGTTTAGTCTCACCACACCATCAACAATTTCTTGCATTGTTAGAGTTAGATTAACTTCCTAAACCCAATCTTGTCTTTCACAACTTGTTTTATTAGAAGTAGTTAAAGAGCCATGAATGCCAAATTATTCCCATTTGCAAGGTTGATAGATTATCCATTTAATGAATAGCATAAGTCCCTGTGTGGTTACCAACAAACCACATCATTAAACTAAGCTATGTCAACAAGAGTAGGAACCTTGGAGTCACCTCTATGATCTTTATTTGCAATCTTAGCATACACGATGTCTTTGTTCAAGAGAGATTTGATATTTGGCTTTTCATCTTGGAATACTAAGTGTTTCATCCTATATGTTGGAGTGGTCATAAAACTCACATCAAGAGGTCCCTCCTAAAGCATTGTATCTAAAGCTTCCTAAAGATATTGTTCGGGCCTCATTTGAGAATCTTAGAGGTTTGCACTAGGTATCTTGGAAATGTTATTATATCCCACATAATTTTAAAGGTTTGGGACTTATCTTCACCAATGGTAGGGTTTGGATTTGTGTGCCAAATAGATCATTTGAGATATAGAGGGAAACAAGGCAGGTAAAATTGTCCTTTAAGATTGCATTTCTTTTTTGGTTTTCCATTAGGAAACTAGATTGGGAGGCAATTAGTTTTCATACCCTTCTCATTATGAAATATGTCATTCAAATCTAAGGGAATTCATGGTTAAGGGTAATTGGAGAGCCCAAAAAACTATCATATCATGGCTTATTTGGAAAGGCATTGGTTTTTTACAGTCTCTCCATGAAACAACATTTATGTGAAAGATTGGAAATCAGAAAACAAATGCTTATCTCTAATGTCTTTTTTGCAAAATGTTAATGAAAATCTTTTGAACGTGATCATTGGCAATAGGATAAGCAATTTGTGCATACAAATGTTCATATCTGCCAATGAAATTAGTTACTTTTTTCTTTAACACCTTTTACAATACACTAAATCAATCAAAGTAACTTGTGGACCAATATTATTTTGAAAATGTTGAATGAAAATATTAGCCTATTATTGAAAATTTTCAATTGAATAACCAGGAAAGGAGCAAAACCATTCCAAAGCTTTATCGTTTAAGTAATGAGGGAAAAGTTTTGCAAAAATTCTTTGGTCATAGTGACTTTCACATGAGTGTGGAGGTCACATTATCCATTATACTTCTCCAAACGAGGAACTTTCGTATGTTGTGGGAGATGTGTATGAAGGATATCAATGGAAAGCGGATTTGAGGTGGAATATGTAGGAATGGCGGATTTGTTTTGTGTTATAGTAGCCAATTCTTTTTTGTAAAGATGAGACATTTTGCAAAAAATGGTTTAGGGCAACTTCAATGGATGATTTGGAATGAGAAAGATTTGATTGTCATGGAGGATTTTTTAAGGTGTACCATTTTGGTAGTTAGGTAAAGAAGATGGTTGAGAAACAAATGGAAGATTCATTGAAGGTGACACATAAGCATATTGATGAATATGATTCATCTCATTAGTAACATGTGTAGCATTAAAATTTTGTGTAGACAACCATGATAGAAGATGTATATGTAGGCACATTAGGTGGAGATGTAGGAATAAGCATAGGTATCTCAACTTGATTTCAAGGATTCGAATACCCAATCACTTTCACACAACTAGTCATCATAATAGTGTTTTCATCCACTATGAGCAATACCACATAAAACTTCCACACCATGTTCATCATTTTGGATCAACCTCTACAAACCTTCAATCAGGGGGATTGCCTCTCTACCCAAGTGTTCTTGACTCACAAATTGTTGAATATTTTCCAATCGCTTGTCAAGCATACCCAATCGTTCATTAGATGATTGAGTAGAAGAGTTATCCTCATCATGGGAAGTATGATGGGAAGGATTCTCAACAATTTTAGGCATGGTAGGTGTTGGATTAAGAGAAGCAGACTCACCCAAGCTCCTAGGGAATAGGTTAGTCAACTTAACCTCAATACCTTTAATGTTTAAACCTTGGGAAGCCATAAGTCTATAACTCTCTTCTCATCAAGATATTGGATTCATGACAATAGGTGATGATATTTATAAACGAGAAAGATGAGGCTAAGAGAATTGATTTATGCTCTTAATGCTTTTTAAATAATAGAATGTAGCAATGAAATGATTAATTAACCACCTATTTAAGCAACATGATAAATGATGATCAAAGCACATATAGATCATATCGAAATATCATAAGTAATACAAACATAAGACATGTTGAGTTCACCAAAAATGTGGATGTTGAGGAATAGGGCTCACTAGTCTAAACATGCAAACAAGGAATCAAACCCATTCACATCGACATCACATTAAAGAATAATACAATTGGCCCAACTTCAAACCAATTAAAATTGGAAGTGTTCTTGATACACAAATTGTTCAAGATTTTCCAATTGCTTGTCAAGCTTCCCCAATTGTTCATTATATAGTTGAGTAAAAGAGTTATCATGAGAAGTACGATGGGAAGGATTCTCAACAATGTTAGGCATGGTAGGTGTTGGAATAAGAGAAGAGGACTCACCCAAGCTCCTAGGCAATAGGTTAGTCAACTCAACCCCAATACCATTAGCGTTTAAACCTCGAGAAGCCATAAGTCTATAACTTCTTCTTATGGGCGCATTGGATTCGTGACAATGGGTGATGAAACTCATAGACAAGAAAGACAAGGATAAGAGAATTGATATATGCTCTTAATGCATTTTAAATAATAAAACCTAGCAATGAAATGACTAATTAACCACCTATTTAAGAAACAAGAGCTATGATGCTCAAAGCACATATAGATTAGATACAAATATCATAAGTAATGCAAACATAGGTCATGTCGAGCTCACCAAAAATGTGGATGTTGAGGAATAGGTTTCACTAGTCTAAACATCCAAACTAGGTATCTAACCCATTCACATCAAAGAATTATCCAGTTGGCCCAACTTCCAACTAATTAGAATTGGAATGAGTTGGGCTCAAACATGGATGGAATTGAATCATTATTTGTTTGTGTTTGGTATGACTAGATAAAATAGGGCAAGAATTTGGTCTAAAAATGTAAATTTGACAATAATAAGCATAAATAATAAGCTACATAATAGATTACACAATTTGAGTATAGATCAATAAAATAGAATAAAAAAAGAACCAGTCACCGAAATCTAGGCCCGAAAATGCGGAACTGTGTGGCTAGGAAACCTTGTCTTAAAGGTATATGATGTAGATATCAAAAATAGATTTTGAATCAGGATGTCACTCTGATCATCTCCTTGAAATTTTGTCAAAAAGTGTCAAACTATGTGGCTATACCTCAACATCCATGGTTTTCTACTCTAGTCTAAATCTCTGTGTCTTAGTCTACTCTTTCTGAATCTACAATCATTCTCTCTCATATTTGAATTCCTTTGTTATTAATTCTCCTTGCTTCAAAGTCTTCATGAAAGGTTGATGATGACAGGAGGGATTACATGCATGTCTTCACTCATGAAAAAAACATATGATTTTGATCATGGATGCCATCTTTAATTCTTAAATCCTTGAAAGCTAGATGTCCTCCTTTGTTGCCTTGAAAATGACTGAAATACTTGCTCAATTGCTTGACAAGATAAATGAATTGTGAGAATGATATGTTTGATGAAGGAGCGAGGCTTTCTTTAATACCCAACCTCACAAAATGTGTTGACAAATTCAAATAAGGTTGACATCGTGAGCATTTTCCCGCTCATCATTTTTGCAATGTTGAAGGGTTCAAAATTGGGCCCCTTTTAGATGAACTATGGTTCCTAACATCCTAATTCAGAAGGACTAGGTACCCTAGTGTAGTCCTCTTGGGCTGGAAATAGGTACATTGCTTTGAGCATAATCAGACAAATTTGGGGCATGGAAGGAGAAGCACCAAAGTGAGCCCTAGATGAGCATGAAATCTTATGAGGATACAATTTACGACTCTACAACTCTATCTGCTAAGATTATCTATGGTATATATCTTCTTGGCAATGCTAAAACTCTACATTCATGCTTTGATTTTGACAACATGGTGTTCATTCGTAATAACTAGTAATGTAATTGTCAATCTTGACATATTGAACCTTTTTTGTTCCATTTCTAGATCTAAGTGGACCATGCATAAAAATGAGTTTTTTAATGACCTGACCTAGCTTACCACCACCTTGGAATCCTAGTGAATTGCATAAAGTTAAACATGGAATAGTAACCAGATACACTGGTATTCCTTTTGGTATAGGGGTCTCTCTCAAAGAAATGTAGAATTGGTTCTTGTCCAAAATCAAATGTAAATTATTAAATTAGACAATTTGTTTTTCATCTTTGGCTAGACAAATACAAGTTTTTGACAAAATCCTCCTAACCAACCATGTGTACATCTCTTCCTATTAGCTTCCTTCTAGAAAGTGGTATTACATACTTATATAGCTAATTAGAAGTGTTCTTTGGACTGATTGGGGAAATAAGAAAGGGATGTCACTTATTTTTGGATTCATTGCATCAACTAAAAGGTAGATGGGGTTGAGTATTGTTGATCCTTTTACTTAAGGTATTTATCTTAAAACAGAATGAATTATAAGGGTCATAGACAAGGATTCTTCTTAGAAGCATTTGGTCCACCATGACATACAAAGTGTTGTACTTGGTTGCTCCTAGGACTTGGTCAATTGGAAGGACAAGCTTCTTCTAGCACCTTTTTTGAATACTCATGGTTGTGCCTTATTCAACTCCATTTGGAATACATGGGAAATCACTTTAAAAATATTTTCTTGGTAAAGATCAGCCATTAAGTCATGACTTAATCTTCTATTTGGTGGAGCCAACTAGTTCAACAAGACAACATTCCCCTTACTAAGATAAAATTCCTTAAAGGAAGATACCTTTTAAAAAAAAGGCATCCAAGTTTTTCATGATTTGTGGGTCCTCAATATTTTTGTTGCAAGTCTTGACATCTCAAAGCACAGTTCAAACTTTCTTCAGTCTACAAGGATTCTATTTTGAAAATCTAGCAACTTGTTAAACTTAAGTTATTATGTTTGTTGTTCATACCTTGTCATGATAACTTTCTCAAAGACTAAAAATGGCCCAACAATTATTGCTTCTATTGTTTTCCTCTCAAGAATGTCTATCAACAACTTCTCCCTCCCTTATTTCCTCTATGAAACAACCTTAAATGGAAATGCACTTTAACTGGTCTTGATGGAAAAAGCTAAGTTCCTATACTTGGAGATCCAAAGTTGATGGTAAATCATAATTTATAACTAGAAAGTTGTCCACATGAAATTCCCTATTGATGATTGACAATCCTTCATTACTCCCTCTCCTTTATGCATCTTTTGCGTTAAAAGGAGACTATTAAGCATTGTTTCTAGCTCTACTCTCATGCTCATACCCTTTGGTGCTATCTCTACTCCATTTTCATTGTTATTTCTCCTTAGAATCGGACATGGAGATTTGTACTTCGTGGGATTTCCTAGCACCATTATTGTAATGTCATAAATTACACCTCGTGTAATTCTTCATCGCATAATGCCTCCGCCTTAAACAAAAATCAAAATTCCACCTAAGCATCCATCTCATTCGGGTTACCTTGTCACCTCCCTTGTCTAGATTCTCAACCACATGACATGTTTGGTTTAGGATGCGTGTTCCCTATGAAAACATCCATGTGGCGTGCATTCATCCCACCAATTTGTAGACTATAGGTGGTTTTTGGGATGTTACACCTTCTATTTTTGGCAGTGTAATGCCTCCCTAGACAATCGACTGACATCGAGGAATCCTTTGGTCATGGTTATACTGCATTTTTTGCCTTGTTTTTTCACTCTTGGCACATTCTTGGTCATTCAAATCGTTCTCTCACTCTCTTGAGCTCTCTTTGCCATTGTTGATAGTTTTCTAGCTTTTTGATCTCCTTGTATCATTGCTCAAATACTCTCCTTCATGCCCACAAGATCGTTCTCGCCTTCAACTCATCAAGCTCCAACTTCTTGGATTCAATGGGAGTGATCTTGCATGCATTACTTTTGTTCGATTTTACATATCATAGTTCTTGAACATTTTCATCTTTATTGCTATCATTTTACCATTTATTAGTTTTTCTATTATCAAATCCATCATATCTTGGCTATCCTTGGAGGTGGAAACAACAAAACCGGGGTCTGACTTTGGTAGGCCTCAAAAACAAAAAGCTCAACATTATTTATTTTGTTTTTGTGTGCAGAACCCAAGGAGGGAATGGATTAACATCTTGGGATTATTGTACCTTTGGGTTGTAAGATCTCTTCTTTCTTCTTCCTTGCTTTAAAATAGTTATTTTATTTCATCATTCACTTCTCATCATTTACATTTATTATACTTATTAATTTTGTTAGATTAGTTATTATCTTGTACCTACTGGTGTCAATTTTTGTGCCCTATCCATAGGGAACACGTGTTGAAATTAAGAAAAAGTAACTAGTAAGCCTACTACTGGTACAAGTATTGTCATTGATTGGAAAAAGAGGATATAGATTTGTCATCTCTCTAAAGTCTAAAGATCCAAGGAGATCTGTATGCAAAGAGGTTTTTTTGGTGAATGGTACCAACATGCAAGAAAGACAAGGCTGTAAACAGATGCAACCGATCACTACACAAAGCATCAACAACCGGTTAATGTATATAGTCAAGGAAAGAAGGATTCAATCATCAACCGAGGACCAGGATGCAACCGGTGTAGACAAGCACAGAGAAAGTAAAAACAAACCGATGTCAACAACACAACCGAGGAATGTTCGACCAGTAAGCTAAGGAAGGGACAATGACAGGTCATAAACTCTTGCATGTTCACAACATGAGGATCTCAATCGATCTAGCAAATGACTCTGGTATGAACCGAGGAATTCATAGTCAACTATCTGTTTCAACTAACTCTTTGACCTAGATTTTCTGCACCAAATCCAGAGGACTTTGAGTTAAACTGGTGATTAGTTCAAGGTGCGTCTGGAGGTTTTAAAGCCAGAATATGTGGCTTTAAAATAAAGTGTTATCTCTTGTAAAAGAAAAATGCTTGACACACATCTATTATTTTCTTTATAAAGTAGATAAAGCAAGGGCATGCATCAAATGTTTCCTTAGTGAACTGATACTCCACTGAGTGATGTATCCGTAAGGGATCTGAAGATTAGGTCATGCATGAGATGTAAGTTAGGGCAAGAACTCTATATATTCTTTTTTCTGTTGAGAATTTGAGTTGCCTTCATTCTACCAAGTAAAAGAGTGAACTTGTATGATGAAGAAGCTAGGGTGAAAAGAAGAAAGAAGAAGAGAGAAAGAAGAGTGTGTAAAAAAGCACAACAATAGAGGAGAACACACCTTCAACAATTGGTGATGCTTCTCAATTGAGCACAAACATAGATCTTATCAGGCTATGAAAAGTCATTTATAAAAGGTCAATCTTTCTATTATTCTCTATCAATTACAATAGGTAAATCTCAGTATTTGGGTGGACTCTAACAGGTCCCTTGTATCAAATCCCCTAATCGGGTGGCATTTTGAAAGGTGTTCTAAGTCCTTTAACCAAGTAGACACTAACCGGCCTTATTGTAACAAATCCCTTAACCAGGTCGCACCTAACAGTGTGTTGTAATTCTTTAACCGGGAAAGCTCCTAACAGGGCGTACTCCAGAAGAGTACAAAATTTGTGAAGTCTCCTCACACCATGGTTTTCACCCTATTCGAGTTTCCACGTGATAAATCTGGTGTCACTGTGTGATTGATTGCTTGATGTTATTTTATACTTAGATCTGTTTAGCTTGCAGTTATAAGTATACTTCACCAGATTTAAAGGGAAAATATTTAAAGGTGATGATTCACCCCTCCCCTCTCGGCACCGGTTAGGACTATCAATTGGTATTAGAGCCAAGTCTTTTTTTTTTACCACTTAACAGCATAAAGAAAAAGTCAAGATGATGACAAAGGAAAGACCAAAGTTTTCAAAAGAAAACTTTACTTTGTGGTGCAGCAGAATGAAGTTGTATATGAAGACCATCGAAGATCAATACTGGAATCATGTTACCACTAATTACATCGAACCCTCGGGCATCCTAACACCTTATGAGCTGAAGATCAAAATTGAGCACATGGCTGCTATGGATATGATAGCCAACACACTACCTGATCATGTCTATGTTGAGATATAGCATCTAGAATATGCTTTCAAGATGTGGGCCAAGTTGCAAGTGGTATATGGAGGAGACCCAAATTTTCAAAAAGCCAAGGTTGAAAGCCTTAGAGGAAAGTATGATGACATGAGGATGAATGAAGGAGGAGACATTGAGCAATACAACAACTAGATCAAAGAGGTGATCAACTCCATCAAAAGCACTGGAGGAATGCTCAGTGAAGAGGAGGTGGTTAGCAAAATACTGAAAACTCTCAGACCTCAGTATGCCATTAAGATCTCTGCTATTCAAGAGCTTAGATCGGTGACCAAAGATCAAGTCACCCTAGACTCCCTAATCGGTAAGATGGTTGCTTATGAATTAAGTAATTTTGATAATAGCTTACCCATTCAGGAAGCAACATTTAGGTCTTCTGTCAATATCTCTTCCACCAAAAAGGGAAGAGAAACCAGTAACTGCTCTACCGATAAGAATGGTAATCTTGTTGAGAATCTTCTCTCTAGAGAGATGGAGCAAGATGAGTTTGCAGCACTCATCGCTAGGAGATTCCCTAGAGGGAAAGGTAAGTACAAAGGAAAGCTTCCTCTAAAATGCTTCTCTTGCAACAAGATAGGACATATTGCTGCCAGATGTCCAGATAATGATAATAAAGAAGAGAGATTGGTTCAAGAGCAAAGCAAAGAAGGAATGCTATCTTGCAGAGGAAGGAGTCATAGACAATGAATCTGAAGACTCTGAGGATCCAAAAATTGCATTTGTTGCAATAAAGGAGGAGAGCCCAGTGGTAAGTGAAATAACACTTATCTCAAGATCTCATCAGTATGATGATTAGATCATTGATAGCAGTTGCACTCACCACATGACCGGTGATAAGAACAAGTTCATCCGCCTGGAGCTCAATGATAGCAGATCGGTTACCTTTGGAAATAATGCTCCCTCTGCCATCAAAGGTAAAGGTTCTATTGCACTTTGCAACAATGTTGTATGTGAAGATGTGTACTGGGTTGAAGGACTCAAGTACAATTTAATGAGTGTTGCACAACTGAATAACAAAGGATTCCTATTGGAATTCGGACAAGGTTCCTGTATAGTCAAGAATCAGTCTGAAACCCATGTTGCAACTAGTAGACAAAGCAAAGGTAATATGTTCTACCTAGACTCAATGGAAGGAGTTTGTCTCATAGCTTTAGTTAAAGGTGAAACAAGCAAAATTTGTCTTGTTTCCAAAGATGACAATAGCTGGCTATGACACAACAAACTCTGCCACATAAACTTTGACAGTATTGTCAAGGTGAGAAAAAAGAAATCGGTCAGAGGACTCCCTGAGATTACAAAACCCATCAGAGGTGTTTGTAAAGATTGTCAGTTAGGAAAACTGACAGGAACAAGTTTCAACAGTAAGTCATTTTCTGCTGAAAATGTTATAGGTCTTGTGCACACAAATTTGTGTGGACCAATGAAGACTAAGAGCTATTATGGAGACCAATACTTCATGCTCTTTGTAGATGACTTCTCAAGAATTATGTGGACACTCTTTCTTAGGGAGAAATCAGAGACCTTCCACATGTTTAAAATCTACAAAGCTAGAGTGGAAAAGAAAATCGGTAAAAGCTTTAAGTGCCTAAGATCAGATAAAGGAGGTGAATACACCTCTCAAGAGTTCACTCATTACTGTGAGGAACATGGAATAAAGAGATAGTTTTCTGCACCAAGGACTCCTCAGCAAAATGGAGTAGCAGAAAGAAGAAACATGACGTTGATTAACTGTGCAAGAACCTTGTTGATTCAGAAGGATCTCCCTCATCACTTCTGGAGAGAAGCTATCAGTACTGTTGTCTACACATTGAACCGAGTTCAAGTCAAAAAGGGAACCGGTAAGACTCCTTATGAACTATGGTTCAAACATACTCCTAGTGTAGGTTAACTCAAAATCTTTGGTAGTAAATGCTACATAAAAAGAGATATGTACTCTGGGAAGTTTGATCCCAAGAGCAATGAAGGAACATTTTTGGGTTACTCTACCAAAATTAAGGCCTACCGATGTTTGAACAAGAGAAATGACAAAATAATTGAAAGCATCAATGTAAAAGTTGATGAATCTTTAGAGCCGATTAAGAAGACCGGTCATAATGATCTTGACAATCTTGAAGGTCAAATTGAAGGAAATGCCTTTGAGTTCAATAAAGCAGTAACTGAAGATGAAATAGAACACCATATGAATAGACATCCAGTACAGGAGACTGTATTTGAAGCACAGGATGGTGAACAAGAAGATGTTCAAAATCATGATGTAGAAATTGCTCAACCAGAGGAGCCTGACCAGAAACAGCGACCGTTTCTCCCAAGGTATGTCACATATCACTCCACTGACAACATTATTGGTGACAAATATGCTAATGTCTTGACCAGGAAAAAGGCCAAAGAGAATATCTATTTATTTTCCTGTATACAGCCCAAATCCACAAGGGAAGCTCTAGAGGATGAAAATGGGGTCAAGGCCATGGAGGACAAAATTGAGCAAATAGAGAAGAATGACACATGGGAGATTGTGCCAAGACCAAAGGACAAGAATGTCATAGGGACCAAGTGGGTCTACAGGAACAAGTTGAATGGAGAAGGGAAAGTAATAAGAAATAAGGCTAGACTGGTCTGCAAAGGGTATGCCCAGGAAGCTAGATTGGACTATGGAGAAACTTTTGCACTAGTGGCCAGATTGGAAGGAGTGAGAATTCTTCTTTCCTATGCTGGACACAATAAATTTAAAGTATATTAGATGGATGTCAAGTCTACATTCCTAAACGGAATACTGGAAGAGGAAGTCTACATTGAACAATCGGAAGGCTTCACATCTGCACAAAGTATGGTATGTAAGTTGAAAAAGGCTCTTTATGGGCTTAAGCAAGCTCCAAGGGCTTGGTATGAGAGGTTGCATTCATATCTTCTGACCATAGAATTCATAAGAACTGGGGACAACAACATGTATCTCAAGATCGGAAGAGATGGAAATTTGATTGCTGAGATCTTTGTGGATGACATCATCTTTGGAGGAGATGAAAGGACGAGCAAAGCCTTTGCTGAAGAGATGAAGAAATAATTTGAGATGTCTATGATAGGCGCCATAAAATTCTTCACTGGACGTCAGGTCCATCAGCTAAAAGAAGGTATTTTTATTTCTCAGTCCAAGTATATAAAAGAAATTCTTAAGACCTTTGGACATGAAGAATCTAAACCGATTGGAACCCCAATGATAACTAACCTCAAGTTATCAAAGGAGGATGATGCAAAAGAAGTGAATGAAACAACGTATCGGTCCATGATAGGAAAATTGCAGTATGCTGTTCACAGTAGACCAGACATTGCACATATAGTTGGCATTGTGGCTAGATTCTCTGCAAATCCCAAAGAAACACATCTGATAGCAGTGAAGAGAATCTTCAAATATTTAAAGGGTATTTAAGAATATGGCTTATGGTTTCCATACAAGGGAGGATTCGAAGTAAAATTTTACACTGATGTAGACTATGCTAGCAACATTAATGACAGAAAGAGCACAAGTGGAGGCGCATTCTTTCTCAGTGGAAGAATAGTCTCTTGGACAAGTAAGAAACAAAACTGCATTTCACAATCTACTGCAGAAGCTGAATATGTTATTGTTGCAATCAATTGCACACAGGTAATCTAGATCAAATAACTTTTGGAAGGAATCAAAGAACAGATACTTGAACTGATAGCTATCTATTGTGATAGCACCAATGCAATCAACATATTCAAGAACCATGTCATGCACTCCAAGACAAAGCACATTTCCATCAAGTATCATTACTTGAGAGAGTTGGTACAAGACAAGGAGGTAAGATTGGAGTATGTTCCCACCAAGGAACAAATTGTTGATATCTACACAAAGCCATTACCAAAGAGTACTTTTGAGTATCTCAGAGGTAAACTAGGGGTGATACCCCTTCATGATCTTCAGTAAAATTGCAAAGGAGTTCATCAGTTCATTATGCTTCAACAGAGGGTTACACCTCATCTTTTCTAGATTGATGAAAATGATTGTTGCTTGTAGGGGGAGCATATTAGATAAAGGTAGTCTTTCTAACTAGCCTTTGGCATTATTGTCAAAAAGGGGGAGAGTTTGGCAATAACCAGTAGATAAACTGGCAGTGGCAGTGGTAGTGATACAGATATGCAAGCTCGCAAGCTCAGTAAACATAGTAAACCGGTGATATGATAATGTGATTGCCCATCAAGGTTTTGCGATCAATGCCAAAGGGGGAGATTGTTAGCATTAAGAAATGGTAACCGGTAAGCCTACTACCGGTACAAGTATTGTCATTGATTGGAAAAAAGGATAGAGATTTGTCATCTCTCTAAAGTCTAAAGGTCCAAGGAGATCTGTATGCAAAGAGGTTGGTTTGGCGAATGGTACCAACATACAAGAAAGACAAGGATGATGTAAACAGATGCAACCGATCACTACACAAAGCATTAGCAATTGGTTAATGTATACAATCAAGGAATGGAGGATTCAACGATCAACTGAGGACCAGGATACAATCGGTGTAGACAAGCACAGAGAAAGTAAAAACAAACCAGTGTCAACAACACAACCGAGGAATGTTCGACCGGTAAGCTAAGGAAGGGACAATGACAAGTCATAAACTCTTACATGTTCACAACATGAGGATCTCAACCGATCTAGCAAATGACTCCGGTATGAACCGAGGAAGTCATAGTCAATTATCTGTTTCAACTAACTCTTTGACCTGGATCTTCTGCACCAAATCCGGAGGACTTTGAGTTAAACTGGTGATCAGTTCGAGACATGTCTGGAGATTTTAAAGCCAGAATCTATGGCTTTAAAATAAAGCGTTATCTCTTGTAAAGGAAAAATGCTTGACACACATCTATTGTTTTCTTTATAAAGCATATAAAGCAAGGGCATGCATCAGATGTTTCCTTAGTGAACTGATACTCCACTGAGTGATGTATCCGTAAGGGATCTGAAGATTAGGTCACTACAACATTTGGGTTCAAATTTCAACACCAATTTGCGACGCCACTATAATTTGTGTATGTTTTTTGTATTTTTTTTGCAAGTGCCCATGACGGTGTCGTAATAGCGACAATATTGTCATAATTGCGACACCCATTTGGTTATAAACAAAAAAAAAAGAAAAAGGAAGTGTCATTTGTAATTTGTGAATTTGAAGAGCTGTCATGAAGACGACACTACATTTTTGCGTGGCACGAAGAGGGCATCTGAGTTTGGCGTGCGCAAAAAGGCCGACACCGTTTGGGAAGAGGGCACTGGCACTTGAGCTAGGCATTCGAGCTTTGTCTTCTCATTAACTCAATTTCAGTGGCATTGTTTACATCTTAGCATTGTTAATAGTTGCATTGTTTACATCTTAATTAGCATTTGGAATGCTCGATGACTCGTGAGCTTTGAGAGCTAGGGCATCGTTGCTATTACCTTCAAGTCATTGTGTGAAGTGTTTGATCTCTCTTTATTTATTTTGTTGTTGATATTCACTATGTGGTACTCCATGTTTGTGATCATTTCACGAGGAAATGTTTTGATGGCTCGCAGGCTGCAAGCTAGGGCATCATACATTGTTTATGAGCTCATTGTTTAATACTTGCATTGTTTACATCTTATCATTTGGAATTCCTGATGACTCGCGAGCTTTGAGAGCTAGGGCATCGCTTCTATTACCTTCAAGGCATTGTGTGAAGTGTTTGATCTCTCTTTATTTGTTTTGTTGTTGATATTCACTATGTGGTACTCCCCGCTTATGATCATTTCATGAGGAAATGTCTTGATGGCTCGTGGGCTGCAACCTAGGGCATTATACATTGTTCATGAGCTCACTGTTTAATACTGACATTGTTTACATTTTTTCATTTAAAATACTTGATGACTTGCGAGCTTTGAGAGCCAGGGCATCGTTTCTATTACCTTTAAGGCATTGTGTGAAGTGTTTGATCTCTCTTTATTTGTTTTGTTGTTGATATTCACTATGTGGTACTCCCCGTTTATGATCATTTCATGAGGAAATATCTTGATGGCTCGCAGGTTGCAAGCTAGGGCATCATACATTGTTCATGAGCTCACTGTTTAATATTGACATTGTTCTTGAGCTCACTATTTAATATTTGGCATCATGCAAACATACATTAATATACTTATTATTTTGAATTTGAGCTCAGGCATCATGCAATGTTATTGTTATCATTGCATGCTTGCTGCTATTGTGCACCATATATTATTTTATACACTGTTTATTTCATTGAGACCGTGAGCTTGGCATTTGTAATGTATTTTCTATTATTGGATCAATGCTACCATGTTGTTGAGTCTGTGTATGGCTTGACTATGCACATGCATAATTGTAGATGAGGATCAATAATATGGTGTCAGGCATTGCTTAGATCCTTTGTATCTAACCCCATCTTTTCCTTCCTTGTAGGTTTTGGATCATACAAGAGCATACTGGATTGAACCCCGAGTCAACACTTCATTACTTCAAGCAATGTCTGGTACCTTCATTATTTATTTTAATCCACTTATTTATGTTTGCATTCATTCATATTCTTTTGAAAGTTGGCTATTAGTGACCATATAGGACCATTTTTTATGTTTTTGGGTCATTTGATGAAAATATGTAAATAGGGACATCAATAATAAAATAGGGATATCTTCATAGGGATATGTTAAGAATAATATCGTAAGTAAAAACATTACACAGTGGCATTCAGATTAAGTACAATATGAATTCACATGCCTTTAATTATGATACATTTTTTAAATTATCACTCATTGGTCATTTGACAATTCAAGATATAAGTATCAGAATATAAATTGTTGCAAAAGGAAGAAACCCATATGTATCTATCATCATTTAATACAAAATATAAAAGTATCCCACAGACACACAGTTACTATTATAACAACCATCCTCTAATCCCATGTTGTACTAGTCTCAAGGTAAGAACAATTTACTTAAGCCATCATATAAGTATCATCCTAAAGTTTAAATAGACATTGACTATGGATATACAACACTGAGCCATAATAAATTACAGAGTTTCACTGCAATTTTTATGTCCACTGCCATTAAAATATATCACTCCTCCTGTTATATAGGCATCCTTCTCATTAAGTGTTTCCATTAAAATATATCACTCTTGTTATATAATGTATATGCATACTTGTTTAAAATGTCATACTTGTTGCTCTTAAATATTATTACCATTTCACTCAAATTACATGACATTAAAACCAAGCCCAAAATGTATACATACGTGTAAGTATAGGAGAAGCTGGATTATGCAACTAGTGAAAAAAAAAAAAACTATACCAATAGCAGCTTACGAGAAACTATACTTGTGCTTACCACACCATACCTCAACATTATAATGCCTGTCATTTTCAAGCTTGAGCAAAGCTTTGTACCACACACTGTTTGCATATTTGTACGCAATGCTGATTTAGGTTGGAGGTAAAGTACATGTGTCATGTAAACAACATGGTTGAATGCAATCTCTTTTGCACGTTTTCAAGAGTTTTCCCACCAATACAAGCGTAAATAACGCATTGAACATAATCTACAAACAATGCGTGGTATGAAGTCTCGTTGAAGCTTGAAATATATCCACTCCTCATGTTATTGTCAAAATTAAATTCAAATATTTCTCAAAACATTTATTCTTGTAGAATTAAGATATCCTTATCTCAATAATAAAACAATCTTGCATAATAGCTTTTGAATCACATTAACACACACCCATGTTCTGTAGCATAGTTCATTTTAGAAGTGTATGGTTGATGTGAAGTGTGAAGTGTTTGATCTCTTTTTATTTTTTTTGTTGTTGATATTCACTATGTAGTGCTCCCTATTTATGATAATTTCATGAGGAAATATCTTGATGGCTCGCGGGCTGCAAGCTAGAGCATCATGCATTGTTTATGAGCTCATTGTTTGAGCAACTCATGTCCCTATTTGATTGGCCGGTGCTCTATTTTTTATATTGAGTTTACATCATATATTTAGTCTTAATAAATATCTTATAAAACAACATAAAACTTACCCAAAATACCGTCTTAATAAAACAATATATTTAGTCTCAATAAAATCTTATAAAACAACATATATTGTGTGAAGTGTTTGATCTCTCTTTATTTGTTTTGCTGTTGATATTCACTAGCTATGTGGTACTCCCTGTTTATGATCATTTCATGAGGAAATGTCTTGATGGCTCGCAGGCTGCAAGCTAGGGTATCATACATTGTTTATGAGCTCGCTGTTTAATACTGGCATTGTTTACATCTTTTCATTTGGAATGCTTGATGACTCGCGAGCTTTGAGAGCTAGGGCATCGTTGCTATTACCTTCAAGGCATTGTGTGAAGTGTTTGATCTCTCTTTATTTATTTTGCTGTTGATATTCACTATGTGGTACTCTCCGTTTATAATCATTTCATGAAGAAATGTCTTAATGGTTCGCGGGCTGCAAGCTAGGGCATCATGCATTGTTTATGAGCTCACTGTTTGAGCACCAACCAATCAAATAGTGACATGAGGTGCTCAAACAGTGAGCTTATAATGACATAAACAATGTATGATGCCCTAGCGAAACAAATAAAGAGAGATCAAACACTTCACATAATATATATTGTTCTATAAGATTTTATTAAGACTAAATATATTATTTTATTAAGATTTTATTAAGACAACGTATTTCGGGTTAGTTTTATGTTGTTTTATAAGATTTTATTAAGACTAAATATATGATGTAAACTCATAGTTATACTTGATATATATATACTTCAAAGGATGAATTATGAAATATAGTTGTAGGTAGTTATCTCTTCTATTAGATCAATATATTAATACATTTACTATTTTGAATTTGAGCTCGGACATCATGCAATGTTATTGTTGTCATTGCATGTTTGCTGCTGTTGTGCACCATATATTGTTTTATACACTGTTTATTTCATTGAGATTGGCTTGACATTTGTAATGTATTTTCTGTTATTGGATCGATGTCGCCATGTTGTTGAGGCTATAGATGCATTGAATCACCACTGCCATTCTATTTTGATAGCAACAATAGAACAAACAGAGCACTGTCAAATCAAATAGGGACATCAGTATAGATGATGCAGATTTGTGTACCTCTTTGTTTTGATGTAGCTTACTCATTGCATGCAATGGGGCCTCCTTGGGGCTGCCAACCATGTTGTGATGTTATGATCTTTACTTGAAATCACAATAGTGACTCACCAGGTGTTCATGCAGACATAAATGCAATAATTTACTCTTTGCAATATTATTCTGAGTGCACATGTCCTGTAGCATAGTTTTTCTTTTAGAAGTGTATGGCTTGACTATGTATGTGCATAATTGTAGATGAGGATCAGTAATAGGATGTCATTCATTGCTTAGATATTTTTTACCTAACCCCCATCTCTCTTTTCTTTGTAGATTCTGGATCACACAGGGGCGCACTAGATTCATACCCGTATAAAATATTCATCACTTCAAGCAATGTCTGGCACCCTTATTATTTATGTTCATCCTCTTATGTATGCCTGTACTCTTGCATTTTCTTCTAAAATTTATTTTCTTTGTATAGTATATACAAGTTATTTTTCATATATATATACATGTAATCTTTAGATGCAATTTTTGTTTCCTTTACATGTATCTTTGTATGAAATGAACACAAATTTAACAAGATCATCTAATAAAGCAGACTAGGGTACTTGATGTTACATAGACCTTGCTATAACTTTGTCCTAGGCCCTCCTAGAATCAAAGAGGCTAATCTCCTAGCCTTAAGGGTGTTATCCTAGTCCCCTTCTAAGAAGTTTCAAACTCCTCCTTTCTCCATTCAGTCTATGACACCAAGAATATGATAAAGTTCATTGTTTTAAGAACCTCTCTGTTCCTTCTAAAAAGTTTTGTCTGTTGTCTGGCCTAAAAAGGCTACTAGGTTTAGTAGGCCTAATTGACCTTTTTCTGCTAATAACTTCAAACTTCTCTGAGAAAAGCATCCAACTAATTATGGATTCGGATACCCTTTTGGGAGGGCTTTAAGATTCGGCCGGTCTCCTTTTCCATACTGTCTGTACAGGGCCTACTGAAAATGAGGCTATAAATGAGGGTTTGGTAACTCACTGTCTATAACAGTGAGGGTTTAGTATTTTCTCTTGTATCCACAATCCCCTGAGCTCTCTCTACATTGGAGATGCTTTATCATGCATTTGACCTCCCCTCCACATCATTTGAACCAGGTTTTGAGTGCCCTCAATCACTCCATCTGCTCTGCAACAACACACTAACCCCTAACCAAACACTGATAGCTTGCCTAGGGCATCAGTTTATAAATACATCCTGAAATTTCTAGGGCCCCTCCTTTGCACAACATATATTACAGGGAGTCTAGACACAAATCCCATAGAATCGTACAGATTGTAAGGTGGGAGAGTGCTCTAGCACTCCATTATTCAGAGCTCTGTCAGTAGTAACCCGAGACAGGCCAAAATAAAGAAAACTATGAAGACTAACTCAAAATTGAAATGAAATGCTAAATAACTATCCTAGGAATTCAAAAACATTAACAATCATCACATGAAAACATTACAGTCAGATATTCAATCCATTTCTTATCTCTATCAACACAAAAATGTATATCTTTGTCAAAGGAAAACTAGTAACACAGTCTAACTGCAACCAAAAGTTTTCTCTCCATATTGCACTCTTCCCTACGCCTTGAATTATGGTTTTCAAAGCTTAAGTAACTCCCTCCTGGTGTTAGGGCCCATGGATCGGGCTAGCTATTTCTTGAGCCGGTTACATGCTTTTGCAAGAAAAATTGTCATGACAACTTTCAAAGTTGTCAAGCAACTTTTGGTGGATAAACAAACTACCTACACACACCTCAAAAGCATTCAATCCTTGATTGAGTAAGGGTCATAAAGGCCATTTTCAAACCTCTAAAACATTAAAGAGGCCATTTGTTCAACTTTAGAACACTATCCTATGATAGGCAACCTAGCAAAGTTGGCTAAGACTGCTGCAACCAGGCTCCAAAAGACACACCAAGGACTCAAAAGAACAAAGAAGAACAAACACTAGCTAGCACACCTAGAGAGACCAAATAGGCTTCTCCCTAACCTAGTGGCTTGGCTAAGGCCACTACAAGCCAAAATTTAGGAACACTAGGTACCAAACAGCCCTACTAATCTGATTTATGAAAATCATATTACAATACCTAGTGTGATACCTACACTATTGTAGAATTCAACACGAAAATTGAGAACAACAAGATTGCAAACTAAAAATTGTCTCCATTCTATTCAAAATTGGAGTTTATACAAGTTGGATGGATCCCAAGGGTCACACAAATCCTTTGGAATTGAAATGAAGAGTCGTGATAATGTTTATTACAATTAAACTATTAAAACTATCAAAATTTATCAAAAAACTATATATAAAATTTAGGTCTGCTTGGAGAAGCCATAACTTTCTCATCCTAGCTCTGAATTACGAACTGTTTGATGCATTGGAAAGGTATTCAAATAATCTTGAACCAAATATAGGAAATAGTGATGTTCCATCCCTATTTCCACGCACCATTTTGCCCAGAAATGCACCGAAGACCCTCAAAATTGCATTTACTAAAACATATGAAATTTTGAAAAATTAGATTTCAGTATTTTCCCAATTTAATCCTGATCATTCCTCCCCCCTTAAGAGGCAATCAAACCCATTGCACTAATCTACTGCAATAGATGAGGAAATTGTTCTTCAATTTGTTCCTTAGTAAACCACTTGCCTTGATGAGAATGTTGACCAACTCGAACCACCCGATACAAAGGAATGTTCTGATTTCTCAAAGTCTTTAAAATAGATTCAATAACATGGTCACACTAGACTGGAGCAGTAGTAGAGGGATTTAACTTTGTAGCTTGAATGTGTTCAGTAGCTTGGGAGATATCCAATAAAGGAGAAAAATAGGGTCTCAACAATTCCACATTGAAAACTGGATGCAGTCCCAAAAAGGATGGCAAATTAAGTTCAAAAGCATTCTCACCAACTTGTTTCACAATAGTGTATGGTCCATAACGAAGAGGACGAAGCTTCCTATTTGGTCCATGCAGGCGCTCTTTCTGAAGATGTAACCATACCTTGTCACCAATTTGAAACTGATGAGGAGTTCTATGTTTATCATGCCTTTCCTTATACTTTTGATTACTCTGCTCCAATATCTCATAAACTTGTTGTTGTAGGTGTCTAATGTTATCAATGAATTTTTCTGCTTTATCTACCTCCTTGTCACCATTCAATGGACTATTAGAGTGTCTAGGTGCCAATGGTTGGTACCCAAGAGAAACCTCAAATGGACTGTGCCTTGTAGTATTATGGAGTGCACGGTTGTAGCTATGTTGCACATAGGGTAAGCTTTCATCCTATGTGTGAGGATGTTTTGAATGATACATTTGTATAATATGAATAATCATTCGATTCACCACTTATGTTTGCCCATCTGTTTGGGGATGGAATGTTGTGGACTTTGTCAATTTCGTGTCCATTTTAACCCATAGTGCAGACCAAAATTGGCTGATGAACTTGCTATCCCTATCAGAAATAATGGTTTTTGGCAAACCAAAATGAGCCCAAACATGTTCAAAAAATAGCTTGGCAGTATCTTCTGCAGAAATCATCTTTTTACATGCCACCATGATAGCCATTTTAGAAAACCTATCTACCACAACATATACACAATCATGCCCCCACCTAGTAGTTGGAAGCCTAGACATAAAATCCATTGAAATAGACTGCCATGGCTTATCAGGAATAGGTAATGGTAAGTATAGACCCAACTTATGGTTTGCTAGCTTTGCAATTGCATAGGCTGCACAAGCTTGTATATGTGAAATGATATCCTGCTTCATTTTTGGCCAATAGAAATACTTTTGAAGGATAGCAGTAGTATTACCAATACCAAAATGTCCTGCAACATGACTGTAGTGAGCTTCCCATATCATTTTCTTCCGTTCTTCAGTGGGTACACATATGTGACCATTATGGCAAAGAAACCCATCCTGCAAGTGAAAATCAGAGACAGATTTTCCTTCTACCAAATTACTATAGATGTTAGCAAAATCAAGGTCAGTACTATATAGTTGTTCCCAAGTGGATGATTGATGACGGCATGAATCCAACACTATTGTCAAACCTGCAATCAGAGGCCTACTCAAACAATCTGCCACCTTGTTACTGCTTCATTTTTTATGATGAATGTTGAGGTGAAATTGTTGTAAATAGGTTGACCACCGTTGATGTCTATCATTCTGCAACTTCCCTTGTGTTTGCAAGAATTGGAGTGGTTTATGGTTTGTATGTATAATAGTTTCCTTTCCCAATATATAGTGTTTCCATTGTTTGCAGGCCTGAACAATGACATACAACTCCTTATCATAGGTGGGATACCTACGTACTGTATCAGAAAAAGTTTCACTGTGATAGGCAACAGGATGCCCATGTTGTGTGAGTACCACACCAAGAGCAGAATTGGATGCATCTGTTTCTATCTCAAATGCTTGGTGTAGATCTGGAAGTACCAATACCGGTGTTGAATATAGTCTTTTATTTAACTCCTCAAATGCTTGTTGCTTTGCCTCTATCCACTGAAATTTTGCTTGTGCTCCACCCCTTAGTGATTGATTAAGAGGCCATGATATGTGTGAGAAACCAAACACAAATTTGCGATAGAAGTTGGCTAAGCCCAAGAAGCTGCGAAGCTCTGTGAAATTTTGAGGGGATGGCCAATCTTGGATTATTTGAATCTTTGTTGAATCAACACGAACACCCTCAGTGTCAATGATATACCCTAAGTATTGAATACTCTGCATACCAAAAGAGCACTTCTCAATGTTGGCATAAAGTTTGTGTTTTTGTAGAGTTGAAAGAACTTGTTCAACATGCTACAAATGCTCAGACCAAGTTCTGCTAAAGATGAGTATGTCATCCAAATAAACAACTATGAAAGAATCAATGAATGGTCTAAGCACATCATTCATCAATCTCATAAATGTGGCTGGGGAATTTGTTAGGCCAAAAGGCATGACCAACCATTCAAACAAACCTTCCTTAGATTTAAATGAAGTCTTCCACACATCTGCTGGATCAATTGGTACTTGGTGGTATCCAGACTTCAAGTCAATTTTTGTAAAGAATTTAGCACCCCTAAGTTGGTCCAACAAATCATCAATTTGAGGGATTAAATATCTATTTTTAACAGAGGATTTGTTTAATGCTCTATAATTAATACAAAGCCTCCATGTCCCAACTTTCTTTTTAGCAAGGACAATTGGACTTCCACAAGGTGAAGCACTTGGATGAATGTGTCCTTTCTGAATCAACTCCTAAATTTGTCCCTTAATCTCATCATTTTCCAAAACTGACCTCCTATATATTGGCTCATGTGGTAGCGGTGTGCTTGGGATTAAATCAATAGAGTGTTTGGCTTGACAGCGTGTTGGTACTCCCACTGGTGGTGTAAACACACTATGATATTCTTTCAAAATTTTATCCATTTGATTTTGTTGATTCTCTGTTACCTTAGCATGTGTATTAAGAACAACTGACTTTGTTTGTTTCATGAGTACAACAAAAGCTCCAGTTTGAGAAATCAAGCATTTACATTGTTTAGCACTAATTAAAGAAGCAGTTTGTGTTGGACATACCTCTAGTATTCGATACCTCTTCCCACCAAGCTTGATTGTAACACTACGTGGCCTGGACTCATACACCCCATGCCTCTAATACATGTATGGCTGCCCCAGCAAGACATCGCATACATCCAATGGTGCTACATCACATATCACTTCATCCTTGAAAGGCTTGATTGAATATGGCAAACAACATTATTGATTTATTTGAATATCTTGTCCCTCATTTACCCATCCCATAGAGTATGGTTGTGGGTGTCTTGTCACTTTCAGATTTAATCTTTTGACTATCTCCCTAGAGATCAGATTCTTTTGACTCCCACTGTCAACAATAAAATGTAGAGGCTTTCCATCAACCCACATCTGTGAATGAAAAAGTCTCTCTTCATCTTCACGAGGCAATACTTTAGCAATTCCAACTATGACATATGGGTTTTCTTCTCTGATGGAATCATTCTCCTCTTTCTCAGAATTATTTACTGGTGACGATTTAGTTTCAGCTTCCTCTCCTTGTATTTCTGTCATCAAATTTTTAATACTTCGACAATCCTTTGTGTTATGGGTTGGGGACTTATGCATCTCACACCACATGCCTGTGTTTGTTTGTGTCTTTTTAGTAGACCACCATGTGTTCTTGTATGAATTTGAATGAGGTTCCTTGGTCACCTATTTTCCTACAAATTTATTGCCACCTTCAACCCTTGGCTTGTTGTTTACAAAGTAGTCCCTCTTCCCTTTCTGCTTGAATTTACTTCAATTTTTGTAGCATATTTATAGGCAATTGCTAATGTCTCAATATTCAAAAATTTCATCTCTGTTTGAATATACCTATGAAGTCCACTCCGATATTTCAAAATTCGATGCTTCTCTGAGTCATCAATACCAAGTTTTGCTGAAAGTGAATGGAATGTATTGGTGTAATCTTGCACAGACTGATCCCTCTTTTGTCGAAGAAGTTGCCACTCTATGTATTTTTGTTCATACACATCCTCCAGAAGGTAAGCTTCTTTTATGTATTCCACAAATTCTCCCCATGTGGGCTTCTTATCAAGAGAAATTTCAAAACCATCTTCAACAAATGATTCTCGTTCTTTATTTGTGACTTTGGTTTCCCATGCTAATTTCACATGGGTTTCATCTTTGAGGAGAGAAAATGTTATCTTTTCTGCATCTGAGAAATTATTTACAGAAAAGTATCTATCCAACTTTGATAACCAGTTATCAACAACTTCAGAATCGACCTTTCCTTCAAAATTCGAGATGTCAAAATTGACCTGCACTTTGAAAGGGGTATTTCCACGAAATGATGTTTCTGATTCAGAGGGTTTTTTATTCTATAGGAGGCGTGAAAATTGACTCATCATCTCCTCTCATTGCTTATTTAAAGCTTCCTTGACCAACTTCTTAACATCATCGTCTGACATCTTTGATCGTGTGCGTCTCAAAGGTGGGTATTTTGACAAATCTTGTGTATCCAATCCTAATCTTTGGTAGGAAGACCTTGTGTAAATTGGCATATAAGAGCGTTCCCGCTCTGATACCACTGATTTGATTTATGAAAACCAAATTACAATACCTGGTGTGATACCTACAATATTGTAGAATTCAACATGAAAATTGAGAACAACAATATTGCAAACCAAAAACTATCTCCATTCTATTCAAAATTGGAGTTTATACAAGTTGGATGGATCCCAAGGGTCACACAAATCCCTTGGAATTGAAATGAAGATTCATCATAATGTTTATTACAATTAAACTATTAAAACTATCAAAATTTATCAAAAAAACTATATATAAAATTTAAGTCCGCTTGGAGAAGGCATAACTTTCTCATCCTAGCTCCGAATTACGAACCGTTTGATGCGTTGGAAAGGTATTCAAATAATCTTGAACCATATTTTAAAAATAGCGATGTTCCATCCCTTTTTTTGCACACCATTTTTGCCCAGAAATGCACCGAAGACCCTCAAAATTGCAATTTACTAAAACATATGAAATTTTGAAAAATTAGATTTCAATATTTTCCCAATTTAATCTTGATCACCTACCTAGGTACCCTCACCAGTACTATAGTCCTTTTGAATCTTAGGATGACATCTCAATTGGGAAAGGCAAACCAAAACCTTTCATAGACCAATAACAACCAAGGCATGTGGGTGCTCTTCTGTTGTACAGTTATACTCATAAAATATATGTACGGTTATAAAATTTCATGCCTTTAAATTTTATAACATAGTTCCTCTTCATCAAAATAGAATGGAAGTGGTGATTCAATGCATCTACGCACATTCTATGTGCTTTGAGCCAATAAATTTTTTATCATCATGATGAAGTAATAATGCATTTAATGTCTTATTGATGTCCCTATTTGATTGGTCAGTGCTCTGTTTGTTATATTGATGCTATCAAAATAGAATGTCAGTGGTGATTCAATGCATCTACAACCTCAACAACATGGTAGCATTGATCTAATAACAGAAAATGCATTAAAAATGCCAAGCTCACAGTCTCAATGAAATAAACAATATATAAAACAATATATGGTGCACAACAACAGCAAGCATGCAATGACAACAATAACATTGCATGATGTCCGAGCTCAAATTCAAAACAGTAAGTGTATTAATGTATGATCATATATTTAGTCTTAATAAAATCTTATAAAACAACATAAAACTAACCCAAAATACTGTCTTAATAAATTTTTAATAAAACAATATATTTAGTCTTAATAAAATCTTATAGAACAACATATATTGTCTGAAGTGTTTGATCTCTCTTTATTTATTTTGTTGTTTTGTTAGGGCATCATGCATTGTTTATGTCATTATGAGCTCACTGTTTGAGCACCTCATGTCCTTATTTGATTGGTCGGTGCTCAAACAGTGAGCTCATAAACAATGCATGATGCCCTAGCTTGCAGCCCGCGAACCATCAAGACATTTCCTCATGAAATGATCATAAACAGGGAGTACCACATAGTGAATATCAACATCAAAATAAATAGAGAGAGATCAAACACTTCACACAATGCCTTGAAGGTAATAACAACGATGCCCTAGCTCTCAAAGCTCGCGGGTCATCAAGCATTCCAAATAAAAAGATGTAAACAATGTCAGTATTAAACAGTGAGCTCATGAACAATGTATGATGCCCTAGCTTGTAGCCCACGAACCATCAAGACATTTTCTCATGAAATGATCATAAGCGGGGAGTACCACATAGTGAATATCAATAGCAAAACAAATAAAGAGAGATCAAACACTTCACACAATATATGTTATTTTATAAGATTTTATTAAGACTAAATATATTATTTTATTAAGATTTTATTAAGACAAAGTATTTTGGGTTAGTTTTATGTTGTTTGATAAGATATTTATTAAAACTAAATATATGATGTAAACTCAATATAACAAATAGAGCACTGGCCAATCAAATAGGGACATGAGGTGCTCAAGTAGTGAGCTCATAAACAATGCATGATGCCTTAGCTTGCAGCCCGTGAGCCAAACTTGAATGCCTTTTTCGCGCCACACAAAAGTGCAGTGTCATCTTCGCAACAACTCTTTGAATTCACAAAAATTACAAATGACACTTTCTTTTTCTTTTTTTTTTTTGTTTATAACCAATCCAGTGTCGCAATTAAATCAACAAATGTCATCAAAATGAAATTGAGTTAATGAGAAGACAAAGCTCGAATGCCTACCTCAAGTCATGGCTACAATATAAAGATCAAATGCCAAGGAACTATGTTATAAAATTTCAAGCCATGAAATTTTATAACTGTACAAATATAAAATTTCAAGGAATGAAATTTGACCTCTGATTTAACTTTGATAATGCCCCCTCCATTGCTTATGCTTGATCATGTCCGCCTTGTGTTGATGGGCCTATACACAGCACATGTTCCTGAGTGCACATATTTTGTAGCATAGTTCATTTTAGAAGTGTATGGCTTAACTATGCACATGCATAATTGTAGATGAGGATCAATAATAAGGTGTCAGACATTGCTTAGATCCTTTAGATCTAACCCCATCCTTTTTTTCCTTGCAGTTTCTGGATCATACATGATGCTAAAAATACACACACAATCGAATCCAGAAATATCATCTCAATACATGAGCATACTGGATTGAACCTAGGGTCAACACTTCATTCCTTCAAGAAATATCAGGTACCTTCATTATTTATGTTCATCCACTTATGTTTGTTTGCATTCATTCACATTCTTCTGAAAATTGGCTATACTCATATTCTTCTTGTGTCTGAGTCTTCTAACTATGATCAATTTAATGTTGTAAATCTTGACATAGAATTCGATATCAACTGATCATATATCCATTCCAAATGATATAACTCCATTTGAATAAACATACATGCCAACCATTTGACAAAATGTCCATATGAAATCTAGAGCAATACATTAATTTTATAGCGAATTCATGATTTATAATGCCCCTTGATTTATAGTGAATTCATGATTTATAATTCAGTTGTAGCAGCTCAATGTGTTTGAACTCAAGAATACCCCTTAGGAAGTAAGTGTATAAATGAAGGATAAAACACATAGGAAGGTATGAGAAGCTATGAGAAGGTGACATGAAGCTAATGAAAGGAGGCATCTCAATGATGTTAAATCACAAGGGATTCTCTTTGTTCCCTACAATGGAGTGAGCTAATTCTGTAAGTATAAATAGATAATTTTAACAATGTATAAAGTCCTTCACAAGATGTAATAAAAACACTAGTGGCAAGGCACGAGAACTATTTGATGAAATGCCACAATAGTGGTGTCCCAACAATGCTGAGATATTCAAAATATTGTTGGATAAATAGATAATTTTAACAATGAATAATGTCTTTCACAATATATAATGAAAACTATGGAGTGAACTATGTTTGTCTAATTATATAACTATTATCTTATGTCAGGTATCCCACATAGTCTCATGGATTGTCAAGTACAAGTCAATACACCCCATAGAGATTAATATCTTTTACCATATGTAAAATATCTCTCTCAATGCCACCTGTCTTTCTCATTGCATGAGGTGCAGGTACTAGCAAAAAGGTATTTGTCAGAATTATCTTCCTCGAGGAAGGAAAATATAGGAATGGAAGAAGAAAGTGAGACATTTAGTACGTGTAATTCAATAAGATTGACTCGAGGTCAAAAGATCATTAAAAAATTCAATAAATGCATGAAATTTTTCCTTGCTCAAGGGGGGTCATGTTCTTATGATGATGAGAGAAAAGGCGACTCTGAGCTACCATTTAGGTACAAACATCTACATAAACAATGGGTCCTCGATGAACTTCCTCCAATAAACACTTATTTTTGTGTTAAAGAGAGGATATATCGCATAGCACCTTCTTCATTACATAGTTTGGGCCTATTTTCTATGGATGGCATAAAGGTCTCTTACAACAAAGTTGTCGAATTGATGGAGTATGTCGGACTTTGTTATGATTACAGTAGTTGGATGCAGATTGTTAAATATAAAAAAAGTATGTGTAGGTATGCACTCGCAGCAAATTATATACAACAAAAAGTCAGTGAACAAAGTAAAAAAGTAGCTATATACATTGATGGAAGACCAAAAGCATTAGGGAATATTGCAGGTTTTATAAACAATACACGACCTGCGTCAACTAAGAAGCAACCCAATTACATATTTGAGGCGCGCGAGGGAAATCACGTATTTGTATGAGTGATCAAATCAATACGTGGAGGCGAGGAGTTTCTTATCGATTATAATTTGAATTGCATAGATACAAAATACCCCATCACTATCATAAACAAGATGGTACACATTTTGATAATTGTCTATTATTCAACGTAACTTAGAATAAGAACATGTGTTTTAACATGTCTAAATGATTTTTTTAAAAATACATAGCTATAGTATGGATCAACAACCACAGGATACGCATGGCGATGATAGTTCTCATGGGACTTCTTCTTCCCGACAAGTAAAACTCATTGTTGTTGTACAAATGCACATACAAGAAAATTTTTAATGCGTATATTTTGTTGTTCTACTATTTTGGATTATTTTTAAATAAAGGGCTAATAATATTATTCTCACAAACGAGTGTTGATCAAAGAAAGGGAAAGGAACAAGTAGTCCATGAGGAGCTGTAGAATGAGCATGATCTATTCGATGTTGATTTTTTATCAGAGGTTGATCCAGTGGTTGCACTGGAAAGGGTCCTTCGTGCAATATCAAAAGAGTTACCTCGAATGACAAATATTCAACCTCACACTCTTGAAATACAGAGGGCAGCGAATATGTTGATTGGTCGTGTTCAGAACTATAAAGTATTAATGTAGTTTTTTTATTATAACAAAAGTTCAATAATGATTTTTATAGTATATTATTTTATTTATGTCATTAACTAAAATATATATGTGTTCTCTTTACAAGGGATGCTAAATAGATTAAAGGGCATTACCTTAGATGCAAATACTTCGGATGGTACATTGCATGTTTTATCCTCCATCTTGTCCATGGTTATCCATATTTTTGTATGCTCTAACAATATTTTTGTTCAACACCTGCTATTGAACTTATGTTGAGTACAACGCCTGGTACGAGGATCAGATCCACAAAGGTAGTTCTGTCTGAAATGTCGGCAAGTACACCTACTATTGGTAAGTAGACTCCTATTTTTCTCTCTTATTTATCATGTGTTTATTTCATTTGAACTATATATTCTTTCTTAGGGGGTATTTTGTAATATTGGATTCATTTTATGTAGGAGGCGATGACACAATTCCTAGATGTACTCATGTTAAATGTACGGGAACAATACAGTGTGATCAATTGCTCGTGAGCAATGAAGATGGACTTCCCTTGAGAGTAGCCCAGCTTCCAGGTACTTTAAAGATTGATCCTTTCTTTTACTATACAATATAATACTCATAATGTAATGCACTAACCCCCTGTGTGGTCCCTTGCAATAAATAATTATAATAATCTCATAATTATCTTGCAGGGAATAATCTATTTTATGAAAAACTTAATGATGAATGCTTGCGCATTTTCGGGCTGACCATACACACATGGCATCATATTTTGATTTCATTGCAAGATTATATTTTGTTTCATCCTTTTCTTTAGGTATATTAAAAGATAGCTTCACTTCATTTATGAATCTAACAGTTTTTTTCTTAAAAGGTGCTTAGTACAAGATAAAGAGTTAAAGAATAAGCTCATTGACTCTATGACAACACTTTTTGGACCCGAAGTCTTTCATAGACTTAGACTCCTTGACAAAGTGGGTACTGTTTTGAAATATATTAGGGAAAATTACAGGATCCAAATAGAACACAACCCTTATTACGAGCGGCCTCCCTATATTCCTATTAATGAGTGGGAGGATCTTAAAAAAGATGCACTTGAGAGAAGTGCAAGACATAGTGGACGAGTAGTATCACCCAAGGAAAGAAGGTACGTGATAATGTTAATAATAAAATTATGTACTATTTACTCTTTGTACTTATGTGATCTAACATACTTCAAACATCACATAGGTTTCCTGACACAACAAAGGCAACAACAACAAGAAAACAAAAGCACGAGCAACACAGGCTTGGCTCGGGTGGATATTCAAAACTTGTTGCATGAGTTGTAAGTATTAGTAAATGAAAAATTGTATGCAAATATTTATAATTAAATTGCAATCAATTTAGTTTTGATGAAATTCACTACAATAAAAATTTATGATACCAATAAAAAATGCAAGCCTTGGAGTTCAAAAAACCGATTACAAAAGAGGACAAAAAAATAGGCTTCAAACAAGGCTATAAAGTCGTGGCTAAACGATACTGAGCAATGAGTGCACAAGGTTCTTCTGCTGGATCTATTGATCAGGTAAATAAGCCAATTGATTTTTATTTCAAGTTGAAAACTTTACCAATTATCGTATTTGATGTTAAGTTCCAACATAAAGTGAATATTTGTTTTAAGTAAGGATATCTAATGTGAATTGTAGTACTCAAGGTATACATTTTCTATTCGAATTTTGATTAATGAATATTTAATACAAGCAAACATGTTAAATTGAATTTGGCGTAGTAATAAAAATTTAATTATAATGTGTTGGGATTAATAAAACATTTTGTATTGCAGTTGTAGGGGATGTAGAGGATGTTGTTCCCAATGAACGTGTTGAGGTTCAAGTCGTCGGGCAAGATGATGTGGTTGGACAAGGTAAAAAGAGTCACGTTTATGTTTTTTAATGTATTGAAATACTTGTAACAATAATGAATATATTTTAAATCAACCCCAATTATGATAATATATTTTTAATTGAAGCTTTTTATTTGTTATTGCGGAGGACTTGCCTTTGCAAAGGATAGTGAGATCACGTGCACGGTCGAGAAGAAATGACACTCTAGACATGGATACGCCTCTGCAACAATATAAGGAAGCAGAAAAAAAGAGAAAGCCAAAAAAAAATGATTCTCATTTATGCAACTTATTTGATAATGACTAATGTTTATTTGATAATGATTAATGTTTATTTACACGTGTTTGAGCTTAGTTCTATGTTTAGACATTGAGTTTCCTTTTATACATTGTTGTAATGTTGGAGGGGTTTTCGCTAAATTTTAGTGGATTTCATATTTTGGGAGAAATTAGTATTAGAATGTTCAATGGGTTCTTTTCTAAAACACAATACTTAAATCATCATCTTGTCTAGAATGGTTAATCAATTGTTTAAGCTGGATTAGTTGTGATGATGAGACACACCATTTAGAAGTTAACTGTGACAGTCTCTTGGTTTCATGCAATGAAGAAGGAGATGCCTAGTTCAATATGCAATCTCAATTCATATACATAGGATATCAGATGGACCTGAAAAACACAACAGGGTTGCATTTTTTATAGAGGTCTTTAATTGCGTATTTTGAGTTATAGACCATCGTAAACATTGTAATTTTGACCTATTAAAAAAATGTAAACGTGTTGTGTTTTTTCAACTCCACCTGCTATCTGTACATATTCTGCTTGTGTTGCACGTGCATTCTCGATTCATAGTGGAAAAATCTTATTTTCGATGTGAGGGAGAGAATCCATACACATAAGTGATGGAGTTGAGGGGAGATGAAGGAATACCAAACATTGAATTTGGAATTTTTCATCAGAGAAATTGCAGTGGAGGTCTGATCAATAGAGAAGATAGTAATTACCGCAGGAGAATGAATAGTGGTTACAGTTGTAGTGGGGAAGATAGTGGAGGCCATCCATGAAGAAACTTGCCGATAGAGATGGTGTACAAGAAACAAAGGAGAAAAAAGTGTAAATGTGCTAGGTCTTCTCAGCTCCACCTGCTATCTGTGCATATTCTGCTTGTGTTGCACGCACATTCTCAATTCAAAGTGGGAAAATCTTATTTTTGATGCGAGGGAGAGAAGCCAAACACAAAGAACATGCAAATAAACATGATGGCTACAAAAAATAAATGTAGGTATCACAACAGCTGAGAAACATAAATGTAGGCATCATGGTCCCAATTGTTTGGAGACACAACAAATGCTATACCCAGAAAATGCAACACAACCACTACTCCTATAGTTCTAAGTTGACATTGTGGGATCCAAAAACCATATATAGATTCCTTATCTTTGGTTTTTGGATCCCGCAGTGTCAACTTGGAACTACAGGAGTAGTGATTGTGTTGCATTGTCTGGGTATAGCATTCAATTATGTTGTGTCTCCAAACAATTGTGACCATGATGCGTACATTTATGTTTCTCAACTGTTGTGTCCCAAGACCCCTTATGACCCTTTACGACCCCTAAGAATACACATCTTAGAGGTCTTAAAGTGTCATAAAGGGTCATAAGAGGATCCTAGGAGGGGCCAGATGAGCTTCCACCTTCACGCGGTTGGCCCTGTTAAGTAGAGAATGTTAAACCATTATCGAAACAAAGAGAAGCTCAATAATTTAAGATCTCAATCAACATACAACAAATATATTTCTTTTTAAAAAATAGTGTGAGTCGTCGTAATTACGATGGAAACCAAAGAATAATCGATGACAAAACTAAAAGCGACAACTATCTGTCGAAAAATCAATCACTTCAAGGAGCAATGATCACTTTAGCTCACCTCAATAAGTCTTGACCCAAGATCAAGTCATATCGATTCATCTCAATGGCTACCAAGAACCAAGTTGCAAAGAAATGACCTGCTTTCTGTAATCCAAGTCTCTCAGCTCGGTTCACCTAGAAGAAGACATCTCCCAAGTCATCACAAACACCATAGTGATCTACAAATCCAAGTCTCTAGACTCGACTCAATAATGTACGAGACACTACCAAATCTATTGTAAAGTCATCTCCGAATGACAACCAAATCTACAAGAACACCAATCGAGTCAAACTCGATCAACAAATATATATATATTTTTAAAAAAATTATGATTTTCATTGCAATTATGATGGCCCTAGAGAAGCGATGACAATCTGTCAGAAATTCTTGAAGGATAACCATCTCACCAATAGCATTTCTGTCGGTATACAATCTTCCAACGACAGCTAGGTGTCAAAACATTATGATGGTTACCCGTCGTAGGTACAACATTTCCATCGGTAACTAACTACGTCCAAAAGAGATTCGTCGAACGTGGGACGGCTACAAGTAGACCCGACGGGTATATTCATTGTGTTGAAACCCCCTTTTGCGATGACTATAGATGTCACATGTACGATGCCTATTGTAACTGTCAGTGTTTCCGACTACAAAACTGCGACGTCAGATGGTGTCGCTTAATCAATGGTATATTGTTTGAATTTAGACAATCAGCCATCGAAAAAAGGTCTCAAATGTACTAGTGGGTCATGCATGAAAGGTAAAGTTAGGGCAAGAACTCTATATATTCTTTTGCCTGTTGAGAATTTGAGCTGCCTTCATTTTGTCGAGTAAAAGAGTGAACCTGTATGCTGAAGAAGCTAGGGTGAAAAGAAAAAAGAAGAGAGAAAGAAGAGTGTACAGAGAAGCACAATAGCAGAGGAGAACACACCTGTAGCAACTAGTGATGCTTCTCAGTTGAACACAAATAGAGATCTTATCAGGCTATGAAAAGCTATTTATAAAAGGTCAATCTTTATATTGTTCTCTATCAATTACAATAGGTAAATCTCAGTATTTGGGTGGACTCTAACAGGTCCCTTGTATCAAATCCCCTAACTGGGTGGCATCTTGAAAGGTGTTCTAAGTCTTTTAACCAGACAGGCACTAACCAACCTTATTGTAACAAATCCCTTAACCGGGTCGCACCTAACAGTGTGTTATAATCCTTTAACTAGGAAGGCTCCTAACAGGGCGTACTCCAGAAGAGTACAAAATTTGTGAGGTCTCCTCACACCGTGGTTTTCACCCTATTCGGGTTTCCATGTGATAAATCTGGTGTCACTATGTGATTGATTGCTTGATGTTATTTTATACTTAGATCTATTTAGCTTGCAGTTATAAGTATACCTCACCAAATTTAAAGGGAAAAGATTTAAAGGTGTTGATTCACCCCTCCCCTCTCAGCACTGGTTGGTACTGTCAACATGTGTGTTGTGCTAGCATCCCAAATCCATGTTATAGTCCTAAACTCATGTTGGCCTCTGGGATAGTGAGTTAGCAGATTTAACAAGACGGGCTTGACAAGAAACTCTTTTACTTCTAGTAGTTAAAATACTTTTATCAATTCATTACATATGGTTATCTCTATTTTATTTATCTTGCATTCACATTTAAAGCTTAATCTTTGTTGAATAAATTGATCTCCCTAGCTCACTAGAGCGCTAGTTAGGTGAGGTGACACAAGGGTCGATTCACTCCTTAGGATTTCATCAATCTTGAGGTGGAAAATTCTCTTCTCCACATTTTTGGTGAATCGGGCATGAAACATTTTGAATCATCAACTTCCCCATCTCCATCAAGTGATAGTCCATTCGTATGTATGGTAACTATCACCCCCCCTAACCAAAGGACGTGTAGTATAGATATCTCATTTAAACCTCTGGGTGCCCCCTACTGCAAAGAGCCTTCTCCCTTATACATCCCTATGCAATTCAATAGAATTATTATAAGAGGTGTTATGGTTCACTCTGCATGTAGAGTCAATGTTATTATAGAGGAGGTCCTCTTCGTTAATGGGTTGCATTGTGTGAGACACAATGAATGAAAGGCTACCATTTGAACACACAATGGGCTATCTCTTTCATGTTTTAGATCAACCACCTTGACGGTCTTTATGGGACCCAAGGCGGTCTCTAGAGACTTTTGTCATCATTCTCGAGTCAGACTTCTTTTGAGTAAAACCTGTTATCCCCTAGTTGGTCTCTATGGGGGCGATCCCCTTGGTAGTTCATAAGGGTTTAAATTTTTCCCATGTGGGTGTCGTTCACAATTTCTAAAGTATTGGATATCAACCTTTGGTATCCTGTGGGAGCTTTCTTTTAGACAATTTTCGGCCTTCTCTAGTAGGGCCCTTGCTTCAATAGGAGGATCTGTTATTCAAAGCTTATAACAAGTGTAAGATCAAAGAAATTTTATACAAATTTGTAGCACATGTGGCCCCTCTCATCTCCATCCCTATATCTCAACCTACCTTGTTATGTAACATGTTTCACCCTTTATTCCCTCTTTATTGGGAGCTCAAGGTAAACATGTTTTTCATGGGAAACCTCTACATTCACTAAAGACTTTGGAATCTCTAAGGGCCCGTTTGGTAGTGGGAATTAGGAAATGCTCGATTTGATCAAATGTTGGAAATGGTCAAATCATGGATTTGATAATCCGATTTTTCATTTCTGGATTATGTTTGGACTATTTGGTTCCACTTTTTGAAACTGGAATTAGAATTTGAGTATGATTTTTTTAAAAAAACTTTTGAATTATTTTAATGTTTTTGAATTTAATAATTTATTTTTATTAATAGAATTGAATTTAAAATGGAATCAAAGACTGTTTTAGGTAGCCAAAGTTGATCACAACCAAAATTCAAAAAAAAAATTGACATAAAATTTGGAAAATAAATTTGAGAAAAAATTCAAAAAAATAAAAAATCAAATTGAAAAAAAATATTCGACAAAAAAATTGAAAAAAAAATCAGCAAAAAATTTGAATTTTTTTTCGAAAAAATTCGAATAAATAACAAAGTTATAAACCACCAAAATAAATAAAAAATAAATTAAATCCCCACACAAATAAAAAATTAAAAAATTAAGTCTAGACATGAAAAATTTAAAAATTTGCTTTGCCCTCAATTCCAATTCCAATTCCACCTTTTGAGGTGGAAGATGTAAATGCTCATTTTGGACAGAATGAGCATTTACATCTTCCTATTCTATTTTCATTTTGCACTCCCAAATTGAGGATTCAACAAAATCAAAAATAGCAAATGCCAATTCTAGGCTAATTCCCGCTACCAAACGGGCCCTAATGGTGCTTCTTGTTCCTGCAGCTACACGTAACACAAACAAAGGAAAGGTGCCATGCTGCAAAATTCTAAGGCTCCCCCTTAGTTTGAGCTTCCCATCCCAATGGACATCCCTCACCCTATTATTTATTGTAACATTATTTATGTTAACATCACGCTATGTTAACATCAACAATATATTTTCTCTCCTTAGAATGCATCATGCTCCCCTCTATGCAACACGTTACATTCTAGGGGTGCTATTATATCTATATCACTTGCATATTTTGAAATTTTAAAAATCTTTAATCTATTATATTTTCTTTCATGGGGTTAATTTGCTATCTATTGTATCTATCTTCATGGGGAGCTAAATCACCTTCTAAATATGTCACCCTATCATATGGTCATTGAGCATAACACAACTCTCTACATGTACCACCAAAAATCTCTCACCCTATTGTATGACTATCTAACATAACAGAATTTGCTACTCATGTAGACATGATCTAAAGAAACCCTATTTTAAGCCTATCTAGCCTAACAAAATTTGCTACTAATACCAACACAATCTAAAGTCACCCTATCATATGGATATCTAGCATAACACAACTTTCTACCTATACCAACATAATCTCAGTGACCATTATCTTGTGATTTGTATCTCATTGCCATCATCTCTCTCATCTAGAATATTTTTTTGTAGCTTACATGCTACAATGTGATCTCGACAAAGGTCCTGGTGTTTTCCCTAGGGGCGAGTCGAATCTCAATAAGTTTCATTTATCTACTTTAGCTCACATTCCACTAATTATATGCTTGCTAAACTAGGAGAAAAATATAATGTTATAAATTATACCATGTGTACTTCGTCACATAACGCCTTAGCCAAAATTTAAAATTCCACCTAAGCCTCCATCTCATTGTTCTTGCCTTGTAATCTCCCTTGTCTAGATTCTCAACCACGTAGCATGTTAGGTTCAGGAAGCGTGCACGCCATGGAGATGTCCATGCAATGCACATTTGTCCCATGAAATTATAGACTAAAGGTGGTCATTGAGATGTGTTACGCCTATTTTTGGTAGTGTAACACCTTCGTGGATAGTCCATCGATGTCAGGGAATCCTTTGGCCATGTTTAAACTACATTTTTTGCCTCATTTTCCCACTCTTGGCACATTCTTGGTCATTTGAATCACTTTCTCATACTCTCTTAGAATTTTTGGTCACTCTCTTAAGCCCTCTCTACCATTGTTGGAAATTTTCTAGCTTGTTGATCTCATTGTAGTGTTTCTCTAGCACTCTCCTTCACGCACACAAACTCGGTCTTGCCTTCAAATCATCAAGCTCCAACTTCTTAGCTTTGAAAGGGAGTGTACATCCATTTACTTTCATTCAATTTAGCATATCATAGTTCTTGAACGTTTTCATCTTTATTGCTATCATTTTATCATTTATTGGTTTATCTATTATCAAATCAATCAGATCTTAGCTGTCCTTGGAGATCGAAATACCAAAATTGGGGTTTGAATTTGATAGGTCTCTAAAACAAACAACCCAATGCTTTTTCTTGTCATTTTGTGTGTAGGACCAAAAGAGGGAATAGATTAGTGCCTTGGGATTCTTTTTCCTCTAAGTTTAAAGGTCTCTTCTTTCCTCTTCCTTGCTTTAAAGTGTTTATTTTACTTCATTGTTTGCTTTCCTTCATTTACATTTATTGTGCATTTTAATTCTATTAGATTAGTTATTAGTCTTGTACCTACTGGTATCAATTTCAATGCATTGTCGGTATAGGACATACTCACTTCGCCTTGGCATCCCAAAATCATGTTGTAGTTTTAGACTCACACTAGGGTCCATGATAGTGAGTTAGTGGATTTAATCAAACAATCTTGACCATCAACTCTTTTACTTCTAGTAATTAAACTACTTTTATCAGCTCATAGCATAAGGTTATCTTTGTTTTATTTATATTGCATTCACATTCAAAGCTTAATCTTGGTTTTTTAAATTGATCTTCCTAACTCACCAGAGTACTAGTTAAGTGAGGTGGTGCAAGGGTCATTTCACTCTTTGGGATTTCATCAATCTCAAGGGCGATAAATTATTTTCTTCGAACTTATACCTTTGGGCAATTTATCCATAAATTCATTTGGATATTCAGGCATTTGGATTCCTTCTCTCACACCCTTTTCCCTTTGTAAATGAAGGCCTTGATGCTTAGTGCAAATTTCTCCCTCCAAATCACTATTCTATAATATAATCTCCAAGCCAACTTTGAAATTCAAAACAATTGGCTAATTTGCAAGTGCAAAGCCAAGCTTTGAAGCTAATTTGTAGAGTATTGATTCAATTGGTATTCTTGATCTACGTGTTATAAAAGACAATATCAGAAGTTTTTTCATGATCTAGAGGATGACCATTATGATGGCCATTGTGTTGTTACCATGGTTTTGGACTAGAAGCTCCATGTTGTACATGATAAAGACATTACTTCTATAGCTACTTAGGTCCTCTCTCATGACACAACTATGAAACTTTTATAGCGACCATAACTCCTTGTTGTGCCCATGTGTTCTAAACTACACACTTTATGTTGATGGAGGCAATTATTATGTTTACTCAAAAGATCTATTATCTTCCTCCTAATTGATATCATTTAGTTGGTGTTGTTTCTATCAGTCTTATTATCATTTGATTTTTTGTTTGACATGTTCAATAGGTTATTTTTTGTTTGATAATGTACAATAGGAAAAGGGAAGCAATGAAAAAAGGATAGATCACCTTTCCTTTCCAAGACTGCACATTCGGAAGGAAGATGCCCCCTATAGGCTCAAGAGGTGACTCAAGAGCTAAATGGGGAAAATTATTTCCTTTGCTAAATATATAATTTTGAAATGATAAATGATAAATAAAGACAAAAATATAGATTAGGAAAGATTTGAATGCATCTAGAAACAAAATAGGAAACACACAACTTCATATCTAAATAACTGATAGACAAAATGCTGGAAGTACTTGTAATGAATTTTCTGAGATCTCGACATTGTAACTTGCATGTCTATCTAATTTGAGCTTGCTTTTTCTACCCAAAAATCTCAGGGTCACTCCGACTATTTTTTATATGCCCAAAAAGTTATAATAGCTCTGTAACCTATTCTTGCACATGGAAAAATGAGGAAGAAGGTTGGAAAAATGGGTTTTCCATGGTCAAACCTTTGTTTAGACATCAACCTTGAAAATGTAATGAAATTGCATAAAGGAAAGATGAAATAGAAGCTAGATCTGAATCACAAATCACCTCATGCCTTGATGACGCAATGCCTCTTTGGATGTGATCACAAAATGTTAATGCAATAGCTTTGACTCTTAAAAAATCCAAAAGGAAATCATGAAAGATAAGCCTTGTGAAATAGATGTTGTAGTTTTCTACAATGTTTGATGAAAAAGAAGAATGCTTTGAAGACTTGAATACCTTGAGAATGCTTGGATGCCAATTGTTTGATTTCTTGATCATGAATGCTTGAGGATAGTAATGGATACCAAAATGAGGAGAGATAGGTTGTTTATATACCTCTCACAACATCTCAGGGGTTAAAACTCATCTAGGATGACTGCGGATCCAAATCCTCCATTGAATTTCCAATATGGGGACCCAATTCAAATTTGGGCCCAATCTTCGAGGTACCCTCCAATTAGGGCCCAGATTGGGACCATGGGTCTTGAGCAATGAATAGGATGTGGGAACATAGGGTATAGCCAATTCTGAGGTTGAGGGAGAACATAAATGCCATAAATGGTGATATAGGGCTTATGTGATGAGATGAATTATGGGATTAGAGTAAAAATAGAGGATCACACTTAGAAATAACGGCCTACATCAAGTTTTGAAGAGTTTGAATAAACATAGGACTTATAATATTAATTTAAAGGTCCAAGGAGTGATAAGAGGACGTGAAATCAATGTGGGAACCCATACATACTAAAATGGGGCTAAAATGAGCATCTGATTATAGATGCTAACTTTTTAGGATGGTACATTTAGCCCCCACTTTAGTGGGAGGATGAGTATACCTCACACTCATAATACAGTAGAAGGAGAGAGAAAAAGATGCACATGTAATCATGGACAAACTGCAAGGAGATAAGATATCTCTAAGTTTAAGGACACAAGCCTTTAAATCAAGGATCTTAACTTTTACATCCATATGCAAGGATACATAAAACAAAGACCAGAGTCTAATTCTTACTAAGGTTCCAAGTCAACTAGTTGAAGATACCTCAGTGAAGGAAATCTTTTTGCCACTAGTATCACACTCGAAAAGCTATTGCAAAAGCACAAGTGGCCACATTTAAAGATAAAGAGTGCACGTCAAAGATAAGAAAAGACTCCATGATCTAATCAAATAGCAAAGTGTACTATGTTATGGAACCATGGAGGAGAGAAAAAGAACCATGCATGATACATGCTAGGCAATTGTGTTGTGCTAGGTGATCCATGAGAGAGAAGGGGTAAATGCTCTAGCAAATTGTGTTATACTAGTTCCACCCATCAAAGTGAATGTAACAAGGGAGTAGATGGTCTAGTGCATGCTAGTCAACTCATGAAAATCTTTGCAAATGAGAGTTTGAATGTTCTAGCAAATTGTGTTATGTTAGACAACCAATCTCGAAAATGTATGCAAAATAGAGGTCAAATGGGCTAGAAATTTGTGTTATGCTAGTTCAACCAATCCTAAGGATAACCAAGGAAAGCATTGTATGCTAGGAAAATTGCCAAAAATGTGTAAAGGAGAGTGTTTGGCCCTAACAAGTTGTATTATGCTAGTGTACTCTACCTGACATGCTTCAAGTAAACAAAACATTTTCAATAAGTAGGCCATATATTCCCCCCTTAAGATGGAAAAATAAGACTATTTTGACATCTTAAGGAAAACATAAATAAGGATAAAGCACCTTTAACACAAATGAGATATCCCACAAGCAACACCGAGTCCGAGCCAAGGAGGTCATAGCTCCTATGAGGTCAAGGAAGGGATGAATGGAAAGAGACACCATGCAACAAGTGTAAAGGGATCCTTTTGAAGGATTTTGAAAAGAGATCTAGAACAAGAAGAGAAGAATTTCCACCTTCCCTATTGCTAGGTGAAGGCATTCTTAACGAAGGATGAAACACTTTTAACCACCAAGTAAGGGATTTGTTTACCATGGATACCCAATTGTGAACAAAGAAGAGGTTATGATCAAGGATACATACCTCTTGTATGAGAGAGAATCCCTAATGTAAACCAATATTTCTATGTAAGGTTAGATATCACAAGATAAATAAATGCCACTTAATCAAGGGAAAGTGGATCCTTAAGGGAAGGATGAGAGATTGATTTACTACCATTTTCCCCCCAAGTGTGGAGACAAAGATAAGGATAAATATGATCTATTATGTTACTCACTAATTATGATCACACCTAAAATTGTACCACCATGAATGACAATGAGCCCCCAATAGAGAGGCTAACAATGTCACATAGTGTGGAGCAACATAATAGGAAATTAAATGTTATTCAAAGTAATCATAATTGAAAATTAACTCATTGCGACATGTTCTATGAATGATATCATAATCAATGAGTTTTTAAATTTTGTACTGCAAAATTTGACATTCATTAGTACAGTGGTCATGATATCGATGATACATACAAAAGGGAAAATTAAAAAGGTTTTGACTATGCTTCTACTTTTTGTTTAGGTCGAGTAATCAACATAGCATGAAGAAGGTTAGGTGAAATGATTTCTTTATTAAATGTAGGTATTGAAGGAATGTTAGATGATAAAGGAATTTACAAAGGAGGGGGTTTGAGATTGAACACTTCCATGGGTTTCTCATGAGTCTTAAAGATTTTTTGTATACACCCTAAACCATGTTGAAGATTAGTAGTTGAAGTGTTAGGAGAATCGGGTTGAACAAATGAAACATTAGACAAATGATCATGTGCTAAAATTAGGAACTTTATATTCACCCACAAAAGATGGTGTAAAATATAATGACCCCCAATCATATTCTAAGAGGACTCTTGTAGGAGAAGAATCTTTAGGAGGAGAATATATGTTTTTTTGAAATATTATAGGAATTGATGAAGAATCGAATTCAATTCATAAACAATTTTGGACCTTATCATCAACAAAAAGGGTATACATAATATTTTTATTGATGAATTTCACTTTGTGATGAAGTGTTGAAGGAACAACATGCATAGCATGTAACCATGGTCATCCTAAGAGAGGACTATAATCAATAGCATTGGGTATGACATGAATAGGTGTTTGTAAAATAATAGGACTAACTTTAACAATACCCTAGTTGTTTAGAAACATTATCAAAACCATGGATAAGAATATAATCACACTTAATTGATAAAATATTCACCTTAATTTCATGCAACAAATAAATGCTACACACATTAAGACCAAATCCATTATCAACTAAAGTTCTTCAAATAAGATTATCTTTGATAAGGACAACAACCATAAGAGAATCATGTTGATCTTGAATTTATTTAGGAGGCAACTCATCTTGAGAAAACACAATTTGAGCTTTGTTATTGGCCGCATTCATACATTCCAATATGGAAGTTATATTAGCTTGCACAGGAGGTGGGGTTGTCATGTTTCTCAAGGCTTTTTGCAATGCTTCATTGAATATGTAGGTGAAGTTTGAAGAAACTCCCAAAGATATATCTTGGTAGGAGTAGCACAAAGTTGTTCTACTACATCATATTTTTTTCCAAGTTTTTGAGGGAGATGTGGTGTAGGAGGAAGCATTGGTTGAGAAGAAGGAAGAGATGGAGAACCAACCAATCTTGTACGTTGTCTATTTTTCTTGTGTTATAAGTGTGAGAAACCACATGATAGTCAAGTTTTTTAGCACCTTCCACTACAATGACTAGTTTATTTTGAGGTGGAAAGGTATCTTGACGAAGATGGACAAAAACCTTAAGATTTTCAATACCCAAAACATTGACAACATTGACTTGATCAAGCTCTTGATTGTTTATGGGTTTATCACTAGAAGGGAGAGCATCAAGGAAAGTGGTAATGATATTATCCTCCTCTTCCAAAGTATCCTCATGAGTGGGACAATCTTTAGAATGGGGATTAGGGATTTCCATTAATGCTTTATCTCTAAAAAGGATGTCAAATGAAGGTAAGGTGATATTAATAAAGGTATCTATAATATCCTCCTCTTGCTACAAAATATCATTAAGGCTTCATTTGTAGAGGGAAAATTATTGATATGAATAGAAGGTAAAGTGTCCTTAAGGGAATGAACAATCATATCAATTTCCTCTACTATAACATCATTTTCCTTCACCAAGGTACCCTCATGGGGGAGATGCATATCAAGGGAATAATTGACATCATTTTATAATCATTTATCCCAAATAGGGAGATCATTGAGAAAATGATTATTATCTTGCCTCAATATGTCTTCATGAGGAGGGTCCTTAGGAGAGAAAAATGAAATTAATCTAAAGAAAATATTCATTATGAACAAACAAAAAATGACATAAGAAAAATGTATGAAACTATATGTATATTTTTCCAATGCAAGTGCATAAACAAGAAATGAAAGGATCTATATGAAATGCAATGATGAAATGATTTTTTTTTTGTTTTTATCACTCTAAATGAAATGAGAGACAACAATATGAAATTTTTATGTTTATTTATTTATTTTGAAAATAAATACATAAATGAAATAATGTAATGCATACAATTAAGATCTAATGTAAATAGTGATTAATGCAATGCATACAAAGTAGATCTAGAAACCATATCAAAAGTATGTAAGAAGAGTCGAGTTCACCAAAATGTACAATAGGAAAATGGAAGCAATTCAAAAAGGATAGTTCACCTCTCCTTTTCAAGATTATACATTTGGAAGGAAGATGCCCCCTATAAGCTCAAGAGGTGACTCAAGCACTAAATGGGGACAATGATTTTATTCACTAAATATATAATTTTAAAATGATAAATGATAAATAAAGATAGAAATGTAGATTAGGAAATATTTGAATGCATCTAGAAACAAAATAGGAAACAAGCAACTTCAAATCTAAATAACTGACAGACAAAATGCTAGAAGTACGTGTAATGACTTTTTTGAGATCTCGAAACTGTAACTTGCCCACTTGTCCAATTTGAGTATGTTTCTAAGGGTATGTATAGGTCAGTTGTGTCAACCTCTACCTTGGTTTTTTGCCTAAAATTATTAGGATTTCTCTGACTGTTTTCGATCTTCCTAAAAAAGTTCTAATAATTTTGTTGCACGTTCCTGCACACAAAAAAAAGGGGAAGAAGGTTGGGAAAAGAGGTTTAGCTTGGTCAAACCCTTGTTTAGGCATCAAACTTTAAAATGTAATGAAATTGCATAAATAAACGATGAAATAGAAGCCAGATCTAAATCATAAATTACCTCATGCCTTGATGGTGCAATACCTCTTTGAATGTGATCAAAAAATGTTAATGTAATGGCTTTGACTCCACAAAAACCTAAAAAGAAATCATGAGAGATAAGTCTTGTGAAATAGATGTAGTTTGCCATAATGCTTGATGAAAAAGAGAATGCTTTGAAGGCTTGAATGCTTGAAGACATTGAGAATAATTAGATGTATGATTTCTTGATCATGAATTCTTGAGGATAGTAATGGATACCAAAATGAGGAGAGATAGGATGTTTATATACCTCTCACAACATCTCAGGTATTAAAACTCATCCAGGTTGACTATAGATCCAAATCCTCCACTAAATTGCCAAGACAAGGACCCAACTCAAACTTGGGCCCAATCTTCAGGATATAGCTAACCTTTACCCTCTAATTAAGGCCCAAATCAAGAACATGGGTCTCAAGCAAAGAAAGGATGTGGGAAAATAGGGTATAGCCAATTTCGAGGTCAGGAGAGAACACAAATACCATAAATGGTGATATGGCGCTTAGGTGATGAGATGAATTATGAGATTGGAGGAAAAATAGGGGAGAACACTTAGAAATAAGGGTTTACCTTGATGTTTTGAAGAGTTTGAATCAATTCACGACTTATAATATTAATTTAAAGGTCTAAGGAGCGACTGTAGAACATGGAATCAACGTGGGAATCCCTACATACTAAAATGGGGCTAAAATGAGCATCTAATTATAGATGCTAACATTTTAGGATGGTATAGATAATATCCTTATTATTATTTTCACTAGTAACTCTTTGATTTAATTTGAATTCATAATTCAATCTAAAGAGCCATATAACTATGCCTTCTAGATTTGCTTGAATGATCTCCCTGTAGAATACTGGAGGGAGACATTATTTGTCATATCAGAGGAAACCTAGGTGTAGTTCTTGGAATGAAAATGGGCAAAGAGATTCTACACTTCTTGTAATAATCAAACTAATCTCAATTGACCCAATTTTGATGAAAATTCATCTTAAAAAAAGTGTGGGTAACTAGAGGTAGGAAATTAAACTTGAAAAATATTTATATAATTGCCTCCAATGCAATAACAAAACCCACCCAATGGAAGAATTCCCTAAAAACCTCAAAAAAATTGGAAACAAAAATCAACAAAGGGTACAAAAAGAAATATTGAGAAACAACATTAGGAAACAAAATTTACAAAGGAATAAGACTTAAGTCCAAAGGAAGTATCAACCTATAGAATCGCGACAGGTGAAAATTAGAAAGAAAAAATTTTATAGAGGAAGAAGATTTAATTCTGAAGGGAATATTGACCGAAGGAATCTTGACAATTGAAAATAAGAATTTGGCATCAATGGAAGCAAAGGTAGATTTATCAGATTCCATATTAGAAAAATGGGAGGAAAACTACAATTGGAGGCTCCAATAGAAGCAATTGATTTGGTGATGGAGAAAGAAATAGATTTCTAGAAGAAGGAAGGAACAGAATGAGGAATGTATGCAAGAAAAAGTTAGAGAATTTAATACAAACATAGTTAAGGTTGTGGCAACAAAGGAAAATCCAATGCTAAACCACATTCATATCGATTTCAACATCAATGAGAAAACACCATAGAGAAAGTATTCATAAAAAGTAACAAATGAATATGAAATGGAATCAGATTAGAGGAATCAATAGATGTGTTAGACATTTTAGAACCCAGAAGCATTAGTCAGACCACAACACATTCTCAGGAAAATGGTCCATACAAAAAGTTCAAGGGAAGGAAAGTGTTGGAGTACAATACCACTGAGAGGGGGTTAAATCAGTGGTATGACAAATCTAATTCAATTTCAATCTTGCACTTTAATAGGCTTAGAACAATGTGCAATAAAAGTAGAAAAGATAGCAATACAAGTAAGACACACACAAAGAATATGACACAAGATTTTTCCTAAATGGAAACCCTCTGGGGAACAAAACCACTCGAATTTCCTCATTGGCTAATGCAAAATATTTGTATTACAATGCCTCACTAGTTGTACATATGTCTCACTAACTTTGTTATCTCATTGATAGTCTTTTTCAATGTCTCACTAGCTATAACTCATTTAACGATGTCTGATTTTCATACATAGTCAGAATGTTTGTAGAAAGAATGGTAATCACAACTTAATGCAATACATCATTAAGTATATGTGACACCCTATACTCAACAATGAATTATATCAAATCAGCACAATTGCATTCTTCAACAAATATTACTGCCTCTGAAACCAATTGAATAATATATTGCATATACAATGAATGTTTCATGTCAATCACAATCTATTTCTCAGTACACTGATAATGTTCTCTGAATGATTCATATATAGTTTTCCTTACAAAGAAATTGTAACAATTCTACCATGGAACTAATTCTCTTGAATTATTTGCATAACTATTCACATAAAATTGAATCCTTTAAACAAGCAATCAACTTACTTTGAATAAGTAAACTTGTCTTCAAAAATAGATTCTTAATAATGAAATCACTTAATAAAAATTATCTTTTGTTTCTCTTTTAATGAATCCAAAGTAAGTTATCTCATCATATTAGGAATGAGTGATTGTCACTAAAGAAACCTTCCACATGTCTTAAAAACAAAGTGACGATAATTTATAAGAAAATCCCTTAAACATGTAATTAATATAAAGACCAAACAAAAAAAAAATACACGAAAGGGTCTTGATAGATATTAATTTGAAACAAAGTAGCATTACCCAACTTAGGTAGACGTGCCCAGGTTTGAACAAAAAGATTCTTGACTAGGGTTGAAGAGATTTTGAATAGAAGATAAGACTTAACAAAAAAATTGCTCAAAATACTCCATAGACCTGTAAGGGTACACATTAAACAAACCCTAGTTTGGAAACATGGTACAAAGATTTACATATTTGAAAAATATATAGAATATAGATAGATAACACAACATTACAAGAATATAACCAAATTTGCAAGCCTGAGATTTAAACAAGTGTCTAGGAAAAAACAAAAACTTACTTGACAGAATAAACCCTTTAACAGTTAAGACCTTGGAAGCTTTCTCTAATCAAGAAATTAATCACAGTCTAAACAAGATTCAAAACCCTTGACTTTAACAAGAATTGACAACAAATTTTCAAAACTTAACTAATGCTTCAAAAATTTGACTAACTCAAATTATAAGCTGAAAAGTATGACATAAGGAAGCACAAAGAGAAGACACCCTATAACTAAAATCTAGCAACTTCCTTCACAAAATCTTCTCAATCTTTCCACAATCGCCAAACAACCCTCACTGTAACTTAAAAAATGGTTCCTTGTTATAGTTGTATGCCACCATCAAACTGAACATTCAACTTGTGATGATGTCATGGCTCCATGTCCATGCCCTAGCTTAGGACCAAGCTTAGGGCTTAATCAATGAAAATGAAATGTGTTTCAGATCACAATGTTACAACATGTAGAAAGTAAATGCACATCAATTCACGCCAGTAAACCACTTTAATACAGACAACACAATCTTGGTACCACATTGGTACTAAGTGTTGTGACAGAAACAACACATATAAAATGTCCTTCACCCCTAGGCAAAGCTGACCAAAAGGCTTGCCACAACCAAAGATAAATGATCCCTTTTAAAAAAATAAATTCAAATGCTAAGACCAGCAAGTCACTCATAGTGACTAAGAATTAATTCACTTGTAATTCAGCTTGGGTAACATGATAATGGATTTGTAGATCAAATTGAACATCAATTCTAACATATAGTTTGACTATGATTTTGAAATGAGCTTGTAAGTCAAATTAGGCATCAATGTTAATCAAACCAACTAACATTTAAACTTATTAAGTTCAAACTTGTCATCCTCGTAATATCTATATTAACAATGTATCATTGCAATCTGAAAAATTCAATTTTCATGCATCAAATTGTGAATCAATTGAATCAAAAATACTGATCACTGCTCTGTATATATGCATAAAAAATGTCTCATGTACAAAACTAATCTTTTCCATGTATGTCATCAAACAAAGTACTTCAAGTGCAAGTGTAATGTCCTGAATGACAAATGTTCTCATGTTCTTAAGTGCCAAGTAATGCATTTTGAGCACTCACATGAACAATGCATATGAATCTAAAACTAGTTAGTGTTTGGGCATCAAGGACAGAAACAAAGTATAGGAGAAACATAAAATTGACAAGAAAAGAGGGAGGAAGAATCTTTGAAGGGAGATTTGATTTCAATTCAAATGTATCTTCTAAGATTTAGACCCAACACCCTCCCTTGGGAAGCAATGAAGATTCTTACATGGAATGTTATGGACCTAAACTCTTTTGACAAAAGACGCTTAGTAAAACGTCAATTAGAAATCAAAATATCTACATTATTCTATTACAAGATACAAAGTCGACAACAAAAGAACCAAACCAACTCCATAAATATTGCAAACATTGGAATTGATAGTTTATGGATGCCAATGGGCCACCTAGATGTCTAGCAACCAAACCAAGTTCAAATTGGAGTCACTCATAACACTCCAAACTAGAAAGTGACACAAGTAAAAAAGAATCCATACCTCTCTTCAATTTACCATAATCAACATATATGGATCAATTAAAACAAAGGAAAAAAAAAAGGTATAGAATGAACTGAGTCAATTTTCTTCATCCCTTCAAGAAGACTTCGTTGTAGTGGGAGACTTCAATGCTATTTTAGATCAGAAGGAAAAGAAATTGATGGTGTAGGCCGAATCACCCATGTACAAAAGGATTTTCTAAAGTTCACCACCAAAAACAAGCTAATTGATTGCTCTCCAACCAATGGAAATCTCACTTGGAATAACAAAAGAATTAGTTTCACTTATATAGCAAAATGACTTGACCACTTTCTATTATCTAAACAGTGGCTAACAAACCAATGTTGTCATCATCTCTAATCGATACTATATTCCAATATCATATCATTATCCAGTCAATCTAAACATCTTAGAGCATAATTACGGTCTAGAAACACAATTTAAGTTTCAATGGATGTGGCTTCAACTAGGTTTAATGACGAGCCTCAGAGAATGGAGGAAAGAACCAATATTAGAAAAAGGTGTGCACGTGTATATCTTTTATAAGAAATTAAAGAAACTCAAAGGCAAACTAAAAATCTTGAACAAAACAACATTCATGAGTTACATTTTTTAAGCAAAAACCAAACTTGAAAAAGAACTAAATGAACTAAGCAATGAAGTCATAAAAAATGGGATGATGCAAAAGGAATTCAAAAAAGAGAAAGAACTCATGGTAGAATACAAAGGAATATTGGATCATGAAGAAAGCTATTGGAGATCAAAATCTTGAGAGGTATGATTAAATGAAGGACATTCAAATACAAAATTCTTTCATAATAAATTCCAAATCAAACAAAACTAAAATAGAATAACGCAAATTGAAGATAATAACCAAGTTGTCATAATATATCCCAAAGAGATACAAAGCAAAGGAGTAAAATTTTGCCAACATATTCTTGGAGGACAAGGGGAGGCTAACAAACTCCACAATATATTTTTATGCTGATAACAACAAAGGATAAAAATTTCTCATGAACCCAATTACAATTGAGGAAGTAAAAAAAGTCACATTTCAGATGCATCTAGATAAAGTACAAAGGACCCGATGGATTTTCAACCCTCTTCTTTTAGATTGTTGGGATTTTATGGGAAATGAAATATGGCAGCTAGTAGAATAATCTAGGAAAAATACAACTATACTCAAAGACATAAATACGACAAATATAGCCTTAAGTCCCAAAATATCAGAAGTAAAAATGTTCCCTGACTTCAAACCTATCTCCCTATTCAATGTCATATACAAAGATCATTTCCACAATTATGGAAAATAGGATTAAAATCATTTTGCCAAAAATAATATTAGAAGAGCAAAGTGGCTTTGTACTAGAAAGAAACAATACATATGGAATCATCACATCTGATGAAGTCCTTCACTCAATTCAAAAGTTGAATGTCAAAGGTATGATCCTCAAATTGGACATCAACAAAGCATACGATAAGGAAAAGTGGCTCTTTTTTAATACAAATCAGGAATCAAATTGGTTTATATACGAATGGATTAAATGGATGTTAAGTTGCATATCCATCCCTAGATATTCAATTATTATAAATGAAACTCTATGTGGTTTTTTCTAACGAGAAAAATGATTAAGAAAAGGAGGTCTACTATCCCCTTCCTTTTCATTATTATGGCATACACACTAAGCAAAGAAATTCACAAACAAAAAGAATTAGGACTACGGGATCATGGTATTAAGATATTACAAGACTTCTCATCTTGAACACACACCACATGTTTGTTGATGATACCCTCCTATATGACTCAACCAACTATCTCAGAAGAAAAAAGAATTAAACAAGTCTTAAATGATTACATCAAAATATTAGGACAAATGATTAATGTAAGCAAATCAAGTGTCTTCTTCTTTGATACTTCCAAAAGAACTCAACGTAGAATAAAAAACATACTAGTGGGTTTTACTAAATAAAATTGGAATAACATAATAAAAAATACAAACAAAAAATTGTGAGTTGGAAATTGAAGTTATTATCAATCATAGATTGAATCATCATGCTCAAATTCATAGTGTGAACGATACCTCTTTATTCTTTGTCATGCCTTGAATTACCTAATTGCCCAAAATAGAAAATCACATCCATACAACAAAAGATCCTATGGGAAGGGTCAAGTGACCAGATGAAAATCCCATTAGTTTCATGGGACCAAGTCATGCAAGAAAAATAAAATATAGGACTTAGCATATGTGACGCATAAATCCAAAATAAAGCCTTCAAAACCAAATTAGTTTGGCAAATGTGTAGAAATAAAGGCTCACAATGGTGATTGATTGTTATAGTGGCAAAGATCAAACAATGTGACCAGATGACATTGAAGAATAGATAAGAGACAGTGAGAAAGGATAAAGATAGAAGACAATTATGAAAGAGAAAGGTAAAAGTAGTGAAGGTGTCTATGTTTTAGTTTTTATTACCTTTAAATGGGCAATACTATTCATTGTTTTAGCATAGTGCTCAAAGATGTCATAAGGCTATACATATCCCAAGGAGTCACTACGAGCATTAGGTATGGTGTTTTGTTTAAGATGAGGAAATGGATCTTAACACCTCCAAAATTGACTGAGACAAGCAAGTCATAGACACATTATGAAGGAGTAAGAGTTTCAAAACAGAGATGAAGAATGTAAAAGAAAATAAAACAAAAAGAATGTTCAAATTAGTGTGATTAAATGATATCACAAGACAATGAAGAATGCAACAAAATTGTAAAATCGATGATACAAAGGATATCAAAGCAATGGTATGATCAAATGAGGAACATAATAGTGATCAACATTGTTAAAATGTGCTTAAAAATAATGATCAAAATGTTAGAAATAGGGAATACTGAGAGGGGGGGGGGGGTGAATCAGTATTCTACAAACTTTATCTTTTGACCAATTATGGATATAATAGATTATCTTTTTACATGCATAACATAAGAAGTTAAACAACATGCATAGCAATAAAACTAAAGAACTCATAACACATTATTTGTTCTCTAGGAAACCCTGGCCAAGGGAAAACCCCGGTGGGGATGGTACCCACAAAGATCCACTAATCAAAAGTATCATGTTAAGGATTTTGACCCTATTAGGAGTCTATTACAAGCATATAGTGTATCAATCCTGATTAAGGGACTATAGGCCTTGTTAGAAGCCTCAACCCTGTTAGGAGTTGGTAGTACAAAATGTGATTACTAGATGAACCCACTGCCCAAACAAGTAATGTACAATATACACTGATTTACAAAAATAGGTTAAGGTACATAACCTTATACTACTTGCATCAATATCTCTTCGCTTCTCTTTCACTATCGCTATTACATATGCATCATATATTTCACATCATATCACTTTACTATACATCTATATGTCCACATATACTTTTCTTACAATTACAATTACATTTATACCAATAAATTTATCCAAGGGTTAACATCTAGGATGTCATCCCTTTATATTGTTAATTCATTATTTTGATAAACAAAATAATCCCTTAACTCTTTACTAGTTCTGTCTTCATATTCTGTCTTGTCGGCTTGACACTGTCTTTGGTAAAACTGTCATAACTTCTTTTGTACATGTCGTACTGACTTGCGCTCTAAGATGGGTGATCAATAGTCATCATAGAGTCTATGTTCAAGTGCGCAAGCACTGAACTTACTCCAATCAACATCGGAAACAAAAATTGTGTCCAAGTTCACTGGTAAAAATATTGTCTCACACTTAGACAAATTTGCAATGCGCTCTGTCATACTTGCTCTCTGACCTGTGCAATCTCCATGTGGATCATATGTTTCCATAATGACAACATCTATGTAATCAACTCAGCCAAATTGCCAACACAAAATATTGTTAAAGTCATGCATTACCAAGTTCTTTTCATTGTTACGATATAGAACAAAGATACATGGTCATAAGAAAAATTATATACATGTAAAATTAGAGGGAAATAATAGTTCTCTAATTTGAGTTTGAAAGGTGTGACATGCTTGAGCACAGATATCCAAGAAGATGACCCTACAATAAAATTAATGAATTTTTTATAAATGAGTTTTATCATATGATTATTTGCTTTAAGCTAGAGCTAGGTTCCGTTGTTTCATTCTAATTTATGGTGTCATCTTTGTATTAGGAAAGTTGAAGTTGAGCTCTACTCCTCCCATTTTGTAGTTGGAAGATTGGAGCTGAAATCTATTCCTCCAAAAGCACAATAGCAATTATCCTTAAATATATGTAATTACTATTATTATTAATTTGAATATATATGCTCTAATGTGTTTTATAAGAAAATTTATAATTTTATATATTTATAATTTTTTTTCAAATCATAAAAAAAAAAAAAATTTAAAAAAAATTTAATATATAATAACTTTAAATCATAAATTTATATTTCTTTCACTTAGTCATTTAAAAAGGTATATTTTCACTTTAATGTTTATATTATATAATTTTATAATTATTAATAGTCATTTAATTAAAATAATATAATGTTAAACTAATAAAAATAATTATTATTGTTAAATGGAGCATAAGGGCTACACCCATTAGATTAATAATAAAAGTTTTTACATATGTTCATAAAAAATCACTATAAAAACATAAACCATATACTATCCTGACACATATCATACTTTCATTGCCACATATCCTAGTTCACAACCAACACATCCTAGACTGACTATTATATTAAAAATTTTGCTAGTAGGAAATGGAGAAAGACTATTGTTCTACATATTAAATGACATAACTAATAACACTAAAAATACTATATATATATATATTTAAAAAGTCAATAGAAACCCACAATAGATACCGAGTTGACTAGCCATTTGAGCCTCTCGAGCCTCTAATTGAGCCTTTACCATGCATGCTCAATTACAATATGAATGATCTTTCTCGACACTAACCACCTTTGACATCTCCTTGGCTACTAGCACTTCTTTAATTTCTACACTAAATTCCTCTCCCTCTTCCCTATAGCTCATTAACCCTTCCTCCATTAGATATCGTTGCAACCAATCAACACCATCATTCGACATAATATCCAATATTTGTGTTAGAAACTACACACTGTTAGGAATAACAGTCCACAATACAATTGAGAGGTGTGTGTGTGAATTTTGTACCTAGTTGTAGACACAACACTTCAGTAAAACATTAGAGGTTAGCAAAAATTAAAATCTAACAAATAATTGAAACTATGCTAACCAGGCGATTTACTGCCTTCTAGTAGGTGCGAGTATGATGTTCTCATATTGGAATCGAGATCAATGACAATGCAACTCCTAAACGAAGGATTTAATGCTAAAGAATGAAAGACTATGTGAATGCAGATTATTCTATATTTTTATATTTTCTGTGCAATAGGATGAAAAACTGTATGAATCTAAGCTATATGAATGAAGTTGAGATTGAATGCAAATTTAATCTAAGAATGCTATGGATGAATATGAAAACTATGATATGAAACTATGCAAAATCTAATGATCAACTATGAAAGATCTCACAAATCGCCTGTCGCAAGTGCTCAATCCTTCAATCGCCAATTCGCGAGAGTAATTGTGCAAATTCGAGTGTTGATTAGGCAAGTAAAAATTGTGCAGACCTTTGTGAAGAGCTGAGCCTTGTTTTTATAGAAATCCAAGGCTTGAGGATACATTGAGAAAAACCATAAATCACTCTTGATAAACTCAGGTTGATTTTTGAGTTAACAAGAAATTAAGAATATTTAATTCATAAAGTCATGCAAAAGTAGTTTTTATCTCAAAATAGAGCTTTAGTTCTCTTTTTCAATTCATCATCAGATGTTGAGTTTCAATTTTAAAATTGATTGTTAATTTTTAGTTGTCTGCTTTTCTGATTGTGCATGATTTAATTATAAATTAATTAAAAATAAAGTGATTTATTCTCAACTTAACTGATTTTTGAAATTAAAACAATCGATTTATGGGTTAATCAATTATTAAATCAAACTTTTATTCAAAAACTATATTATTAAATATTGACAACTGACTTTAATTAATTAAATAGGAATTTAATCAATTAGTCATAAGATTTTTGATTTATTGTCAAAATTAAATAATATAATTAAGAATAAATAGAATTAAATTTAATTAAACAATTAAGTGGCAGTATTAAATCAATTAATTAAATATTCAGAATATTCAATTAATCAAATTTAAGATAAATAAGATTTATCGCCAAATAATATTTAATTAAAGATAATTAGATAAATTAGGAATATTTCTAGGAATATTCCCCGATGCAGAATTTAGGATAATCAATTAGATTCGATAATGTGCAGATGTACCTTAGGTTAGGACTTTTGTATCAATTTCATTCGATTTGAAGATGTAGGAGGTTAATGAACCTATACCCCATTTTTGGGGTATTACATTTTGCCCCTCTTTGAATTACTGTGCAAAGCATAGTGGTTCAAAGAGTAGTCTATGTTTGATAAAGATGTATGAAATTGATTTGAAAGAGATTAACCGATTCCAAGATAGAAACCGATTGAAAGATTTAAAGATTCAAGATTTGAGATTTAGGTCCTGAGTGACCAGAGATAATGTTAACCATAGCAACAATGAACCAATGATTACGAAAAAGTGTCAAAACACTTGATTCTGAACCTTATGATTGCGAAGAAGTGAGTGACCGATTCCAGACCCAAATGTCCTTGTATGAATCATATTGGTATCACATCCTAAACCCATCAGTTACGAAGAACCAAGGAAATGATGCTAATGAACCGATAGTTACGAAAAGCTGATACAATTTATAAGATAGATTAGGATACTAGATTGCAATATATTTGCCCCAAGCGACGAGGACTTTAGATGAATCAGCAACTAGACGTGGTTGTTGTCTTGATTTTTGAGAGAAAGATTTGATTGACAGAATTGAGTTACAGACTTTGAATTATGTGCAATACCATGCCCCCTTCGGGATTAAAATTGAAATCTGACAAGAAAAGTCAGCGTTATAGTTTAGAAGCATGTTAATTGATTTGAGAAGTGGTTATACACGTTTGAGAATGCGTTCTGCATCATTTGGAGGTCCTGGAGACCAAGTTTGACTAGATCTAACCATGAGGTGACCATGGGTGACCAAGTTAAAATTTTGATAGTTTGATGTAAGATAATCAGTTAAGTTGAATTCTAGATTTCTATGATGATTGAAGGTCGATTATGCAAGTAGTTAATAATATGAATGATCTCAGATTTTGATTTTGATCCCGAATAAGGATTCTACTTGCTATTTCATTGGAGGAACCTTCATATAATGCTCAGTCCTTGTGTCATGTTTAGAATTTTTGGTTTTGAAGAATCGTTTAAGTGTTTAAGCCTTTTGTGAGATCATGCAAAGTGAAAAATGAAATGCATAATGAAATGCAAATCTAGGACCTAGGACCTAGTCACTAATCATGTGTCGATTTGTTGTCATCATTGGACTTTTAGGTAACCGGATAAATTAATACAATGCCCACTAGTTATGAAACCATAGATATATGAATATCGATTTGTATGCGTAAGAATCAATACAACACCCACTGGCTAGGCAACCATGGACATATGAATATTGATTTTATTTTTAAAATGTTGGATTAGATATAAGCACCAAGGCACAAACTCCAGGATGACCTGAATATCATGTCCATTTTGATATAGAAATTTGTATAAGCATTAGAACATAAACATCCCGATGACCAGAATATGCCTTGCATTACAAACACATCAAACAGTCAAGAGATCATTCTAAATTCAATGTGAATTACCCGTAGTGACCCTTTATCGTTTACATCCTTAGGCAAGATTGCGTTTCACAGTAGGAGAAAGAACTCACTCAAAAAGAAAATAGTTAGATCAAACTCCCTTGAATTTTTTGAGTATCAATGGTCGAGGTACTCATGGCCATCCAATACGAGATGGAGGCTCTTACAGATGGACACCATTTCAATCTAGAATTTCCAAAGTTGTTAAATTTTCACATACAAGCAGAAGACAAAGAAAAGATTATGCCCCCAGTCATCACTCTCTAAATCCTGTAAAGGACATCATCGAAGAGCTCGAAGAGACACAATATGCAAAAATCTCAATGCAAATTAGTACGCATACAAGGAGATAAAAGCATGTAAAAAGCATAGATTATTTTCAATTTGTGTTTGATTGCATTGTTGTAGATGCAAAATCCTTTTTGGAGAGGAGACTGACTAACTGACTCGGATAAAGCTTCAAAGGAATCTCACTGGATATGACTCATCTAAGATGTATTGGAGGCCATAGGATATGACATTGATTGCCCCCAAGTTTGATCATTGATAGGATACAGACACTTGAACTTATTGGTGTACAGACCGACTTTATTGAAACAAGGATAGCAGAAACAAATAAGGAGATATGTACAAACTAAAGCAAGACTGAAAGCTGGGAAAGACCAAGATTGCATTGATAGATGGAGCATTTTAAAACAAGTGGCACCCATTTGCTAGGTTTTCACCATCTTGGCAGAGATTCTATTTTTGCTACCAAGGCCCCTGTTTCCAGGTTTTCACCAAGGCACTTTTTCTCATTTTTTTGTATTTTTCATTTTTTCATTTTTTTTTTATATTTTTGGTATTTTTTCAATTTTTTTGATATTTTTGGTATTTTTCAATTTTTTTGTGAATCATCAAGGCGCCTATTGCTAGATATTCACCAAGATGTTCATTTTTTAAGGACTTTTTTTAGATTTTTTAGATTTTTTAGGACATTTTACCATAGACTGAATGCCTTAGGCGTAGAATTTCTTCAAATGGAGAATGTTGATTGGTTCTTGGAGCTATTATCCTTTAGTCATTAAGAGTTGATAGGTACCAAAACCAAAAGTAGCAGTGATAACAAAGGGACCCAGCCAATTGGGTTCTAACTTCCCCTTGCATTCTCTATGTGATTGATTTTTAGGATTCTCTTTCAAGACTAGAGCACCAACCTGAAATTCTCAGCATCTGACTTTCTTGTTGTAACCTCTAGACATTCTCTTCTGATACACTCTGAGATGATCATACGTTGCTTGTCTGCGCTCATCTAGTAGTTCAAGTTCTTACAACCTATACACTTTGTAGTCATCATCAGTTACTAGATCATGCATTCTGATTCTTAGTGATGAGATTTCAACCTCAATAGGTAGTACCGCTCAGTATGTACATATTGGAATTAGGAGAGATGGGTACTGAGAGGGGAGGGGTGAATCAGTGCCTTCAAAAACTTTACTTGTAAACCTTTCAGATCTATAATTATAAACAGTGATAACCGATCAAAATAACTTGAATCTAATTGCATGAATCATTCATCCACTTAAGTAAGTAAACAACATGAAATCAATATCACAATCACATGACACAAGTATTTTGGTAATGCAAAAACCCTTGTTAGAAGGTAAAAACTACGGTGGGGATGACACCCACAAATTCTTCACTACTGCAGATAGAAAAGGTTTGCATGTTAGGGCTACAAAATTTGATCACTTCTGGTGATCTCACCCTATTAGGAGTGACATGTTAGATTGACTAGATCTACCTAGTTATAGGATTTTAACAACACTAATGAAGTGTGCACTTGATTAAGAGATTTACATAAGACTATTAAGTCTACTCTGTTAAGAGATTTTATCCAAAAACTCTATTACAATTGTCAGAAAGCAATAGGTAATTATCTGCTATTTGACACTCAATTATCTGATACAGATCTATAAGATTTGATAAAATTATCACCTTACTTGTGATGAATCTCTGCTCTAAACTGCTCGGTAGCCTCTGCTGATTTTGCTCAATCTGATTTCCTTTGTACTCGATTCTTCTCTGTTAACTGATAGACTTGAAGATAGGCAAATGCTTCAAGTGATCTGTGATTCATATATCAGTTCTTGTCAAAAAATGATGCAAACACAAAAATATATAATGTTTTATTTTTGCCTCTTTAACAAAATTAGGTTACACAATATACTCATAACCCTAAGATCTACGGTGTACAATAATAACCTAGATCATCTATTACAAAAGATATACATTGTATTTAATGAATATCATTACATTAAATGTTCCTTGATCTTGGTAAAATGTTTTTTAAACTGTTGTAACTGTTTGCATAGAAGAATGTGCCATTCCTGATTACTATGTTGTTTCCTGTGATCCTCGGTAAACACTGTGTAAACTGATTGGTGTATACTGCGATGCTTGGTGTTTACTGTTTGTCGGTGTCGGTGTCTGTTGGTGCTTAGTAAACTGTCTACTGCTCGGTTTACTGCTTTACCAACTAGTCTATTCTACTTTATGTTACTGATTAGCTCACTTTAAGTGACCGACCGATATCTTTACACACCTTTGGTACTAATGACAACCTTAAAAGCTCAATAGAGATAACAATCTCCCCCTTTGGCATTAGTATCAAAACTTTGAATGTATATAGACAAAATTTTCTATGTAACTTATATCTCCTTATATCTCCACCATATACATATAAACATCAAAAATTTCTAAGTACTAAGTAATCCCCCTCGGTGCATGCTCTTGGTAATATATAGTATACATAGCATCCATGTACATAATATTTGGCATAATAGCATCTGATACATTGTTTTCCCCCTTTTTGATAGTAATGCCAAATACAAAATTGAGGTAATATACTCACAGCTTGTCAAAAATTGACTAATGGGTTTTCTTCACTGACTCCAAGAGGTTTTCCCATTCCTCTTTAAAGTTGGTGAGAGCAATATGCTCAAGACCAACTTGTGCATGCATGTCAAAGATGTTTTCTAACACCGAAATTTCTAGTGTTGCAACTAATAGCTCGGCTTTGACAATATGTGCTTCAAAAAATTTTAAGCACATAACACCTTCACTTAGCCAAAAATATAATGTTATAAATTATACCCTATGTACTTCATCGCATAACATCTTCACTTAGCCAAAAATCAAAATTCCACCTAAACCTCCTTCTCATTGTTCTTGCCTTGTAATCTCCCTTATCTAGATTCTCAACCACGTAGCATGTTAGGTTCAGGAAGCATGCACACCATGTAGATGTTCATGCAGCACACATTTGTCCCATGAAATTATAGACTAAACGTGGTCGTTGAGATGTGTTACACCTATTTTTGGCAATGTAACACCTTCGTGGACAATCCATCAATGTCAGGGAATCCTTTGGCCATGTTTAAACTACATTTTTTGCCTCATTTTCCCACTCTTGGCACATTCTTGGTCATTTGAATAACTTTCTCATACTCTCTTAGCATTTTTGGTCACTCTCTTAAGCTCTCTCTACCATTGTTGACAATTTTCTAGCTCATTGATCTCATTGTATTATTTCTCTAGTACTCTCCTTCATGCACACAAACTCAATCTTGCCTTCAAATCACCAGGCTCCAACTTCTTAGCTTTGAAAGGGAGTGATGTTACATCCATTTACTTTCATTCAATTTAGCATATGATAGTTCTTGATCATTTTCATCTTTATTGCTATCATTTTATCATTTATTGGTTTATTTATTATCGAATCGATCAAATCTTGGCTGTCCTTGGAGATCGAAATACCCAAATGGGGGTTTGAATTTGATAGGTCTCTAAAACAAAAAAACCCAACACTTTTTCTTGTCATTTTGTGTGTAGGACCAAAAGAGGGAATAGATTAGTGCCTTGGGATTCTTCTGCCTCCAAGTTTTAAGGTCTCATCTTTCCTCTTCCTTGCTTTAAAGTATTTATTTTACTTCATTGTTTGATTTCCATCATTTACGTTTATTGTGCCTTTTAATTCTATTAGATTAGCTATTAGTCTTGCACCTACTGGTATCAATTTCAATGCATTGTTGGTATAGAACATACATGCTTCGCCTTGGCATCCCAAATTCATGTTGTAATTTTAGACTCACACTGGGGTCCATGATAGTGAGTTATGGATTTAATCAGACAATCTTGACCATCAACTCTTTTACTTCTAGCAATTAAAATACTTTTATCATCTCATAGCATAAGGTTATCTTTGTTTTATTTATATTGGATTCACATTTAAATCTTAATCTTGGTTTTTTAAATTGATCTCCCCAAATCACCAGAAAACTAGTTAAGTGAGGTGGTACAAGGGTCATTTCACTCTTTGGGATTTCATCAATCTCAAGGGCAATAAATTCTTTTCTCCAGACTTATACCTTTGTGCAATTTATCCATAAATTCATTTAAATATTCTGGCATTTGGCTTCCTTCTCTCACACCCTTTTCCCTTTGCAAATGAAGGCCTTGATGCTTAGTGCAGATTTCTCCTTACAAATCACTATTCTACAATATAATCTCCAAGCCAACTCTAAAAATCAAAGCAATTTTCTAATATGCAAGTGCAAAGCCAAGCTTTGAAGCTAATTTGTAGAGTATTGGTTCAATAGGAATTCTTGATCTACATGTTATAATTTAGACAATAGTAGAAGTTTTTTGATGATCTAGAGGATGACCATTATGATGGCCATTGTGTTGTTACCATGGTTTTGGACTAGAAGCTCCATGTTGTACACGATAAAGACATTACTTCTATAGCTACTTAGGTCCTCTCTCATGACACAACTGTAAAAAATTTATAGCAACCATAACTTCTTGTTGTGCCCATGTGTTCTAAACTACACACTTTATGTTGATGGAGGCAATTGTTATGTTTAGTCAAAAGATGTCTCAACTTCCTCCTAATGGATATCATTTAGTTGGTATTTTTTCTATCAGTCTTATTATCATTAGATGTTTTGTTTGACATGTTCAATAGGTTATTTTTTGTTTGATAATGTACAATAGGAAAAGGGAAGCAATGAAAAAAGGATAGATCACCTTTCCTTTCCAAGATTGCACATTTGGAAGGAAGATGCCCCCTTATAGGCTCAATAGGTGACTCGAGTTAAATGGGGAAAATGATTTCCTTTGCTAAATATATAATTTTGAAATGAAAAATGATAAATAAAGACAAAAATATAGATTCTGAAATATTTGAATGCATCTAGAAACAAAATAGGAAACAAGCAACTTCATATCTAAATAACTAAGAGATAGAATATTGGAAGTACTTGTAATGAATTTTATGATCCCAACATTGTAACTTGTGTGTTTGTCTAATTTGAGCTTGTTTTTTCTACCCAAAAATTTCAGGGTTGCTCTGACTATTTTTTATATGCCCCAAAAAGTTATGATACCTCTATAACTTATTCTTGCACATGGGAAAATGAGGAAGAAGGTGGGAAAAATGGGCTTTCCATGGTCAAACCTTTGTTTAAGCATCAACCTTGAAAATGTAATGAAATTGCATAAAGGAAAGATGAAATAGAAGCTAGATCTAAATCACAAATCACCTCATGCCTTGATGACACAATGCCTTTTTGGATGTAATCACAAAATGTTAATGCAATAGCTTTGACTTTTAAAAAATCCAAAAGGAAATCATGAAAGATAAGCCTTGTGAAATAGATGTTGTAGTTTTCCATAATGTTTGATGAAAAAGAATAATGCTTTGAAGACTTGAATACCTTAAGAATGCTTGGATGCCAATTGTTTGATTTCTTGATCATGAATGCTTCAGGATAGTAATTGATACCAAAATGAGGAGAGGTAGGTTGTTTATATACCTCTCACAACATCTCAGGGGTTAAAACTCATCTAGGACGACTGTGGATCCAAATCATCCACTAAATTGCCAAGATGGGGACCCAATTCAAAATTGGGCCCAATCTTTAGGGTATCATCTAATCAGGGCCCAAATCAGGACCATGGGTCCTAAGCAATGAAAGGATGTGGGAAAATAGGGTATAGCCATTTTGAAGGTTGAGGGAGAACATAAATGCCATAAATGGTGATATAGGGCTTAGGTGATGCGATGAATTGTGGGATTAGAGGAAAAATAGAGGAGCACACTTAGAAATAAGGGCCTACATCGAGTTTTGAAGAGTTTGAATAAACATAGGACTTATAATATTAATTTAAAGGTCCAAGGAGAGAACATGAAATCAATGTGGGAACCCATGCATACTAAAATGGGGCTAAAATGAGCATCTAATTATAGATGCTAACTTTTTAGGATGGTACATTTAGCTCCCCCTTTAGTGGGAGGATGAGTCTACCTCACACTCATAATACAGTAGAAGAAAGAGAGAGAAAAATATGAACATGTAGTCATGGACAAACTGCAAGGAGATAAGATGTCTCTAAGTTTAAGGACACAAGCCTTTAAATCAAGGATCTTAACTTTTACATCCATCTGCAAGGATACATAAAACAAAGACCAAAGCCTAATTCTTACTAAGGCTCCAAGTCAACTAGTTGATACCTAAGTGAAGGAAATGTTTCTGCCACTAGTATCACACTCAAAAAGCTATTGCAAAAGCACAAGTGACCACATAAAAAGAGAAAGAGTGCACACCAAAGATAAGAAAAGACTCCATGATCTAATCAAATAGAAAAATGTACTATGTTATGGAACCATGGAGGAGAGAAAAAGAACCTTGGATGACACATGCTAGCCAATTGTGTTGTGCTAGGTGATCCATGAGAGAGAAAAGAAAGAGAGAGAAGGGGTAAATGGTCTAGAAAATTGTGTTATGTAACAAGGGAGTAGATGGTCTAGTGTGTGCTAGTCAACTCATGAAAATCTCTGCAAATGAGAGTTTGAATGGTCTAGAAAATTGTGTTATGTTAGACAACCAATCTTGAAAATGTGTGCAAAAAAGAGGTCAAATGGGCTAGAAAGTTGTGTTATGCTAGTTCAACCAATCCTAAGGATAACCAAGGAAAGCATTGTATGTTAGGAAAATTGCCAAAAATGTGTAAAGGAGTGTTTGGCCCTAACAAGTTGTATTATGCTAGTGTACTCTACCTGACATGCTTCAAGTAAATAAAACACTTTCAATAAGCAAGCCATATATGATGAACTACAACTAATTTAGAACTTGATTGAAGAAACTGTGATTTAAGATCACCGAGCAAATTGATTAGATATTTAATATGATTAAATTAGTATTATGTTGTCATTGATGTCAACTAGTTTGACAGTACTTATCGTGTAAGTTACTATACCGATACATCTGTAGTAAAGGAGTGAAAGAGATGAAGAACATAAATATCTACATGAGGAAGATGGATATGACAGATGAGGATAAGGAATACATTGAGTAACTTGTTGATGAGTCTATGACTTTATGTTATTGAATTAATTATGTTTCATTCATCTATGATGAGGAAAAGAGCTGAAAGACACAAAGCAGTGTTGTCGGTTGATGAAGCACTTTAGTATACACCGAAGGAGTGTAGTGTATACCAAGCATAGTGTTAACCGAGCTTGTGTTCACCGATGAATTTCTTTGTTAACCGAGAAGAACAAAATGAACTAAATGACTAGTTTAGCCAATAAGATTGATGAGTTTGCAAGTGTATGAATTCGAGGTAACAGATAATGTTTGTTACACAGATCGACGACTAACAAAAATTAAGGAAAGATCTAAAGGATGAGAATCAAACGTGTTATTGACACAAGTGCCGAGGTATGTTTAAGAGGCAAAATCAATGACAATGATTAAGCGGCAAAATCTGATGGAGCAGAAGAAAATGATTTACATGTCTATATAAGAGACTGGAGATTTCACTACAAGGTGGTGATGTCGAAAGAGAAGAAAAATGTAGAATCATCGCGTGAACAAGTTTTCATGCATTCTGATCATACTGGTTAAGGAGAACCCTACTGCAGAGCATTACTGAGTGATAAAGAGTGATTACCGATGGACAGTAAGTTGAATAATGTTTGAAACATAATTGATTTATTGATCAGAAATATTTGTATGGGCTGAACATTGATCTGTAATTTGCAAAGGAAGTTGTATTAAGTCAGATAACCTACTATTACATATTTAACCATTGTAAATAGTCAAATCTCTTAATCGAGTGGACTAAGAAAGTCTTATTATGTATCATTCATAGAATGAGCATTGTTATCCTGTCAACCCCAGAGTGACTACTGGTTGGACGATAACGGTTGGTCTTAAATCCTCTAACAAGGTCACACCTAACAATGTGTTTGTAACCTTTAACAGGGTTGGGTCTTCACCGACCTCACTTCAGAAGAGTGAATATTTTGGGTTGCTGATCCTAGGTGGTTTTTCCCTTCACAGGGTTTCCACATTAAATCTCTTGTGTTATGTGTTGATTGTGATATTTGTTTTGATGTCATATTTACATGTTGCATATTTGATTTGATCGGTAATTGTTATAAGTTTTAGACTGGTAATTGGTAAATGCACAGACAGTAAAAGTATTTGAAGTTACCGAGCAGCAATAATTGAAGTATTTGGTTTTTGGATTATACATTTTGAATTGGGACAAGTGATTAACTGATTCACCCCCCTCTCAGTTATTCTAACAATATATGCCCCCCTTAAGATGGAAAAATAAGACTATTTTGACATCTTAAGGAAAACATAAAGAAGGATAAAGCACCTTTAACACAAAGGAGGTGTCCCACAAGCAACATCCAGTCCAAGCCAAAGAGGTCATAGCTCATATGAGGTCAAGGAAAGGATGAATGCCAAGAGATACCATGCAACAAGTGTAAAGGGATCCTTTTGAAGGATTTTGAAAAGAGATCTGGAACAAGAAGAGAAGAATTTCCACCTTCCCTATTGCTAGGTGAAGGGATTCTTAAGGAAGGATGAAACACTTTTAGCCACCAAGTAAGGGATTTGTTCACCATAAATACCCAATTGTGAACAAAGAAGAGGTTATGATCAAGGATACATACCTCTTGTATAAGAGAGAATCCCTAATGTAAACCACCATTTCTATGTAAGGTTAGATATCACGAGATAAACAAATGCCACTTAATCAAGGGAAAGTGGATCCTTAAGAGAAGGATGAGAGATTGATATACTACCATTTTCCCCCAAGTGTGGAGACAAAGATAAGGAGAAGGAGGATCTATTATGTTACTTGTTAATTATGATCACACCTAAAATTGTACCACCATGAATGACAATGAGCCCCCAATGGAGAGGCTAACAATGTCACATAATGTGGAGCAACATAATAGGAAATTAAATGTTATTCAAAGTAATCATAATTGAAAATTAACTCATTGTGACATGTTATATGAATGATATCATAATCAATGAGTTTTTAAATTTTGTACTGCAAAGTTTGACATTCATTAGTACAGTGGTCATGATATCGATGATACATACAAAAGGGAAAATTAAAAAGGTTTTGACTATGCTTCTACTTTTTGTTTAGGTCAAGTAATCAACATAGCATGAAGAAGGTTAGGTGAAATGATTTCTTTATTAAAGGTAGGTATTGAAGGAATGTTAGATGATAAAGGAATTTACAAAGGAGGGGGTTTGAGATTGAACACTTCCATGGGTTTCTCATGACTCTCAAATATTTTTTGCATACACCCTAAACCATGTTGAAGATTAGTAGTTGAAATGTTAGGAGAATTGGGTTGAACAAATGAAACATTAGACAAAGGATCCTGTGCTAAAATTAGGAACTTTGTATTCACCCAAAAAAGATGATGTAAAATCTAATTACCCCCAATCATCTTCTAAAAGGGCTCTTGTAGGAGAAGTGTCTTTAGGAGGAGAAGATATGTTTTGTTGAAATTTTATAGGAATGGATGAAGAATCAAATTCAGTTCATAAACAATTTAGGATCTTATCATCAACAACAAGGGTATACATGATATTTTTATTGATGAATTTCACTTTGTGATGAAGTGTTGAAGGAACAACATGCATAACATGTAACCATGGTCATCCTAAGAGAAGACTATAATTAAGAGCATTGGGTATGACATGAATAGGTGTTTGTAAAATAATAGGACTCACTTTAACAATACCCTAGGTTTGTTTAGAAACATTATCAAAACAATGGATGGATTAGAATCACATTTAATTGATAAAATATTCGCCTTAATTTTATGCAACAAATAAATGCTACACACATAAGACCAAATACATTATCAACTAAAGTTCTTCAAATAAGATTATCTTTGATAAGGACAACAACCATAAGAGAATCATGTTGATCTTGAATTTCTTTACGAGGCAACTCATCTTGAGAAAACACAATTTGAGATTTGTTATTGGTCGCATTCATACATTCCAATATGGAAGTTATATTAGCTTGCATAGGAGGTGGGGTTGTCATGTTTCTCGAGACTTGTTGCAATGCTTCATTGAATATGTAGGTGAAGTTTGAAGAAGCTCCCAAAGAGATATCTTGTTAGGAGTAGCATAGAGTTGTTCTACTACATCATATTTGTTTCCAAGATCTTGAGGGAGATGTGGTGTAGGAGGAAGCACTGGTTGAGAAGTAGGAAGAGATGGAGAACCAACCAAGCTTGTAGGTTGTCTATTTTTCTTATGTTATAAGTGTGAGAAACCACATGATAGTTAAGTTTTTGAGTACCTTCCACCACAATGACTAGTTTATTTTGAAGTGGATAGGTATCTTGATGAAGATGGACAACAACCTTAGGATTTTCAATACCCAAAATATTGACAACATTGACTTGATCAAAATCTTGATTGTTTATGGGTTTATCACTAGAAGGGAGAGCATCGAGGAAAGTGGTAATGATATTATCCTCCTCTTCTAAAGAATCCTCATGGTCAGGATAATCTTTAGAATGGAGATTAGGGATTTCCATTAATGCTTTATCTCTAAAAGGGATGTCAAATGAAGGTAAGGTGATATTAATAAAGGTTTCTATAATATCCTCCTCTTGCTCCAAAATATCATTAAGGCTTCATTTGTAGAGGTAAAATTATTGAGATGAATAGAAGGTAAAGTGTCCTTAAGGGAATGAACAATCATATCAATTTCCTCTACTATAACATCATTGTCCTTCACCAAGGTACCCTCATGGGGGAGATGAATATCAAGGAAATAATCGATATCATTTTGTAATGATTCATCCCAAATAGGGAGATCATTGAGAAAATGATTATTATCTTGCCTCAATATGTCTTCATAAAAAGGAGAGTCCTTAGGAGAGAAAAATGAAATTAATCTAAACAAAATATTCATTATGAACAAACAAAAAATGACACGAGCAAAATGTATGAAACAATATGTATATTTTTCCAATGCAAATGCATAAACAAGAAATGAAAGGATCTATATGAAATGCAATGATGAAATGATTTTTTTTGTTTTTATCGCTCTAAATGAAATGAGAGACAACAATATGAAATTTTTATGTTCTTTTTATTTTTTTTTGAAAATGAATGCATAAAATGAAACAATGTAATGCATACAATTAAGATCTAATGTAAATAGTGATTAATGCAATGCATACAAAGTAGATCTAGACACCATATCAAAAGTATGTAAGAAGAGTCAAGTTCACCAAAATGTATAATAGGAAAATGGAAGCAATTCAAAAAGGATAGATCAGCTCTCCTTTTCAAGATTATACATTTGAAAGGAAGATGCCCCTAGAGGCTCAAGAGGTGACTCAAGCGCTAAATGGGGACAATGATTTCCTTCATTAAATATATAATTTTGAAATGAAAAATGAAAAATAAAGATAGAAATATAGATTATGAAATATTTGAATGTGTCTAGAAACAAAATAGGAAACAAGCAACTTCAAATCTAAATAACTGACAGACAAAATGCTAGAAGTACGTGTAATGGGTTTTTTGAGATCTTGAAACAGTAACTTGCTCACCTATCCAATTTGAGTATGTTTCTAATGGTATCTATAGGTCAATTGTGTCAACCTCTACCTTAGTTTTCTACTTGAAACTTTCAGGATTTCTCTAACTATTTTTTATCTTCCTGAAAAAGTTATGATAGTTTTGTTGCATGTTCTTGCACACAAAAAAATGGGGAAGAAGGTTGGGAAAAGGGGTTTACCTTTTTCAAACCCCTATCTAGGCATCAACCTTTAAAATGTAATGAAATTGCATAAATGAACACTGAAATAGAAGCCAGACCTGAATCAAAAATTACCTCACACCTTGATGATGCAATGCCTCTTTGAATGTGATCACAAAATGTTAATGCAATAGCTTTGACTCCACAAAATCCTAAAAGGAAATCATGAGAGATAAGTCTTGTGAAATAGATCTAGTTTTCCACAATGCTTGATGAAAAATAAGAATGCTTTGAAGATTCGAATGCTTGAAGACCTTGAGAATACTTGGATGTCTGATTTCTTGATCATGAATTCAATGGATACCAAAATGAGGAGAGATAGGGTGTTTATATACCTCTCACAATATCTTAGGGATTAAAACTCATCCAAGCTAACTAGAGATCCAAATCCTCCACTGAATTGCTAGGACAGGGACTCAACTCAAATTTGGGCCCAACCTTTGGGATATAGCTAACCTATACCATCCAATCAAGGCCCAGATCAAGACCATGGGTATCGTTCGAAGAAAGGATGTGGGAAAATGGGGTATAGCCAATTCTAAGGTCAGAAGACAACACAAATACCATAAATGGTGATATAAGGCTTAGGTGATGAGATGAATTATGAGATTAGAGGAAAAATAGGGGGTACACTTAGAAATAAGGGCTTACCTTGAGTTTTGAAGAGTTTGAATCAATACATGACTTATAATATTAATTTAAAGGTCTAAGGAGCAATAGTAGAATATGGAATCAATGTGGGAACCCATACATACTAAAATGGGGCTAAAATGAGCATCTAATCATAGATGCTAACATTTTAGGATGGTATAGATAATATCCAGGTTATTATTATTTTCACTAGTAACTCTTTGATTTAATTTGACTTTATAATTCAATCTAAAGATCCATATAACTATGCCTTCTAGATTTTCCTGAATGATCTCCCTCTAGAATACTGGAGGGAGATATTATTTGTCAGATCAGAGGAAACCTAGGTGTAGCTCTTGGAATGAAAATGGGAAAAGAAGATTCTACACTTCTTATAAGAATCAAACTAATCTCGATTGACCCAATTATGATGAAAACTCATCTTTAAAAAAGTGTGGGTAATTGGAGATAGGAAATCAAACTAGAAAAATAATTATATAATTGCCTCCAATGCAATAACAAAACCAACCCAATGGAAGAATTCCCTAAAAGCACTCAAAAAATTTGGAAGCAAAAATCGACAAAGGGCACAAAAAGAAATATTGAGAAACAACATTAGGAAACAAAATTTACAAAGAAATAAGACTTAATTCCAAAGGAAGTATCAACCTAAAGAATCACGAAAATTGAAAATTAGAAAGAAACAAATTTTATAGAGGAAGAAGATTTAATTCTGAAGGGAATATTGACCCAAGGAATCACGACAATTGAAAATAAGAATTTGGCATCAATGGAAGCGAAGGTAGATTTATCAGATTCCATATTGGAAAAATGGGAGGAAAAATTATAATTGGAGGCTCCAATAGAAGCAATCAATTTGGTGATGGAGCAAGAAATAGATTTAGAAGAAAGAAGGAATAGAATGCGGAACGTATGCAAGAAAATGTTAGAAAATTTAATACAAACACAGTTAAGGTTGTGGCAACAAAGGAAAATCCAATGCTAAACCACATTCATATGGATTTCAACATCAATGAACAAACACAATAGAGAAAGTATTCAGAAAAAGTAGCAAAGGAACATGAAATGGAATCAAAACCAAAGGAAACAATAGATGTGTTAGACATTTTAGAACCCAGAAGCATTAGTTAGACCACAACACATTCTCAAGAAAATGGTCCATACAAAAAGTTCAAGGGAAGGAAAGTGTTGGAGTACAATACCACTGAGAGGGAGGTTGAATATGTAGTATAACAAATCTAATTCAATTTCAATCTTTCACTTTAATAGGCTTAGAACAATGTGCAATGAAAGTAGAAAATATAGCAATACAAGTAAGACACACACAAAGAATATGACACAAGATTTTTCCTAAGTGGAAACCCTCTAGGGAATAAAACCACTCGAATTGCCTCACAGGCTTATGTAAAATATCCATATAACAATGCCTCACTAGTTGTACATATGTCTCACTAATAGTCTTTTTCAATTTCTCACTAGCTATAACTCATTTAACAATGTTTGATTTTCATACGTAGTCAAAATGTTTGTAGAAGAATGGTAATCACAACTTAATGCAATACATCATTAAGTATATGTGACACCCTATACTCAATAATGAATTATATCAAATCAAGACAATTGTATTCTTCAACAAATATTACTACTTCTGAAACCAATTGAATAATATATTGCATATACAATGAATGTTTCATGTCAATCACAATCTATTTCTCAATATAATGATAATGTTCTCTGAATGATACATATATAGTTTTCCTTACAAAGAAATTGTAACAATTCTACCATGGAACTAATTCTCTTGAATTATTTGCATAACTATTCACATACAAATGAATCCTTTAAACAAGCAATCAACTTGTTTTGAATAAGTAAACTTGTCTTCAAAAATAGATTCTTAATAATGAAATCACTTAATAAAATCTTTTGTTTCTCTTTTAATGAATCCAAAGTAAGTTGTCTCATCGTATTAAGAATGAGTGATTGTCACTAAAGAAACCTTCCACATGTCTTAAAAACAAAGTGATGAGAATTTCTAAGAAAATCCCTTAAACGTGTAATTAAGATAAAGACCAAACAAAAAAATACCTAAAAGGATCTTGATAGAGATTAATTTTAAAAAAAGTAGCATTACCCAACTCGGGTAGACGTGCCAGGGTTTGAACAAAAAGATTCTTGACTAGGGTTGAAGAGATTTTGAATAGAAGATAAGACTTAACAAAAAAATTGCTCAAAATACTCCATAGACCTGTAAGGGTACACATTAAACAAACCCTAGTTTGGAAACATGGTACAAAGATTTACATATTTGAAAAATATACATAATGAAGATAAATAACACAACATTACAAGAATATACCCAAATTTGTAAGCCCGAGATTTAAACAAGTGTCTAGGAAAAAACAAAAACTTACTTGACAAAATAAACCCTTTAACAGTTAAGACCTTGAAAGCTTTCTCTAATCAAGAAATTAATCACAGTCTAAACAAGATTCAAAACCCTTGACTTTAACAAGAATTGACAACAAATTTTCAAAACTTAACTAATGCTTCACAAATTTGACTAACTCACAAATTATAAGCTAAAAAGTATGACATAAGGAAGCACGGAGAGAAGACACCTTGTAACTAAAATCTGGCAACTTCCTTCACAAAATTTTCTCAATCTTTCCACAATCGCTAAACAACCCTCACTACAACTAAAAAATGGTTCCTTGGTTGTATGCCACAATCAAACTGAACATTCAACTTGTGATGATGCCCTGGCTCCATGCCCATGCCCTAGCTCAAGACCAAGCTTAGTGCATAATCAATGAAAATGAAATGTGTTTCATATCACAATGTTACAACATGTAGAAAGTAAAGGCATGCCAATTCATGCCATTAAACCACTTTAATGCGAACAACACAATCTTGGTACCACATTAATACTAAGTGTTGTAACAAAAACAACACAAAATTTCCTTCACCCCTAGGCAAAGCCGACCAAAAGGCTTGCCATAACCAAAGATAAATGATCCTTTTAAAAAAAATTCAAATGCTAAGACCATCAAGTTACTCATAGTGACTAAGAAGTAAATCACTTGTAATTTATCTTGGGTAACATGATTATGAATTTGTAGATCAAATTGAAAACCAATTCTAACATACATTTTGACTATGATTTTGAAATGAGCTTTAAAGTCAAATTAGGCATCAATGCTAATCAAACCAACTAACATTTAAACTAATTAAGTTCAAACTTGTCATCCTGGCAATATCCATATTAACAATGTATCACTGCAATCTGAAAAAGTCAATCATGCATCAAATTGTGAATTAAATGAATAAAAAGTACTGATCACTGCTCTGTATATATGCATCAAATATGTCTCATGTACCAAACTGATCTTTTCCATGTATGTCATCAAACAAAGTACTTCAAGTGCAAGTGTAATGTCTTGAATGACAAATGTTCTCAAGTGCCAAGTAATGCATTTTGAGTACTCGCATGAACAATGCATATGAATCTAAAACTAGTTAGTGTTTGGACATCAGGGACAAAAATAAAGTATAGGAGTAACAAAAAATCGATAGGAAAAAGAGGGAGGAAGAATCTTTGAAATGAGATTTGATTTCAATTAAAATGTATCTTCTAAGATTTAGACCCAACACCCTCCCTTGGGAAGAATTGAAGATTCTTACATGGAATGTTAGGGACCTAAACTCTTTTGACAAAAGACGCTTAGTAAAGCATCAATTAGAAATCAAAATATCTACATTATTCTATTACAAAAAAAAAAGTTGACAACAAAAGAACCAAACCAACTCCATAAATATTGCAATCATTGGAATTGAGAGTTTATGGAAGCCAATGGGCCATCTAGAGGAATAGGCATCATCTAGCAATCAAACCAAGTTCAAATTGGAATCACTCATAACACTCCAAACTAGAAAATGACACAAGTAAAAAATCATCCATACCTTCCTTCAATTTACCATAATCAACATATATGGGTCAACTAAAACAAAGGGAAAAAAAAGGTATGGAATGAACTGAGTCAATTTTTTTCATCCCTTCAAGAAGACTTTGTTGTAGGGGGAGACTTCAATGCTATTTTAGATCAGAAGGAAAATAAATTGATGGTGTAGGCCGAATCACTCTGGTACAAAAAGATTTTCTAAACTTCACCACCAAAAACAAGCTAATTGATTGCTCTCCAACCAATGGAAATCTCACTTGGAATAACAAAAGAATTAGTTTCACTTATATAGAAGAATGAAATGACCACTTTTTGTTATCTAAATAGTGGCTAACAAACCAATGTTGTCATCATCTCTAATCGATACTATTCCAATATCATATCGTTATCCAAACAAACTAAACATCTCAGAGCATAATTAGGGTCCAAAAACATAATTTAAGTTTGGATGGATGTGGCTTCAACTAGATTTAATGATGAGCCTCAGAGAATGGAGGAAAGAACCAATACTAGAAAAAGGTGTGCACGTGTATATATTTTATAAGAAATTAAAGAAACTCAAAGATAAACTAAAAATCTTGAACAAAACAACATTCAGTTACATTTTAAAAGCAAAAACCAGACTTGAAAAAGAACTAGGCAATGAAGTCATAAAAAATGGGATGATGTAGAAGGAATTCAAAAAAGAAAGAACTGTTCATTCATGAAGAAAGCTATTGGAGATCAAAATCTTGAGAGGTAAGATTAAATGAAGGACATTCAAATACAAAATTCTTTCATAGTACATTCCAAATCAAACAAAACTAAAATAGAATAACACAAATTGAAGATAATAACCAAGTTGTCATAATATATCCCAAAGAGATACAAAGAAGAGGAGTAAAATTTTGCCAACATATTCTTGGAGGACAAGGGGAGGCTAACAAACTCCGCAATAGATTCACACAATATATTTCCATGCTGATAACAACAAAGGATAAAATTTCTCATGAACCCAATTACAATTGAGGAAGTAAAAAAGTCCAACTGTAAGTAAAAAAAAGTCACATTTGAGATGCATCTAGATAAAGTACCAAGACCTGATGAATTTTCAACCGTCCTCTTTTAGATTGTTGGGATTTTATGGGAAAGGAAATATGGTAGCTAGTAGAAGAATCTAGGAAAAAGACAACTATACTCAAAGACATAAATATGACAAATATAGCCTTAAGTCCCAAAATATCAGAAGTAAAAATGTTCCCTGACTTCAAACCTATCTCCCTATGCAATGTCATATACAAAGATCATTTCCACAATTATGGCAAATAGGCTTAAAATCATTTTGCCAAAAATAATATCAGAAGAGCAAAGCGGCTTTGTACTAGAAAGAAAAAATACATATGGAATCATCACAACAGATGAAGTCCTTCACTCAATTCAAAAGTTGAATGTCAAAGGTATGATCCTCAAATTGGACATCAACAAAGCATACGATAAGGTAAAGTGGCTCTTTTTTAATACAAATCAAGAATCAAATTGGTTTATATAAGAATGGATTAAATGGATGTTAAGTTGCATATCCATCCCTAGATATTCAATTATTATAAATAGAACTCTATGTGGTTTTTTCTAACGAGAAAAATGATTAAGACAAGGAGATCTACTATCTGCTTCCTTTTCAGTATTATGGCATACACACTAAATAGAGAAATTCACAAACAAAATAATTAGGACTATAGGATCATGGTATTAAGATATTACAAGACTTCCCATCTTTCACACACCACTTTTTTTTTATTATGATACCCTCCTACATGACTCAATCACATATCTCAGAAGCAAAAAGAATTAAACAAGTCTTAAATAATAACATTGAAATATTAGAGCAAATGATTAATGTAAGAAAATCAAGTGTCTTCTTCTTTGATACTCCCAAAAGAACTCAACGTAGAATTAAAAAAATACTATTGGGTTTTACTAAAGAAAATCGGAATAACATAATAAAAAATACAAACAAAAAATTGTGAGGTGGAAAGTGAAGTGGTTATCCTTCATAGATTGAATCACCATGCTCAAATTCATAGTGTCAACGATAACTCTTTATTCTTTGTCATGCGTTGAATTACCTAATTGCCCAAAATAGAAAATCGCATCTATACAACAAAAGCTCCTATGGGAAGGGTAAAAATACCAGATGAAAATCTCATTAGTTTCATGGGACCAAGTCATGCGAGAAAAAGAAAATATAGGACTTAGCATATGTGACGCACAAATCCAAAATAAAGTCTTCAAAACCAAATTAGTTTGGCAAATGTATAAAAAATAGCAATCACACCTTAGTGTGCAATGGGTACATCGAAGATGTGTGGAATTTCAACTCTCTCTCTCTCTCTCTCTCTCTCTCTCTCTCTCTCTCTCTCTCTCTCTCTACTTATATATCATTACGTATCTCTAGATCTTTATGTCTCCTCGATATATATTTATCTCTACCTCTCTATCTATCTGCTTCTCCTCTCTCTTTATCTATACTTCTTATTCTCTATCTATCCATCTCCATCTCCATCTCCATCTCTACTATCTCCATCTCTATATCTGTCTTCCTCTTTATGGGTGTTTCTTTACCTCTTTCCCCTTCTATTTCTACCCTCTCTCTCTCTCTCTCTCTCTCTCTCTCTCTCTCTCTCTCTCTCTCCATATTTCAAACATAACATGATGTTATTCTAATCATTTCAATTAATTTTAATTGTAAAAATCAAAAGATAAATTAAAAATATTCTAATTTAATACAACATTAATATTAAGTTGATAAAAATATATAATTATAGTTGTAACTTAATATATATAATTATAATAATAAATCTAGTCTTAAATTTAGTTTTTACTTATAATTATTTAAAAAGTAGTAACTTTCACTTATTTCTATTAACAAAAGAATATTTAACTTTTTGATTAGTTTAACCAACTACAATAGAGAATTAAAAAAATTGTAAAAAATTTCTATAATTTTCTATTTTAATTATTATAAAAAATTGACATTTATTTATCATACTAATGATAGTAGGAAGAAAATTCATTTTTTTCTTTTTTTAAATTAAATTGTACAAATCATTATAACTATCCATCCTGCCTAAAACTATGTACGAAGTGATATTAAAGTAGACAATTTGACATGTTTTCAATTTTCCTTTCTCAAATAAAATATAATATAAAATCAATTTTTTTTTCTTATTTGTATTTTTGATGTACTAAATATTTTTAAAATTTCATAAATATATATTTAAATTATTATTATGTTATTAGTTTATATAAATAAAGTAAATATTTTTCATAAATAATATTTAATTTAATTTTTATTTTTTACAATAATGAATGTGTAATAGTCATATCATTATAATTTTAATATTATTTATTATATATTTATATTTATTATTTAATTTTTTTTATATTTAAACATTATAATATTATCTAATATGCTATTCGATTAGATTAAAAAAATTACTTTATATATTTTGAATAATTATTATATTTATATGGAGAAGTTACTTTTTCAAATATTATAATTATATTTATTGTATTTTATAATAATAAGTTAAAATATTGAGTTCTTATTCAGGAGATCCAAGTTCAATATTTAATATGAAATTTTAATTCTCATTGATGCTCTTCTAATGTGGTTGTAAGCTAGTATTAGACACATTGTTGTATTGGGAATAGCTTGTGTTGGTAACATTATTTACAAGTTTAATTAAATTACATCAAACAAATAATTATTTCTATAATTATAAATTAGTATATAATACAGAGAAAGTCTAAAAGACAAGACTAAATACAAACCATCCTCCACTAGTCTTGAAAGTAAAAAATTAATTTAGTTTATTTCATTTTAATATTTTATTATAATTATAATTTTATTTTCCAGATTCATTTTATTTGAGCCATTAGTAATTTTTATTCATTTTATTTAAAATTTTAATTTTATATTTACATTAATAATTTTATATTTGTTGATATTGAGTCTCTCTCTCTCTCTCTCTCTCTCTCTCTCTCTCTCTCTCTCTCTCTCTCTCTCTCTCTCTCTCTCTCTCTCTCTCTCTCTCTCTCTCTCTCTCCCTCTCGCTATTGCTTCATCTACAAATCAAAATAATTTAGTCATGCGAGAAAAAGAAAATATAGGACTTAGCATATGTGACCCACAAATCCAAAATAAAGTCTTCAAAACCAAATTAGTTTGGAAAATGTATAGAAATATGGGCTCACAATGGTGATTGACTGTTATAGTGGCAAAGATCAAATGATGTGACCAGATGACATTGAAGAATAGATAAGAGACAATGAGAAAGGATAAAGATAGAAGACAATTATGAAAGAAAAAGGTAAAAGCAATGAAGGTGTCTATCTTTAGTTTTTATTACCTTTGAATGGGCATTACTATTCATTGTTTTAGCATAGTGCTCAAAGATGTCATAAGGCTATACATATCCCAAAGAGTCACTAAGAGCATTAGGTATGGTGTTTTGTTTAAGATGAGGAAATGGATCTTAACACCTCCAAAATTGTCTGAGACAAGCAAGTCATAGACACATTGTGAAGGAGTAAGAGTTTCAAAATAGAGGATGAAGAATGTAAAAGAACATAAAACAAAAAGGAATGTTCGAAGTAGTGTGATTAAGTGATATCACAAGACAGTGAAGAATGCAACAAAATTGTAAAATAGATGATACAAATAATATCAAAGCAATGGTATGATCAAATGAGGATCATAATAGTGATCAACATTGTTAAAATGTGCTTAAAAATAATGATCAAAATGTTGTCAAAGTCATGCATTACCAAGTTCTTTTCATTGTTACAATATCGAACAAAGATACATGGTCATAAAAAAATGATATTCATGTAAAATTAGAGGGAAAGAGTAGTTCTCTAATTCGAATTTGAAAGGTGTGACATGCCCGGGCACACATATCCAAGAAGATGACCCTACAATAAAATTAATGGATTTTTTATAAATGAGTTTTATCATATGATTATTTTCTTTGAGCTAGAGCTAGGTTCCATTGTTTCATTCCAATTTATGTTGTCATCTTTGTATTAGGAAAGTTGAAGTTGAGCTCTGCTCCTCCCATTTTGTAGATGGAAGATTGGAGCTAAAATCTATTCCTCCAAAAGGACAGTAGCAATTATCCTTAAATATATGTAATTTCTATTATTATTAATTCATATATATGCTCTAATGTGTTTTATAAGAAAAAATATAATTTAATATATTTTTTATTTTTTTGCAAATCATAAAAAATATATATATTTTAAAAAAATTAATATATAATAACTTTAAATCATAAATTTATATTTCTTTCACTTAGTCATTTAAAAAGGTTTATTTTCACTTTAATGTTTATATTATATAATTTTATAATTATTAATAGTCATTTCATTAAAAGTAATTATAATTAATATTACATAAATTTAATTAAAATAATATAATCTTAAACTAATAAAAATATTTATTATTGTCAAATGGAGCATAGGAGCTACACCCATTAGATTAATAATAAAAGTATTTACATTTGTTCATAAATATCACCATGAAAAAACATAAACCATATACTATCCTATCATATATCAGACTTTCATTGCCACATATCATAGTTCACAACCAATGCGTCCTAGCCTGATTATTATATTAAAAATTTCTCTAGTAGGCAAATCAAGAAAGACTTTTGTTCTACTATAATAAGACTATTGTTCTACATATTATATGACATAACTAATAACACTAAAAATACTATATATTTTTTTTAAAAAGTTAATAGAAACCCACAACAGATACCAAGTTGATGATCCATCTGAGCCTCTCAAGCCTCCAATTGAGCCTTTACCATGCATGCTCAATTACAATATGAATGATCTTTCTCAACACTAACCACCTTTGGCATCTCCTTGGCTACTAGCACTTCTTTAATTTCTACCCTAAATTCTGCTCCCTCTTCCCTGTAGCTCATTAACCCTTCCTCCATTAGATATCATTGCAACCAATCAACACCATCATTCAACACAATATCCAATATTTGTGTCAGAAAATACACACTTCTCTCCACCACAACCTTCCTCTTGGGTAGCAGGGAAGATTTAGGAGAGTGAATTAAAGGGTGTGTGCCTCTATCCCCTCTATGGCACTTAACCACATAGTAATAATCTCTTGGAAGTGAATCACCCTTATCTTAATCAACATTTTCTAGCACATCTTCATGTTCTCCTAGATACCAACTCTAAATTATCCATTTACATAGTACCATAGTCACATCCTTTATCTCACTTGCATCTAGCACTATAGCCGAAAAGATGACCACAATGTCAATATTTACCCTGTCATGATGATCAAACTTCAAGAACTCATCTCCTAGTACCACCATCACTGCATGAATAATGAACCCATGATGTATTTTAAAAAAGGCACTTCACCCTCTTGTTGGGGAAGATATTTGGCATTTTTTACATCAATCTCTATGAAGTGTCCATTGTTCACATTCAGAGCTAGCCACCCACAACTATGCAAAAGAACACCTCTTAAGCACATCCATCTCACACATTTTTTTATCTTGATAATCCATGAGCTCAAGATTAAATCCATACATTTCTCTTCATGTCAAATCAGCCAACTTCATTGAATAACAAATGCTCTTGGCTTTTTGCACCGTTGTCCTCTCTCCTCAAGTCATCCTAATTGTCTTAACATATTGTCGAGTTTGCCAAAGAATTGGCAACTTGTTTCATTCCTAGTATACTTGCATTACTTTTAAAATATTCAATGAAACTAATTTCTTCCCATATCAAATTGATTCATTTCCTTAGTTTCATGTTCGAGGTTTTTTTTGTCGTATTGTATTGATAAGTATGAGAGAAATCTCCTTCGAGATGTAGCCTCTTACCTTTTAATTTAATTCCACAATTTAAGCCAATCAAAGCCACGCAAAATCCCAAATCATTCTTTGTGCTCATTCTCAGATACTTAGTCTTCACACAAAGCATCTTACCACTATGGTCATGAGCAACACGACTAGCTCCACTATGCCTAGTATTACCCTTCAAGGCACTGTCAAAGTTGATTTTCACCTAGCCTTCTTTGAAAGTAGACGAAGTCATTATGATTTCCATGTTTAGAATATGATCAACCCTCATAATTTCATTAACAAATAAATAATTTTAGAATAATAATTAATAATAAGTTTAAAATATTTTTTTTAATTAAGATTAATTTTATTATTATAACTATAATGATACAATTTTTTAATTTTAATTAAATTAATATTATGTTTTTAAGAAAAATATATGTTTTCTCTATAATATTAATATTAAATTATAATTAGTAATACTATTTTAATAAAGTGAGAATTATAATTAATATTTTATACATATAAAAAAAATTGATTGATAATAGAGTAATATATTAACATATAAAGAGTTTACAAAAACTTCAACAACAGGACAGGCATTACAATGATATATACAACCCACACATGGGCATTCAGTCTAAGCTTCAAACACATATAAAGAGCCGACACATACAAAAAACCATAAACCCTGCTCTCAGAAAGCCAAAGACAATCAAGCTAAAACATCTAGCCCAACCGTCATCAAACATAATCGTAGAGAGCCACAATCTACCAAAAAAACTCCATAACAAACCCTTGGCCATCCACACACTCAAATAAGGACAGTCAGCATCATGGCCATCCAAAAAGCCCCCATCTAAGAGTCCTCTGCAACACCTCACACACACCTAGGAAGAGTCGAATGAGACCGGCGAGGAACGTCCACCAACACCTGTGCACGCAGGCCCTTTCCCTACTCGTCACACCCTCAAAGGACTTCATTTGTCATTTTATGTTCACCATAATATTGGCATGCATCTTGCCGACATAAACCTGCACTCAAACACAAAAAACCCACAACACCAAAGCAGGAAAGAAAACACAACTCGAAGATGTGGGAAAACCCAACCCGACTCCCCATATAAATCCAGCAAAGAGCTGGCTTCCACACAAAGCCATCAACTTGGAGTCATATCACCAGAAAAAAATGTCACGTCCACACTGTACACACAACTTAAAAAAACCACCCGTCCAACTTTCACGTGCAAAACATCTCCAAGAGAAATAAGGCCAACACAAGCCGTTGAATGGCGCTGACAAAACCAAAAAACCTTGCCAACATCATCATAACAAATGAAAACAAAGGCTAATGCCATCTACACTTTAGCAACCCATAGGGAAAAACGTCACCAAATCTAACATATGCCACCAAGGACATTACCCACCCTAATAGTCCATTAACCAAATTAAAACTCTCCAATCCAAGTGCCCATGTAGACCATTAAAAAATAACTTAAAGTTCAAAATCCATCTCCTCTATTACAATATCGCCAACCTGACCAAAATTAACCGCCCATTTAGATAACACATCTGCTTCTTTATTTCCTTCCCGATAGATATGACTAATTTTAAACTCAGTGAAGGAGTCCAAAACCTTTGTCACTTCATTGCTGATTGGTTGGAGGTGCCAAGCATTACAAGATCTATTCTTAAAAGCATTAATCAAAACAAGAGAGTCTCCTTCCAAATGAAGCCTCTGAGCACCCAACTTGGCACCTAATCTGACCGCAAACAAAGCAGTATAACCTTCCACCATATTATTGGTGCCATCCCTCAACTTTTGAGCACCAAAGGCAATAGTAGACCCATTACTATTTCTCACAATCACACCAACACCCGAAGGGCCCAAGTTCCCACTCGAAGCACCGTCAAAATTTACCTTCACCCATCCACAATCCAAAGGATTCCACTTTATATCATCCTAGATCCTTCCCTTATGCACTTTCTTATTACTAGGCTGATAGCCTCTGCACCTTAAACCTGGCCAAGCCCATTGAAACCACACATCCATACAAGTAAAAGGGGTTGATGGTGGAAGGCAATCCATTCTGGCATTAACTACTTCCTCTATCAATTGATTAATTCTAAAAACCAATCCATCAACACTTTCCTTCTTATCTTGAAAAAGGCGCCTATTGCGCTCTTTCTAGACCTCCCAAATAAGGATAGAAGGACTGGCAACCTATATTGAAGAAAAAAAAAGACCTTGTGGGAGGGGAGGGCCATCCATAAAAAACCTCCTTTAAACTATAAGGTAGAGGACCCTGCCATCCTAAATTCCTACGCAACATATCCCAACACTTCTCAGCAAAATTGCATGAAAGTAAAAGATGATTTACATCTTCTGCCTCATTCTCACACATTGGACATCTAGTAGGCCCATAAATACCAAATTTTCTTCACCTATTACCAATAAGAATCCTCTCCTTAATGGCAAGCCACACAAAAGCACCCACCTTTGGAAGACATTCTTTACCCCAAAGCATCTTGGATGGCCAACAATCATATGCCTCTGCCCTATCCAAAAGTTGGTAACCCAACTTCACAAAATAGTTACCACTACTAGCAGCACACCATTTGATAAAATCAACAGAATCATTGATAATAACACTCCTCTCACTAAAAATTTGTTGCATACAGCTAAATTGTTGCTTGCTAAGACCCAAATCTTCCAAGCCTTTCCATTCCCAAATCTTCCCAAGGGGACCCAATCTCATCTCCACATAATCACTAAATAAAACACCCCATCTTTCACTCATGAAAAATTTCAAATCTTGCAAACTCGGAATTTCTGCCAACACTGGATGACCACCCCAAGAGTCATCCCAAAACTTAATCCTCTACCCATTCCCCACCTGCCAAGTTAAATGTTGACTAATAAGTGGTCTAAAGCTAGTAATAAAGTTCCAAATAGCTGAACCTTTAGGCAGATTTGAAGTAGTTAAAATCTTGTAGTTCTCCATAGAGTCTAGAAAAATTAGGCTGTTGAGACATACTCCAAACTAATTTAGCTCCTAGAGATTCATTCATCATACTCCAGTCCCTAAGACCAACACCCCCATGCCCTTTCAGACTACAAATCTTCTTCCACACTACTAGCGGTCTTTTATCTTCAATGTTCTTGCCATTCCATAGGAACTTCTACATTTTATTGTAGACACTAAAAAATGGACAAGTGCTTTAAAATCAATAAAATGGCTCAAAATCATCAAAATGCAATAATTCTCATAAAAAGGATTAAATCACATAAAAATGGACATAATTAAATTAAATTGGACAAAATAAATTAAATCAAATGATGACATTAAATAATTAAATCAAAGCTTAAAGGGGTGAAAACACTACATAATTGATTTTAATCAATTAATTATATAGTTGTTAAATAAAAAATCAAAATGAATCTATTCCCCTACTTGGCTAAATTTAATTAATTAATTGAATTTAATAAATCCTAATATCTTTCAACAAAGTTGAGCAACCAATGAGAATTGAGAACAAAAAGACACAAATCACTCAAAAAGGATGAATCTCAATCACTCATTTTAAAGTTTCAATCTCATCCACTCAATTTTGTCCTTTTGTCCAAAGCTTTGAGAGAAACATTTAAATTGTCCCCCCATTTATGAACATTGCAAAGTATTTGACTCAACCAAAGGTAAGTCATGGTTAATTCACTCTACCCCCTACCCTTGGGAATTTACTATAAGTATAAGGCATTTTGAGAGCATATAATCATCTTAGAAATTCATTTGCAAAGCATCCTTATTATAGTCAATTTCATAGCAATCAAGAGCATTTGAGAGCATTTGAATTATCTTTGTATCAATTTGAGTAGTGAGCTAGATTAAGCATTGTAACATCATATTTTCTCATTTTAGAAGTGTCATTAGTGGAGATTGAGCTGAGAGCTTCACTTACCACATCTAATTAGAGAACCATGAGATGTTATGGATTTTAGTTTCAATTCTTAGTTAAATTTGTATTGTATTTGCTTTGATTTGATAGTTAAATATCCTAATTTCATGAAGGTGTTTAGCATACACACAAATGGCGCCCATCATGGGGCTCTAAGCCTCATTTCTAACATTTTTATCATTTTTTGTGTGTTGTATCTTCACTTTTACATGAATTTTTTTTAGAAAACGGGTAAAATGACGCCTACAAAGCATTAACTGATGCCTGTGCCTACTGTTCTGCTGCTTCACAGCAGTCATCTGACACCTGCTAGATAAATTATTGCGCTTGAGAGATAAATTGTCACGCTCAGGACTACAAAGCAACACCTACTACCAAAGAAGTGCCATGTGTTAGGTAACTTCTACCACCTGTCATAGCCTTTATGACACAATTTGCACAGAAAGTCACGCCTAGTATCTTCTAACTGTTATACACTAAGTTTGCACCCTTGTTTCAAGCTCTCTTGGTCTTGATAACTTAGTATAACATGGGACTCATCTCTAGGTTGTGGGACCTATGCTAACTAAGATGAGACCTCTGGGTTCTAGGTTGGTTCCTCTTTGATAATCACCTTAATTTGCTTCTTGACAAGAAAGTAAATCTTTGAGGGGAATGGGATAGAAGGAATGTTGAAAGGGAAAAAGACTAAAAGTAAACTACCTACTAGGTGATACACTAAAAATAAGGTATGAATCACAGTATAGAGGATGAAATTAGTACATAAGCTTAGGTCTAGGAGATCACAACTCACTAAATAGGCTTGCATCAATATTTTATAGAAGGGTCTGCAATAGAGAGATTCTATGTAGGGAAAGAGAGAATTTCACAAGGCAATAACACTTTTAAGAACTTAGACACAAACTATAACCTGCAAACAAACATTCACCTCTACAATTGGGTATAAGAATGAGACAAATTGCCAGGGGTGGAAGTATACCCACAAGAGCATTCAAATCAAATCATTCATAGGCATAAAAATAAATTGCAAAAAGAAAGAGGGATCAAGAACCCTAAAATATCACTGAAAACATACATATATTGAATTCATTAAGAGATAGTTCAAACAAGAAAAGGATAGGGATAGAAAGAATGTCACAAATACCTTTGCAATGCTTAATCAATCAATGGGAGGTTACAAAAAGTAGAAAGCCAAAGGGCAGAAAGAATGCCACGGATAACTTTTTGAGAAAGAAGAACTCTCCTTTTACAAAATGTCAACTCTAAGCTCTAAAAAAGCTCCAAAAACATTATATACATCTCCTTTTGCACGCAGGCAAGAGTCAAAAACCTAACTAGGGTTACATAAATTGTCAGATAATAATCAAACCCTAATTCTATCATGTTTGATCATAAATGTCCATGAAAATATCTCAACCGATCAGATATCATGTTTGTGTGCCCATCCCTGCACTAAAATTTCCTGCAGACAAGCCACCTTGATCTATCTACCTCCCTACAAATCGGCCTTGCCATGAATGCTCAAATTGGTACTCTCAAGAAGCAAGAAATGACTTGTGACGGCTACCCAGGTCTTCACATTAGTTTCCCAACTACAAATCATCCTAGTGACATAAATTTTGAGCTACCCCTGTCGTTTGCGGCTCACTGGATCAAATACTTGTAAAAACCCCGCAGAAAGATTTGAATTTGAATAAAAATGGCTAACAAGCTTAGGTTTAAAACGTGACCATTGATTTATTTATTTCTTGGTAGATCAGGTGGTCCTCAATAATCTTTATAAAAGTCAGCAAGCTTTGAAAAAGTCTCTGGCCTCGTTAGCAATCTCTCAGCCAATAAGAATCATGCACGTCAGCAATACATGGCAGTCTAGACCCACCTATCCTGACAAACTTAGTAACCCTTAGTCATTTAGCGAATGCACGACTGAAGGAAGTCTCCAAGTCATGAAACACATTTTGTAACTCTGGTCTGATCAAGCGATTCGGTGAATGAAGCATTCACCAAGTCTCATAATCCTTCGTCGACCCCTATTTACATTTGGAGAACTGGCGATCGACGACTATCTCCCATTCGCTAAATATTTTTCTTGACCATGATGCAATCTACAGAACCTGCGACCACTGTATTCACTTATTTTCTTATTTGCTAGAACATTTAGGGCACCATTAAACTATTATGAGAATAAGCGACCAAAGGGAAACTTAACCGCATGCTTATTGCACGAACTGGCGAACACACCTGTTCTCTGAATCGCTGAATCAAAAAGAATATCCCCTTTTGTTTAAGTGATCACCCGACCGAGCTTACAAACTTGGGCCCATCTTGCCACTTGTCATTCTTCCATTTGTCATTGACCACCTCATTAGCTCTAGTACCGGAAGGCAAAAAGAATTTACTTTGCATCGGACAGTGCTCGCATGATCACATGGGCTCAGAAGATTCCATGCAAACATGCGACCACCGTAGATCATCAACAAGCTGGCACCTTTGTAGATTCTTTGACATCAGTCCCACTAACAAGCCCCCATCACCATCCAGCCAACCAATAAAACACAAGCACGTCACAAAAGAGGAGCCGCCTGACAGAGCCCTGGTAACAAAGCAAGATCGACGGTTGTCATATGATCACAAGGGACATTTTGAGCTCATGCAATCATATGACTGCCATTGGATTTAAAGTAATGGTAGCCTACTGGGCCCTGTATGGTGAAAAAGTGACCACACTTCTATGAATCCTTACATGCAAGGAAACTCAAAAATAAGCCCTCACAAATTGATCCATAGCTCTCTATGCATGGAGTTGCAAGATTATGAATTTGCTCTCAGCTAGAGCTATGAAGCATATGACCTTGCTAGTCAACCACACAATGAGAGATTCCAAATCAAAGAAAAGGGCAACAATACCAATATCCCCAATGAAATCAAGATGTATGCAATGCAACCTATATGAGCATGCAAATTACTCTATGAAAATGAAAGTACAAATTATGCTATGAAAGGAAAGTACAAAGATTACAACCTTCCTAATTAGGCTATGTGAGATTAAACTATTGCATAAAAGGAAATCTATACTAAGAATGTCATTATCAATGCAACTATGAAAGCAAATATGAGACTAAATGAAATGCAACAAAGATCTTCAAAGCTTGGATGCAAAAATGTCTTCAAGAAAGCTCCAAATAGACCTAGAAAACCTGTAGCATAACAATAGCATAAAAACATAAGATCTGCAAATGAGGAAAAGAGCTCTCCTTTTATAAGAAATGAGGTGAAATGGACCATTGAGATTAAGAGGCAAAAGACTTAATCAACAGTGGAGAAAAATGGAAGCTTGATCCTTGTGCACAAATATCCTCCAATGAGAAAATAGGAGTTGACTTTTGTGTCCATATGAGACAAAAAGTACTTGTTCTCTTTTTATAAAATAAGAATGATGCTTTATTTGTGCAACTCGGGATAAGAGGAAAAGTGAGGGCTTTTATTTAATAAAAGGGGAGGAAATATTCCTTTTAATTAAATAAAGACTTTAGGATAAAATGGTTAGCCCATGGAAAATAATCGAAAATGATGAAATTAGGATTTGATCAAGAAATTGATAGTGTTGAAAAATATTGATTATTGATAAAACTGATTCAGAGATAAATAAATCAAATAAATGGAGCCCAAAGTCTAAGCAACCATTTTTGGGAGCATACATTTGCCCCTCTTTGACTAATGTGAGATCAATTTGGGATCACATGTGGTCAAAGAAGAATTGAAATGTGAGATCAATTTGGGATCACAAAATAACTCAAATGTGAGGTCAATTCGGGATCACATCCGAACAAAACATAAACAAAAGGCCTTTGAACATGAGGTCGATTCGGGATCACATTCAAAGTAAGAGATAAGAATCTCAAATTTGCGCAAAAGCTCGGAGAAAATGTCTGAATCAAGAGAATCAAGGAATCAAGGATTAAAATCCAATAGGTACTGCCCCCTCGGAATTGAAATTGAAATCAGGTAGAGGAGAATAGCAAACTGATAAAGATTTGATCAAATCATAATCAATCACAATCAAAGATAAATGATAATAGGATAACCATTAGATAGTGAAAACATGCCCCAGTGATGAATTAGAAGAAAAGAAGTGGGGTGAATGAAAGACTAGAAGTTTGAAAGACATGAAAAGGAAGAAATTTCATCAAAGATCGAAGAATTATGCCTCAAAAGGTCAGTCAACTACGTAGAAGAATGAAAACTTGGAAACGTGACTCAGATTTTGATTTCAAGTCTGAAAATGGATAGAAAATGATGTGATATGAAAGACCAAAAATGAAAGATATGATCAAGAAGAATCAGAAAATGAGCACAGTTGACCAACTAGTCTGCGAAAGATAAAAGGAGAGCTCTCTCCATATGCAAGATGCAAAAACTAAACTATGATGAACCTAAGAATGCAAGCTACTATGAAAGTGATTGACTTGCAAGGTCACAACACCTATAGACATCTAATTATCATCATCGAGCGTTATTGGTATCGTTATAAGATCATACAATACTCACTAGTATGACTATGGGTATATGAATATGATCTATATCAGATAGGAACGTGGAAATCCCACCTAGGCATCGAAGACATGTAGGTCAAGATGACTAGTGCAGTGAGATTACCTAAGTTTGATATGGCAAGATTATACTCATATCAAGACACATGAAAGTCAGGATAACTAGAAGCGTGCACTTGAAAAATAGTTAAGGATAATACCTTGTCAATCCATAGTGTCAAGTAAGACCAGCATAAATGCTCATGACAATTAGGATCAACGAAATATACCCACAAGCAGAGAAAGAAAGAAAACATGTTCTCATACCCTCAGTCTTCTAGCTATGCATCATCAAAAACTTCTCAAGGAGAGACCACTCATCAAATAAATCCTCATAGATAGCACACAAAGAAAAATAAAGTCAACATATCTCAACGAGTTGATTGTTTAAGTGCGTGTGTGTTGGTCATAGAGTCAAACTTTGAGTATCACATCCACTAATGAGAAATATCGCATCATACTAGACTGTGGGTGGGATATCTGATAAGTGTTAAGAAACACTCGACACAAGGGTAGTGTTGAAAAACACTGTCTAGGGTGGTGTTGAAAAACACCTGTTGTGAAATGCCCCAAGAGACAAACGCACCCAAAGGACCTATGCTAACAGTTATGCCCCCTAGACAAAGATAAAGACCAATTCCAGACCAAGTCAAATAAATTCAAGGCATGATGGAGAATGGCTAAGTGTCGAGGATGCATGCTAAGAGACAAGGGTGCAAAGGCCTCAAGTAGCGCCTGTTTCCAAGTTTTCACCACTTGGATTTTTATTGCAATTTTTCTCTTTTTTTTTCATTTTTTTGTATTTTTGCTACCAAGGCGCCTGTTTCCAGGTTTTCACCAAGGCACTTTTTCTATTTTTTTATTTTTTTATTTTATTTTTTTTTCAGGACTTTTTATACTTTTTAGGATTTTTTTTACAATATGTCATTTTTGGGGGATTTTTTTAGGATCAATAAAATATGTACAAAGGATGCCCCCAGATAGAAATGGGCATCAAGGATAGAACTTCTTTAGGTGCAAAATGTTGATGGGCTCAGAGAGCTATTCTCCATCTTCATTCGACAGTAAATATGCACCTGTACCAAAAGCTGTTGTAATAATGTATGGTCCAAGCCAATTAGGTTCAAATTTACCCTTTTGTTCTCTGTTCTGTTGGTTCTTAGGATTCTCTCGCAAAACAAGATCACCTATCTGAAACTCTCTAGGGCGAACCTTCTTGTTGAATACCTTGGACATACACTTCTGACAGACTCTCATATGATCAAATGAAGCCTTACACTTTTCATCTAGAAGTTTTAATTCCTGTAACCTCATGGCGCGGTAATCCTCATCTGTAATCAAACCTTTGAGAGAGACTCTGAGTGAAGGGATCTCTACTTCTAAAGGTAATATCGCTTTAATGCCATAAGTAAGTGCAAAAGGAGTGGCTCCCGTAGGTGTGTGAATGCTTGTTCTGTAAGCCCATAGTGCTGGATTAATTTGTAAGTGCCAATCCCTACCAGTCTTGTGTATTGTCCTATGAAGAATCTTAAGAATGGTTTTATTAGAGGCTTCTGCTTGTCCATTTTCCTGTGGAAAGTAGATGGAGGACCAATGTTGCTTGATTTTAAACTTCTTGCATATATGCTTTAGGTCCTTGTTCTTGAATTGACCTCCATTATCAGTGATGATCTTAGAAGGCACTCCGAATCGACAAATAATATGATTCAGAATGAAGAGTGAAATTGTTTTGCTGGAGGCAACAGAAAGAGGGACTGCCTCTACCCATTTCATGAAATAATCAGTAGCTATGATGATAAACTTATGTCCACCTGATGAGTTGGGGTGAATTTTCCCAATAAGGTCAAAGGCCCAGCGCTGAAATGGCCAATGAGAAATAGAAGGAATTAGCTCCCTACCTAGAGCGTGAATCAAGTTTCCATGTTTTTGACATTTCTCGCAAGACTTAGAGAAAGCTACTACATCTATTTGCATTATGGGTCAGTAATACCCCACCCTAAGCAATCGAAAGGCCATGGCAAGACCGTTAGAATGTCCACCACAAATTCCCTCGTGAATGTCAACTAACGCTTGGTCGGATTCCTCCTTTTCTAAGCACCTAAGAAGCATCCCATCAAAACCCCTCCTATACAAATCACCAAAAATAAGGGTGTGGCGAGAGGCATTGCGGATGAGATTTCTATGTTCAGAACGGTTGAAAGTGTCAGGGATGATGCCATCATGAAGATATGAATAGATAGCACCATATCAGGAGGACTCATGTGTGACAAGGGTACAAATGACTTGACTTTTAGGTGAATCAAAGATAGGGTAATGTAGTTCTTCCACCAGGAACTCAAATCAGGACTCATGTTGCTCCAATTGCAAAAGTGAAGCTAATGTAGCCATAGCATCTGCAGCCTTGTTGTTTGTCCTAAAGATTTGTTGAAATGTCACAAAAGTGAAATAGCATCTCAAAGAATCAACCATCTTCTTATAGGGTATTAACTTGTCATCTTTGGTTTGATACTCTTCATTAACTTGATTAATTATCAATTGTGAATCCCCAAAAGCATGCAACTCAGTGATATTCCATTCTATAGCCATCTTTAATCCATTTGTTAATGCTTCATATTCTGCTATATTGTTTGTACATGGAAAGAGTAATTTGTAAGACTTTGGTATAGTATATCCATGTGGAGAAACAAACAATATTCCTGCACCTGACCCATTTTGCATATTAGAGCCATCAAAGAACATTTTCCAAGTGCGAGGTGTGACATGCAGTATACGTTCATCAAGAAATTCAACTTGTATAGGCATGCTATCCTTAACTGGAAAATCAGCAAGTTGGTTTGCAATAACCTGCCCCTTTATGGCCTTTCTTTCAATGTAATCTATGTCAAATTCTGATAATACCATCATCCACTTAGTGAGCCTACCTGTAAGAGTAGCCTTACTAAGCAAATATTTTAGAGGATCAATCTTAGCAATTAAATGGGTAGTATGAGCTAGCATGTAATGTCACAACTTTTGGGAAGCAAACACCACATCAAGACAAGCTTTCTCAATGTTATTGTAATTGACCTCATATGACACAAGGGTACGACTTATATAGTATATGGCCCTTTCTTTTCCATTTTCATCCAACTGAGCCAAAAATGCTCCTAGGGAAGTGTCTATAGCTGAAATATATAGGATCAATGGTATCCCTAGAATAGGAGGCATTAGGATCAGAGGATTAGCCAAGTATTGTTTGATCTGATCTAGGCTCTTTTGACAATCCTCGTTCCAAAGATAAGAAGCACCCTTATGCAATGTCTTATTAAAGGGTTGCACTCTATCTGCAAGCTGAGAAATAAACCTCCTAATCAATTGAAGACGTTCCTAAAGACTTCTCATTTGATTGATATTTTGAGGAGGTGGCATATTTAGAATTGCTTGGATTTTTTCGAGATCAACCTCTATTCCTTTTGCTGAAATGATAAATCCTAAAAGTTTGCCTTAGGTGACACCAAATGCGCACTTTTTCGGATTTAGCCTAAGTTGAAACTGTTCCATTCGATCTAGAATCACTTCCAAATCTGTAAGGTGTGTATCCCTTTTTCTTGATTTTTCCAAGGTATCATCCACATAATCTTCCATGTTCTTATGCATCATGTCATGAAATATAGTTGTCATAGCTCATTGATAGGTAGCCCCTACATTCTTTAATCCAAATGGCATGATATTCCAACAATAGGTTCCCCATGCGTAAGTGAATGTTGTTTTCTCTTGATCTTCGGGTGCTATCTTAATCTGATTATATCCACTAAATCCATCCATTAGAGAGTATATTTCATAACCCGTTGTCATGTCCACTATCATGTCAATATTTGGAAGTGGAAAATCATCCTTTGGGCATGCCTTGTTTAAATCTCCAAAATCTGTGCATACACGAATGGACCCATCATGTTTGGAAACTGGTACTATGTTTGAGATCCATTCTGCATAATCTATGGCTCTGATAAATCTAGCTCTCAAAAGTTTTTCTAATTCTGCTTTGACAAGGAGAGCTACATGTGGATGCATTTTTCAGAGTCTTTGTTTCACTGGTTTTAGTCTTGGAGCTATAAATAGATGATGCATAATAAGATTAGTGTCAAGTCCTAGCATGTCTGAATATGTCCATGTAAAATTGATTTTTTTCTTTTGTAGGAATTGCACATATGCCTTAGTTTCTTCCTCTAACAAGGACTGAGCAAGATGAACAATCTGAGGGGCTTCTTCTGAATTCAAATTTACTGGCTTTGTTGGCTCAATCAACACTGAGGATCTATCCTGAAAATAAATGAGCAAGTTATTAAGTACCTCATCCTTAGGTGCCTCAAAAAGGTTTTCACCCTCGGATACGTCATTTCTTTTTACTATTTTCGGTTCTGATACTGCCACAAAGTGGTTTTCACCATCAGAACACCTATTCTTCTTCTTTTTTTCATTTATTTTGTGACTAAGGTACTTAATATCAGGCTCAGTCATGCTTGTAGTCGACTCACTAGTGGAAGACACTACTGGCTCAATGGCATTAAGGTAACATGCGATCTCATAATCATTTTGAAAAGTCAATAGTTGTGGCTCTTGTGAAATTTGAGACCAATCAATTAAATGGTGGTTGACAATAGGTAGGTCTATGACTGGTTCAACATTGTAAATGTGATGGATGTCATTTTTGGTGACCATATATTCAGGATTTATCAAGTTCCCTTCTAAAGTACCCGAATCAGGGTTCGTCTGTCCTAACGAAGTATCGTTCACTAAGGCGATTCGAGGAGTCCAATCCTCTAGCCCTACACTAGGCTCATCAACTAGGTCAGGTTGGGCATTATAGGCTTGAATAAAATCAACATCCAAGTTGATGGTTGGATCTGAAAGTGAATCCCATTCAAATTCATGTGAATCTATTTCTGAATTTTCAACATTTGGGCCTCGTGATGTAGAAGCCTCACAATTTTGAAGAGTCTCCCCTTCTCTAGGAATTTGTTGAACCACAAAAGTATCTGAATCATTATCACTCATCGTAGCTGAGGTGACGACACCTTCCATGGCTAATCTAGCATTCCTATAGTCGCTATCTGTCGTAGCTGGGATAGGAGGACTATCAATTGTCAAATTTTGAAATTCCCCCCAAAGGAGATCAATTGAAGGCACCCAATCTTCTGTCATGTCTTATTGGTTAGAAAGATTAGGTGTGTATTCAGAATCAGAATCATTGTCCATCGCAGCTAGGATAGCAGTACCTTTTGGTTTATCACTTTCAAAACCTAGACCTATTGTGGATTTGTTGCCTCATGCAAATAAAGTATGATCCAATGACTCAGACTTGGCATCCAATTTATGACTAAGGGGACCATGTCCTAGATATCCCATATTCTTCACTAATGTTTACCCTCTACCATAAACTTTAGGTGACGAAGCAAAATTTTCATTGTGTTGGTACTTTTCCTAATGGTAGATCCAGTCTCTTACGGAAACTTCCTCTTTCTCTTCCTGAATAGGAACTAAAGACTCCACAAACTTTCCAAACAATGTCATAGCAGATGATGAAGGTTTCAAATCTGGTGATGGTTTCCCATAAGACCTAGGAGAGATTGGCAATTTTGTAAAAGAATCAATTTTATAATCTCCCATCCCAAGATCTATGGTTTTAAACTTCTCCTCACATTGCTTAAGTGGAATACTAGAACTGTCAGCTTCCCTATTCAAAGGTATATGTGATCCAGCAGAAATGTTATTAACTGACAAAGTACTATCTCCAGGTATGCAAATTTCTACACCATTATGAGGAAACTTAACACACTGGTGATATGTTGATGGGACTGCTTGCATTTCATGAATCCATGGCCTACCAAGCAAAATGTTGTAGGCTAAAGTTCTAACATCAACAATTTGAAATAAGATATCCTTTTCTACTAGGCCAATGTGAATAGGCAAAATGACCAATCCTTTGGAACTTCTTTCTGCTTCATTGTATGCCTTGATTATGATCTTTTTCCTCATGTCGATGACTTCTTCAGAATATCCTAGAGCCTTCAACAAACTCATGGTACAAATATTTATCCCTACACCCTCATCTATCAATACGTGCCTGACATGAGTTTTATGAATCATGACTTCTATGTGTAAGGCCAAGTTATGTGGGTGACTGATGGATTTTTCATCTTCTTCTGAGAAAGTGAGGTAATGAGGGCTAGCCAAATGGTTGACCATATTCTGGAATTGATCAATATCTAAGTTGTTAGGGACACTAGCCACTTGCAAAGCATCCTCAAGGACACGCTTATGCCTTGGGGACAATTCCAAAATCTCAAAAATAGATATCTGCGCTGGTGTCCGTTGTAATTGATCAACAAGGTTATAGTTCAAATCAGGACCAACGACAGGCTTAGGAAGAACACCCTTTGTCATTGGCTGTTTAGACTTGCTGGAGTTAGGACCTCTAATGACAATAGGAGGTTGACTAACTTGACTCCTAGTAACAACATGAAGAGACTGAGACTCCCTATGTGAGTTAGGTCCTCTCAACACAACTATGGGTCCTTCTTTAGGCATTTTCCTTGAATCATCATCATAATCATAAGAATCTTTTCTTCTCATCATATTAACATTTTCTACAACCACCTCAAGCATGTTGATCACATTATCAGCTTTAGTGTATGTATAGTTGATTGTTGCCTTAACATTCTTATTATTGTTGTTGGAACCTTCTCCTTTCTCATACTTTGGCAAGGGTTCTTTAAAAGCCTTATGATCAAAATTTGAGGTTAAACCATTGACTTGCAATCTACCATTCTCAATGAGGTCTTGGACAAGATGTTTGATTTTGAAACAGTTCTCTATATCATGTCCAATTCCATTGTGATACACACAATACGCCTTCTCATTCCACCAATATGGTTTTGGATCTGGAATGCAAAATTTCGAAGGGTCTTGAGGTTGGACTAAATTATGAGCAATGAGTGTCTTAAAGATGTCCGCATAGGAATCCCCAAGTTTTGTAAATTGCCTTTTCTTTATTTTTGCCTTTCCTTGATACTTTGGTTTGCCATCTTGTTGCTCTGAAGACATTTGAAGATTCATGGCTTGTACCACCTTGGAAAGATTAAGGACTTCACTTTTAGGTTGAGGTGCATCAACAACACCATCATTAACCACTTGCTTATTCTTATTCCAATAGTTATTTTTCTTGTCCTTATTTCCATGGTTATTGTTGTTGTTTTGGCTATTGCTATTGTTTGTTGATTTAGCCAAAATTCCTTGCTCTTTTAAAACATCTTCAATGTGACAAGCGACTTCAACCATAGTGTCAAAAGAGTTGAAAGGAATCTTTCTGACTTCATATCTTAGTTCTGGAACCAAATTGCTCACAATAATGTCAATTCTCTCCTCTTCAAGGATTGTCCTTGGGTATTTTGTGCATAAACGTCTCCACCTTTGCAAGAATGCAACAAATGACTCTCCTTGATTTTGCTTCAGTTTACACAAATCAAGCATGGTAACTGATCATGTCAAATTATAGGCAAAATGTTGTACAAACCTTTCCACAAGCTCTTTAAATGTTTTAACTGGTGGAGTAAGGTTAGTGAACCACTCCATAGCTTGTCCCTTGAGACTTCTAGGGAAAAATCTCATTAATTATGAATCCTTATGGTGGAAAGAGAAGCTCATGATATAAAATTTTACATGATCATGAGGGTCACCAATGCCATCATATTTGTCATAGGTAGGAAACTCCACCTTCTTAGGAAAATCAATCATTACAACACTCTTGTCAATAGGATTGGGACAAATAGAATCCAAGTTGAAAGTACTCTTGGGAGCTCTCATGTTGTCCACATCTCTTTGCAATTGTTTGATCACTTCATTTGTGGATGGATCTTGCTTCTTTACCTTTCTATCCACATCAAAATCAAAGGGGACTCTTGCACCCTTATTAATTAGACTTTCTAGGAATTGATCTTTATTCTGTTCCACATACCTTTCGACGTAGGCTTGAAATGAAGGTTCTTGTTGAATAGCCATGAAGTCTAAGGTGTCCAAATTAACATACCTCCCCCCATCATGTGAAGCATGATGTGCTCTTTGGGAGGGTTGTCTAGAAAGTTTAGGAGGTGAATTTCTCCTATTGTGATCAACTCTTGAAACTCTTCTTCCTCTTGGACTTGGTGATCTTGAGGGTGTCCTAGACCTCCTTCTAGTCTTAGGACTTTGAGAGGGTGTTGATGGTGGAGAATTGGTTCCACCATTATTCCTCCTTCCATCAAATTGTCTTTGAAGTTGTCACGCATACAACCTATCTTCTTCTTCTTGCAACGCTCTTTTCTTCATTTCTAACAAGACTTTCTCTTCTTCCAATCTCCTAAGTTTCTCCTATTTCGTAGCTTGTTCATCTCTATAAGCTTGCTTAGCTCTTTCAATAGCCCTCAATCTAGCATTAGTATGCCAAGGGTTTTCCTTAGTTGGAGATGAAGGTCTGAATGCATTGAGTAAGTTGGCCACATTGACATGGTATTCTGAATCATTGTTGTAATCAGTATGTTGTGGGGATCCTGACTCCGAAGGACTATGCCTATGGTGTCTTTCTACCCTTTGTTGAGGATCCTAATATCTTGATTTATCATGAGGTGACCTTGGTGGACTATATCTGAGGTCATCATCATCATTATGTCTGAAACTTGAAAACATTTCTTGAAGATTGCGGTTGATATCTTCTCTAGAATTCTTGATGTTTGAGAAAATCATGTTTGTGCCTGATGAGTAGTGTGTCTTAGCTGTACCTTCCTCACAAGGATTAGCCTCAACCTCTAGTTGACTCCTAGGGGACTAATCAAAGAGGGGTTCCTTTTCTTTACGTTGTTGACGTGTTCTAACTGGTGGTAACTGATTAAAGATAACTGGGGGTCTTTTCCTTTGATTCACTTGATATCTTGTAGTAACTAACATGAAAGAAAGAAACTCTAAGTGATAGGTCAATCTCTCAAAGTGTCAATTCCAACCTAGGATAATTGAGATTCTCTATTGTCCAAAGAGAAATTGAAAAGATAGAAAATAAAAGGCGTCACCAACACTGTCAAAGAGGTGCTTCAAATCAAAGGGTGAATACCCTTGCACTTTTGAATCAGGAGGTTGGACTTAGCCAAAATTAAAATTGAAAATGAATTGGACAATAATAGGATCCAAATTCTCCAAGGGTGTAATCAACAATTCTAAAGACAAACTTTTCACTAGGAATAACTCTCTAACTTGACAAATTATTTCCAAGACAACCTTGCAAATCAATTGAAATGGTCCCTAGAAGGCTAGAATCAGAAATCTGTAGTCAAAACAGGTCTCTAACAGCAAGGTCAGATAACCTACTCAAAGGTCAAGTTGTACTAAAGGCAACTTAATGACTGAAACTGAGAATATTGCTAAAAATTCTCAGGCGACAGACTCCAGGCAAACCAGGCGATATACCTAATACTGGGCGATATTTCATTTTTTTACCAGGTGACAGACCTGATAACAGCTAGGAAATAGACTTAACCACTGATAGGCAACACATTCCAGCGTGATGTATCATACAATGTTTCTCTCTTAAGCAGGCGATGTTGATGTAGTTTTTGACCAAATGTGTGCAAAATTTCAAGTTTTAAGGTCTGATCTTGGATTTTCTGAATGTTAGGGTGAAAATATCTGATGTCAATCACAAATTCAACAACAATTGGATAGGTTTGCAAATAGTAGGGGATCAAACATGTCTCCAAACACTTGAAACAAGGGCAAAAGCAACCTTGCCAAGACAAACACTTGCGATATTCAAAAAGTAAAATTGCACCCTATGGAAGCTACTGATTGTTTGTATGCGAGAACATTTACACTAGTTTAGCACATTCAAAAACACTTCAAGCAATATCTACCTACAAGACAAGGCTCAATACTTACCAACTTAGCCCACAACTTGATGCCCCCTCACCTCACACCAAGTGGTTTCCCATAAGAGATATTGGCTTTGTCGTGGAAGTGTCAAATAACACAACCAAAGGAACACATATGGTGACTATCTTGGGGTGATCTAGGTTAGTCCACTTGGATCAATCCTTGCACTAAGAAGATAAGAAACTAAATAAAGGTGGCTTCTAACCTATGGTTCTTAGTAAGGGCTTCTGTTCATAACACCCCTCTTGCTCCTCATAAAGGACTAGGACCTCACAGCCTCAAGAGTACCTTAAGCATTCTTGGTCAATGCTTTCCCCATGGTCGCAATCCCATGAGCTACTCACATCAAGCGAAGATAAGTGTTATGTCTACCAAGGTTTTGTGTCCTCAATAGCCTTGAGATTATAGTGAGTCGAAATAGTTGGCAAAAGGCTTGTCCCCACTTGGGTCATTCCTCTTGATTGCTCAAGAGCAGGCCCGCTAAAGGATCCTAAACTAAACAAAGAATGGATGATTTTTGAGGTTCAAGGTTTTTGGTTCACCACAAGGGTGAAGAGCATACTCCCCTATCTCAAAAACTTCTCCCAAACACACCAAGCAAATTCAATTACCCCCTTGCTTCCAAAACCTTAAGATGGGTCAAGATTTTCTGGTTCACCTAAAGGTGAAGAGCATACTTCTCCTACCACCTCAAAATCTCTTTCACAAGGTATTAAAGTTCCTAAAACAATTAAATGCCATACTTGAAAGGAAATAAATCACAAACACTTGAAGATTTTTCTTTTTTTACTTTTGATTATGCTTTGGGTAGCCCTGCAAACCGTTAGTAGCCCTTTAGCATGCTATTTATGGCAATCTCCTTCAAGCAAAGCTCCTACAACCACAACTTGTTAGACAACTAGGGTTAGGAAAACCAAAATCTAAATGAAAGCAATGCAAAAACCTGATCAATTTAGACTAAGAAATGCAAATTAAACTCGTCTAAATGTAGTAAAGTAAACCAACAAACTAAATGTGATCAAATTTAGATGATAAAACTCAAAACCTAGCTCTCTGTTGTATCAGGTGATATGCCTCAGACTTCACCAGAATCATGCAACAAAGCTTTCTGTATTCGGGTGATACTTATCAGTCTGGGCAATAACCTGTATAAAAGTCGGGCGACAGATAGCACAATACCAAGCGACAGAACTTAATACAAGAGGGTGATTCTTCCTCTGCGTGAAGTGTCGCACTCGTATACTGAGAAATGTCGCATGATAATCCTAAGAAGTGTCACATGATATTCTAAGATAGAAAATAGAGAATGCAGGATATGTGCAAATTAATCCAAAAAATCACAAAAATGCAACAAATCTAAAGGACAAAGTCTATCCACTCTGCCCCATGGTGGGCGCCAGAAATGTATGGTGAAAAAGTGACCACACTTCTATGAATCCTTACATTTAAGGAAACTCAAAAATAAGCCCTCACAAATCGATCCATAGCTCTCTATGCATGGAGTTGCAAGATTATGAATTTGCTCTCAGCTAGAGCTATGAAGCATATGACCTTGCTAGTCAACCACACAATGAGAGATTCCAAATCAAAGACAAGGGAAACAATGCCAATATCCCTAATGAAATCAAGATGTATGCAATGCAACCTATATGAGCATGCAAATTACTCTATGAAAATGAAAGTACAAATTATGCTATGAAAGGAAAGTCCAAAGATTACAACCTTCCTAATTAGGCTATGTGAGATTAAACTATTGCATAAAAGGAAATCTATACTAAGAATGCCATTATCAATGCAAATATGAAATAAAATTTGAGACTAAATGAAATGCAACAAAGATCTTCAAAGCTTGGATGCAAAAATGTCTTCAAGAAAGCTCCAAATAGACCTAGAAAACCTGTAGCATAACAATAGCATAAAAACATAAGATCTGCAAATGAGGAAGAGAGCTCTCCTTTTATAAGAAATGAGGTGAAATGGACCATTGAGATTAAGAGGCAAAAGACTTAATCAACGGTGGAGAAAAATGAAAGCTTGATCCTTGTGCACAAATATCCTCCAATGAGAAAATAGGAGTTGACTTTTGTGTCCATATGAGACAAAAAGTATTTTTTCTCTTTTTATAAAATAAGAATGATGATTTATTTGTGCAACTCAGGATAAGAGGAAAAGTGGGGGCTTTTATTTAATAAAAGGGGAGGAAATATTCCTTTTAATTAAATAAAGACTTTAGGATAAAATGGTTAGCCCATGGAAAATAATCGAAAATGATGAAATTAGGATTTGATCAAGAAATTGATAGTGTTGAAAAATATTGATTATTGATAAAACTGATTCAGAGATAAATAAATCAAATAAATGGGGCCCAAAGTCTAGGCAACCATTTTTGGGTGCATTCAGGCCCTTGCTGACCTGTCTCCACATCATGAACCTTCGACTAATTAGGAATGAACACCTTGGACTACGTGGTAGTGGACCCACTGGCATGAAGCACTGATAGCTGAGAATGAAGAAAAGGGCCCACCCAGATAGGTGTCACCCTATCGCATGATCGCATGTTAGAAAATCTGACAACCCAGAGTCATGAGATCATGCGACAGCCACAAGTTTTAAAGGGGTAGTCGTATGGAAATATTTGTTGGGAAGACTTAGGCTTTGCAGGAAATATTAAAAGGGACCCTGCTCGACGACCTAGAGGTAACACATGAAAAGGTGGTCATTTTATAAAGCACATGCATTTAAAGGGGTTTAAGTGGCTCAAAAATGTAACGATGAATTAGAACAGGACCTAGGGTTTAGGGCTTTTTGGGGTAAACAGTCACTTTTTCAAATTGAAAGGCTTGCAGACCAGAGAGTTAAAATGAATTGTAGAGACTAGAGGAAAAAGCATAAGGCCATAAAATTTCTCAAGGCTCTCAACAAGGTTAAAAATGCAGACCTCTGGATCAAAACCAACATAGCCAAAGTTGTATGGAACATGCAATTTTTTGGGTAACATTTTGGCAATTTCTGTTGGATGTCAACTTGCTAGACATTAGATCAGTGGCCTTAAAACAATTCATTGGGCATGGAGTCATCACCTAGACACATAACCATGACAGAGAGACAAACCTGGAACCAGAGGAATAAAACTGTGCACAAGCACTTCTTGGAAAACAGGGAAAACTAACTTAGAAAGTAGGGAAAGAAAGCAAGAAACATACCTAACCTAAACTAACCAATACATAACACTGGTCAAACAAAACCATTTACTGATTGTGAAAAATAGCTTCCCATCCTTCTAAGTTTACAATAATCTGCATGCCTTTGGAAAGCTATTACAAAATGAACATAGGAGATATGCAGGGTCACCTGCTTGACAAGGATTTGACTGATATGAATTTTATTCACTTGGTCAAGTTGATTGTAAACACTATCATTCTGAGGAGAAACATCAAGCCTCGGGACAAAAAGCTGATTTGGTTCATTCTCAGCTTCAGATTTTGGTGGAATATCATATTGGGATGCTGGCATAATTTGTACCTCTTTGATCACCTCCATCCTAGCCAAATTCTTGATAGGGCAGCCATGAGAGATATTGGACCTGGAACTCTCCTTGATAGACTTAGGCTCCTGAGAGATTATTTCAGTCTGATTGATCTCCTCCTTATGCTGACCGGAAATAACTATCTCCTGTAGCTTGTAGGTGTTCTCTAGAAGTGTGGGCTTGTCATCAAGATGCAAGCAAAAGTGTTCCATCTTGTCCCAAAATTGATCCTCTTCTTCTTCTTCTAGATTCTCTTGTAGAAGAAGTACACTATGTCAGTACAACTATCATGATTTGCTGAAAACTCATTTGTCTTGACTTGTTCAGAGAGAGCCCTCTTTAGATCAGCAATCTCTTGTTTAATGATCTCTTTTTCTTCCTGAGCTGAGAACATTTCTCAATTTGCATCTGATAGCCTCTTCTATATGTTTCAGCTATAGAAGCCATTGATCCTATATTTTTCTTGAGATCTTGTAGCTCTCTCTCATGAAACCCCTCATGAGCTCTCAGTTCCTTTTCTTTCTCAATTTAAAATTCATTGCCTCTATCAAACATGACTTCTATCAAATTCCTTTGGTCTTGAATCACCTTTTCACAATTATTCTTATGAACCTCCAATTCTCCATAGGCATCCCTCTGAGTTGCTAATGTTCTTTGAAAATCTTCCTCTTTTACAGCTATAGCAGCACTAACCTTAATCAAATTTTCCTTGTGAACTTTGTTTAGTGTTGCCAGGTTACTTGTAAGGGCTGCTTGGCTTTGTCATTGTCCTACAATGATTTATTCACACTAATTCCATCTAGCGTCAAACTACTCCTTTACTTGTGTCTGCATATTCCTTTTTTGTGTTTCCAACACCTCTTGATAAAACTTCTTTTGTGCTTCCAACCCTTCAGCGAGCTTGGCCTCATTTCTCTTGTATTGCTCTGCCAGATACCTCCTATAACCTTGATCCTACTGAGCCAAATCTTGTTGTTGTTGGATCTTGGCACGATAAGCATGCTCCTTTAAGGGAAGCATCTCATCTTGAGGTTGTTGATATGTGTGTTGATGTTGCCATGATACTGGAAGTTGGGTGGGTGGGGGGTAATCATGAGGTGAATGTTGCTCCATTGCTGCAACTGGATAGTTTTGCATGAAATCAGAAGTACAACTGCTCTGATGAAGCTGACCTTCATGAAATGAAGGGATATCTTCACAAAAATATGGATGGTAATCCATTTTAGGTACCGAGTCAGCTTACAACCAGTGGATGTGAACTTAAGAGTTGCCAAATATGCAAAACAATGACCTCTCCAAGGTCTGCAACCTGCTGGATGCATATCAAAACTAGCAAGAACTATGAAAACTATGACCTCTTGGTCCCACCGGGCGTGCCAGAATTGTTATACACTAAGTTTGCACCCTTGTTTCAAGCTCTCTTGGTCTTGATAACTTAATATAACATGGGAATCATCTCCAGGTTGTGGGACCTATGCTAACTAAGATGAGACCTCCAAGTTCTAGGCTGGTTCCTCTTGGATAATCACCTTAATTTGCTTCTTGACAGGAAAGTAAATCTTTGAGGGGAAAGGGATAGAAGGAATGCTGAAAGGGAAAAAGACTAAAAGCAAACTACCTAGTAGGTGATACACCGAAAATAAGGTATGAATCACAATATAGAGGATGAAATCAGTACATAAGCTTAGGTCTAGGAGATCACAACTCACTAAATAGGCTTGCATCAATATTTTATAGAAGGGTCTGCAATAGAGAGATTCTATGCAGGGAAAGAGAGAATTTCATAAGGCAATAGCACTCCTAAGAACTTAGACACAAACTATAACCTACAAACATTCACCTCTGCAATTGGGTATAAGAATGAGACAGATTGCCAGGGGTGGAAGTATACCCACAAGAGCATTCAAATCAAATCATTCATAGGCATACACATAAATTGCAGAAAGAAAGAGGGATCAAGAACCCTAAAATATCATTGAAAACATACATATATTGAATTCATTAAGAGATAGTTCAAACAAGAAAAGGACAGGGACAGAAAGAATGTCACAAATACCTCTGCAATGCTTAATCAATCAATGGGAGGTTACAAAAAGTAGAAAGCCAAAGGGCAGAAAGAATGCCACGGATAACTTTCTAAGAAAGAAGAACTCTCCTTTTACAAAATGTCAACTCTAAGCTCTAAAAAAGCTCCAAAAACATTATATACATCTCCTTTTGCACGCAGGCAGGAGTCAAAAACCTAACTAGGGTTACATAAATTGTCAGATAATAATCAAACCCTAATTCTATCATGTTTGATCATAAATGTCCATGAAAATATCTCAACCGATCAGATATCATGTTTGTGTGCCCATCCCTGCACTAAAATTTCCTGCAGACAAGCCACCTTGATCTATCTACCTCCCTACAAATCGGCCTTGCCATGAATGCTCAAATTGGTACTCTCAAGAAGCAAGAAATGACTTGTGATGGCTGCCCAGGTCTTCACATTAGTTTCCCAACTACAAATCATCCTAGTGACATAAATTTTGAGCTACCCCTGTCGTTTGTGGCTCACTGGATCAAATACTGGTAAAAACCTCGCAGAAAGATTTGAATTTGAATAAAAATGGCTAACAAGCTTAGGTTTAAAATGTGACCATTGATTTATTTATTTCTCGATAGATCAGGTGGTCCTCAATAATCTTTATAAAAGTCAGCAAGATTTGAAAAAGTCTCCGGCCTCGTTAGCAATCTCTCAGCCAATAAGAATCATGCACGTCAGCAATACCTGGCAGTCTAGACCCACCTATCCCGAAAAACTTAGTAACCCTTAGTCATTTAGCGAATGCACGATTGAAGGAAGTCTCCAAGTCGTGAAACACATTTCGTAACTTTGGTCTAATCAAGCGATTCGGTGAATGAAGCATTCGCCAAGTCTCATAATCCTTCGTTGACCCCTGTTTACATTTGGAGAACTGGCGACCGAAGACTATCTCCCATTTGCTAAATATTTTTCTTGACCATGATGCAATCTGGAGAACCCGCGACCAATGTATTTGCTTATTCGCTAGAACATTTAGGGCACTGTTAAAATATTATGAGAATAAGCGACCAAAGGGAAACTTAACCTCATGCTTATTGCGCGAACTGGTGAACACACTTGTTCTTTGAATCACTGAATCAGAAAGAATATCCCCTTTTGTTTAAGTGATCACCCGACCGAGCTTACAAACTTGGGCCCATCCTGCCACTTGTCATTCTTCCATTTGTCATTGACCAACTCATCAGCTCTTGTACCGAAAGGTAGAAAGAATCTACTTTGCATCAGACGGTGGTCGCATGATCACATGGGCTCAGAAGATTCCATGCGAACATGCGACCACCGTAGATCATGTTAGGATTAACAAGGCAGAAATAACAATTATGTGCAAATATAACTAATATCAGAAAATAATAAACCACACAAAATAGAACACAAGACACACAGATTTAACATGGTTCACCCAATCCCTGGGCTACGTCCACCAACAACGAGTCCAATATTATTATTATCCAGTGATTACAACCTGATTACAATCTGTAATCCCTTACAGCCCAATTCTACCGCAAGTACTAAAATCATACATTATGAAAATCCCTAACCCTAAGCCATATTATATAATATTTTCCCGCTTTAGGGTTAGAATGAGTTATAAGTAGTCAGCCCAAATAACCGAAAAGTAGTAGGCCTCAAAAAAAATTTCCTCGGGGGCTGCGCCCCCGAACCCCTGCTCTTGGGGGCTGCCGCCCCCAAACCCCCGCTCGGGGCCTGGCCCAACCCCGAACCCCAGTGAGGTCAGGAGGAAAAGTGTATAGTACTTTCCTGATTAGTCACCACAAGCTAACAGATCATCGACAAGCTGGGGCCTCTGCAGATTCTCTGACATCAGTCCCACTGACAAGCCCTCATCACCATCTAGCCAGCCAATAAAACATGAGCACGTCACAAAAGAGGACCCACCTGATAGAGCCCTCACAACAAAGCAAGATTGATGGTTGTCGTATGATCGCAAGGGACATTCTGAGCCCATGCGATCATATGACCATCATTGAATTTAAAGGAATGGCAGCCTGCTAGGCCCCTGCTGACCTGTCTCCACATCACGAACCTTTGACCAATCAAGAATGAACACCTCGGACTACATGGCAGTGGACCCATTGGCATGAAGTGTTGATAGCTGAGAATGAAGAAAAGGGCCCGCCCAGACAGGTGTCACCCTGTTGCATGATCGCATGTCAAAAAATCTGACAACCCAGAGTCATGAGATCATGCGATAGCCACAAGTTTTAAAGGGGTAGTCGTATGGAAATATTTGTCGGGAAGACTTAGGCTTTGCAGGAAATATTAAAAGGGACCTCGCCCAATGACCTAGAGGTAACACATGAAAAGGTGGTCATTTTATAAAGCACGTGCATTTAAAGGGGTTTAAGTGGCCCGAAAAGGTAACAGTGAATTAGAACAGGACCTAGGGTTTAGGGATTTTTGGGGTAAATGATCACTTTTTCAAATTGAAAGGCTTGCAGACCAGAGAGTTAAAATGAATTGTAGAGACCAAAGGAAAAAGCACAAGGCCATAAAATTTCTCAAGGCTCTCAATAGGGTTAAAAATGCAGACCTTTGGATCAAAACCAACATAGCCAAAGTCATATGGAACATGCAATTTTTTGGGTAACACTAACTAACGCTTAATTTTTGTGAATTGCCACTTTTAATAGCTTATCTTACATTGTTTACATTAATTGTTATGCTTAGTAAATAAATTGTCACACTTGAGTAACTTTAAGTAATGCTTGAGCCACTGGAAAGTGACACTCGCTATTGTTAAAGTTACGCCTGCTAACAGTTTAATTATGCGTATTAGCTGGATAATGACGCCTACTATTTGTTGTTTTAATTTGTTTTCAAATTGATAAATTCAATTATCTTACTCTCTATCTGTATATTTTTATTATAAATGAGCAGGCATAGAAAAGTGCAAAAGCCAAAGAGTAGAGTTACACAACCAAGCAAAGAGGTAAGATTACAAGCTAAACGTGAAAAGGAATTGCATAGTGCTTTAATCTTAGAGAGTTTAGGCTTAGAAGAGAGGTTGTATAATCATTACATCAAGGTGTTAGAGGTTTACAAGCTTAAATTCCCTACTCGAAGTTGAAATTTGTTACATTAAGTTGTTAAAGTTTTCATTGAAAAATCTTATCAATAACACTTAATTACAATTTCACTTTGTTCTTTTGGCTTCCCCTCATTTTGAATGGCTTTGTTGAGTAACTTGTTGGAGGAGGGAGCGGGAACGATCGCCACTAGGTGAGTAGAAGCAAGATAAAAGGCAAAAATCACAAAAAAACATCTAGCCATTGCTAGCTACAAAGGAAAAGGTATTCATTGAATCAAGCTTGCACTTGCTTAAATTGTGGCATTCATTGAATCTAGCTTAATTAAAATAAGGAATTGACCAAACACCTCAATTATAAGAATCTCTTTGTTAGGAGATTGAAAAAGAAAATTATTGCTTGAGTGTTTGGGAAACTAAGAGAAAGTTAGGGATATGCTCTTCACCTTTTAGGTGAACCAAATTCCCAAAAACTTGCTCTTAATTCCATTTCCTTGCTTTATATGAGCATGCTAGTTAAAATAGAATAGTAGAGGGCCTACCTCCCAAGATTTTCCTTACGAGGACGGTGAGAGGGAACAACCCAAGTGGGAGACAACTGCCTTTGCCGTAGTAATATCCAACCCAGTATAATAAAAATACACTTTTCCTTAAAAGGGAAGTGGCTAGATTGTGTACAAGTGTCTTCACTTCCTCTAGTATTCCTCACATATTGCACCAAATTGTGCTTTTGTGTGTGTGGGAAGCCCGTAAGTGGGTATAAGAACTTAGCAAAGTTTAGAATGGAATTGTTCAATAAAACTTGATAAGTAGCAAGCTACCTCATAGAGCCAAAATGTTAAAAGCCAAATTTGACTATAGCTAGACTGCTTGGAATTCTTTATTGTGCAATACTTGTGGAAAACGATCGAGAATATACACTTTAGTGTGTTTTAGGGACACGATTAAAAATTGATGTGTGTGTTGCAATTGTCTTCCATTTTCAAACAAGAGAATTCCAGAAAACTGATCTTGCAATTTTTAAAATCCAAAATTTACAACCTGATCAGCAAAGTGCCACTTGTGCACAAAGAAATAACGTCTATTAGTAGTAAAGTTATGCTTGTGACTATTTAGAAAACGTGTATCAATCATAAAGTCACGCCTTAGATATATTAAGTGGCACCTAAAAACACTGGAAAAATGCCTATCAATAGTAAAGTGCCACCTGCACACCTGCAGTGTGCCACCTAACTCAATTCCAGTTCACGTGTACGATATTTTAAGTCATGCCTACACTCATGCAAGTGATGCCCAAAAACATAAAAGGGCAAACAGTGAGTACTTACCGAGGAGTTACAAAATTTTTGATCACATATTCAGATACCCTTTTCTGTGTTCTTACTATTCCAATATCTTGCCCAGTTGAAAATCTTGGTTCTACACAATTTTTGAAAATTTCACAAGGATTTGACCACGCACAAGATCGACTCTTATTTTCCAAGTGGTTTGTTCATGCCTACTTTTACTAGATCATACTACGTCAAGAAAACCTTGCAAGCAGATAGGACTTATTTGAGACAAGAGCTCCCTTACCCAGGTGACACTTCTACCACCCCAAGAGTACCCCAAAAATCACCCGATCAAGAAGTAGAAGACAACATGATTTACTACGGTAGCTTGGGTAATAATAACAATAGTGGCATTGATCCAAACAATCAAGGTGATGCAAATAATGGAGGTATTGACATGAATAATCAAGGTAATGCCAATAGTGGAGGGATGGATCAAAACACTCAAGGGATTGATACCACTAACCATAGAACTAATGTCAAACCAACTACCGAAGATGCAACTGATGAAAAGGTTGATGAATCCATTCAGTGCCTCTATTTCATAAAACTCATGGAAAAAGCAATGGTAAGAGATAAAGAGAAGTATTTCATGGACCTAGCCTGAGCAGGGCTTAAGCTTCCTCAAGATTATGATGTGAATCAACTTAGACCACCAAAAGTTGAAGAGAATACCATTGACATCATGAACAAGTAGTTTAAGATATTTCAAATGCAACTGGATACAATCAAGCAAAGCGGGGATCCTAAGCCCTTTTCTATCAAAGCATTGTGTCCATTCCCGTTTGATAAAAGTCTAGTCATGGCACCATTCCCAATTAATGTAGTGTTTCCCAAGTATGACAAATACGAAGGAACGTCAGATCCACAAGATCACTTACGAGAATTTTTGCATCGAGCTTGGAGTTCATGCACAATACCACCTATTTAATGAGACTATTCCCAAGAAGCTTAGGAGGTATGGCCATGGAGTGGTTTTCTAAACTACCATCCGACATTAAAACCTTTGAAGAACTAGCTTCAAAATTTGTGGCCCATTACTCATACAACATTAAGCATGAGATCACAATTATAACATTATGTAATACTAAACAAAAGGATGGAGAAGCATTCCTCATTTTCTTACAAAGATGGAGGATGGTATTTGCTAGGTATCATAGGAGTGTGCCTGAAAAGGAGAAAATGGATATATTCATCAATAGCTTGAGCAACAAGATAAACTACCGATTGAGAATGCAATGTCCCAAGACCTTTCAAGACCTCATAGAGAATGGAGTAACAACAGAAGAAGTGTTGGTTAAGAGTGGAGAGTTGAAATTGTATAAGATAACAACAATAATTCCAATAATAACAATAATCAGAATAAGAATTGGTCCAATAGCTATAATTGGTATGGATTGAAGAACAAAAATAAGGGAGTAGTCAATGACGGGGTTGTTAATTCTAGTAATTTGAAGGTGACTCCATTTTCTCTCACAAGAACACCTAATCAGGTGAACAATGTAAACCAAGCCTCCAAGGCACCTTTCAACAACAATGCTAATAGTGGCAACCAAGGAAATAATCAAAGGAGTAACAAATCTGATAAATTCTTGGTACCAACTCCTTAGAGGAACTTCACACCTTTGGGTGAACCCCTCGAAAAAGCATTAAAGACCCTCATGGCTAACAACATCATTAATCTACCTGGAATTCAACCTTATGAACCACACAACAAGCTTAGCTGGTGGAGTGCAAATAGCCATTGTGAATACCAGATAATTTGAGGGCACACGATAAATGATTGCTTATAGCTAAAGAATGTAGTGCAATACTTGATTGATAATGGTATGATCACCATTGACGGACCTCAAAGCAATGAAGACCACACAGCTTTCAAACAACCCTTCTATAAATATGACAAAGGTGAATCATCCAATGGCAAGAAACAAAGTAGTAATAACATTAATTTTGCGCCACCCTATGATAATGTTGTGAATGTTATAGTGATCAAAGAACGGTTCCAAAAAGAGACATCTGATGTTATCACTAGGGGGCAGACTTCAAGGATTACCCTACAAGGGGTTGATCCTAAACCTATTGGCCCTCCACAATCCAACATTGTGATCAAGCAATCTTCTACAACAGTAAAACCGTATAGCTTGGTAGATCAGCTACAAAGGACTCTAGCACAAATCTCTATCTTGGAGCTATTAAAGCTATCTCCCAACCACAAGGAAATTTTAGAGAAAGCTCTAGTAGAGACTAATGTTCCTACTAACTTAGAAGAGGATAAGTTTCAAAACATGGTAGGGCATCTCATTGCACCTCATTGCCTTTCATTTTCAGATCATGATGACATGTCTATTACTCATCCCCAAAATCTACCATTGCATATAGAGGTCTTGATTGAAAGACATAGGGTCAAAAGAGCTCTCATAGATGGGGGAGCTGGTCTTAACATCTACACGTTGAGTCTTGTCAAATCCCTAGGATTATCCAAGTCCTTCATTGATCCCACGAAAAGAATCACCATAAAGGCCTATGACGAAGCTGAAAGAGCCTCCAAAGCCATGATTGTATTGCCCATTCAAGTGGGACCTATCGAAAAGGACATAAATTGCCAAGTATTGGACATGAAACTAACTTATAATATATTATTGGTGACCGCGCATCTACAAGATGCAACCGGTTCCATCCATGAAACATCAATGCATAAAATTTCCATACATGGGTGAGGAAATCACAGTTGGAGGGGACTCAAATCCGTTCCAATATTGTAATGCACTTAAACCCCTTCATGAGCTATTTATTCCCCATAACAAAGAAGGAATTATCCAAAGAGCCACCATTGAAGATATCAAAATGGATGATCCTATGTTAACATTAAGTACTACTTCAAACCCTCCTCAAGCTAGCTCAACGACATCAACTAAAGGAAAGGAAACAGTGAGCTACAAGGGTCCAACTCCAAATGAAGATTCAGATCAAGCACCTAAATTAGAGATAGTACTTTACAAACCCACCAGAGAAGAAAAGGATAAAGCTAAAAAGGACAACTACAAAAAAATGAGTGAGATGGTGGATACATTTGAAAAACAATGTAAAATCAGTTCCAAAGGAGTAGGGGAATATTTTGTTTCCCTATTTGACTTACCCACATCTCCTAGAATGCATGGGAAACCATCAAAAGAACATCTCCCTCATAAGTATAACTTTTACTTCGTGAGAGAAAGTGACAAAGCAACATTTGATAAAGAAGAAGATGAATTCCTTCAATGGCTTTATCATGATGAAGATGACACCTCAAGTACTCCCGTAGAAAGAGTCCAGCATATTAATATTCAAACCGATCAATATGGGAAAGGATTTGAGATAATGCAGAAAATGGGGTACAAGGGAAGATGACCCTTAGGCCAAAGAAATAGAGGTTTACTAGAGCCCATTGAACCTACTTGGAGGGCAAAAGAAGAAAGATCAGGGGTAGGCTACTAATACAAAGGAGAAAGCTCCAGCCCAATGCATGATTTATATCCTCAAGTGAACATGTTGGAATATGATGTGGATAGTCATGACTCCTGGGATTATGAGTGGGACACTATATCTAAAGAACCACATCATGATAAAGAGGTAGTCACCATACATACTTATGCTAAGGTTTCAAAGTAGAAAAATCAAGTTAATGAAGAGCCTAATATACAAGAACTTAATATAGGACAAGCACCCGTTAATCGACCATGGATAGAGGAATTTTGGGACCCCTTAGAGGAAGATGATTTGAACATTAGGATTAATCTGCGGGTTGTATTTCCCATGCTATTTCCCATAGAAGTCATTGAGGACTCAAGTGAAGAGGAATTTGATCCTTCTTCCATGGACCATCTCGAGGAAGCTCACATTATAGATCTAAACAATACAATGTATGAACCCTCCAATGAAGTCATGTCCATAAACCCAATTGATGATACTTTTCCAAATGAAACCTTATCCTTGATAAACCCCGACCTTATTGACTGGGACCTAAACGAACCAAGTGACTTACTCTATTTCCCAAATGACCAAGCAATGAACCAATACCTTAATGTGGTTGAGCCCTCTTTCACCAATGAATTCAAACCGAACATGATAGAAGCAACGAGGGTCCAATCTCTTAATCCAAAGAAAAAAATGAAAATAAAATTAAAAATGAAAAGTTCTAGTGATGAAAACCACTATGTTGCAGCACTAGAACCAAAAAAAGTAAAGATAAAGGATGTTTCCTATGGTGAAAACCCAACTGTGGCACCAAAGGAAGAGAAGTTGGATACCCTACCTGAACATGAGGAAGAAAGGTCACCTATTCTCATAGAGCCAATAGAAAAGGTCAACATTGGGATAGAATTGGATCCAAAATTTATACACTTGGCTGCATTACTTACACCTTTAGAAAGAAAGGATTTCATCAAGTTCTTCCAAGAACAACAAGTGAACTTTGCATGGTCCTATGCCGACATGCCCGGATTGGATCCTGACTTCATTATGCACCATTTGAATGTTAAACCAGGGGTTAAGCTCGTCAAGAAAAAGTTGAGGAAATGCACCCACATGTAGCTCTCTTAGTCAAGGAAAAATTAGAAAAATTGTTGAAGGTGGGATTAATAAGAGTGATAGCCTATGCTGAATGGATATCTAATATTGTACTAGTCACCAAGCACAACAAATCCATTCGTGTATGCATGGATTTTAGAGACTTGAATCTTGCATGTCCTAAGGATGACTTCCCACTTTTGAGTATAGATGTAATAGTTGACTTGATAGTGGGTCACTCCATGTACTCATTGATGGATGGTTTCGGCTTATATAATCAGATAAAAATTGCACCTGAAGACTAAGAGAAGACAACCTTTACATGCCCTTGGGGAACCTTTTGTTGGAACGTCATGCCCTTCGGCCTTAAAAATGTCAGAGTCACATATCAAAGGGCAATGATAACTATCTTCCATGACATGATGCATACCTTTCTAGAAGATTATGTGGACGACATATTGGCAAAGTCACACAAAAGAGAAGATCACCTACAAATTTTAAAAAGATATTCACCTAGTTGGAACAATTCAAAGTGAGGCTTAATCCAAAAAAATGTGCCTTTGGTGTCCAATCTGGCAAGTTATTAGGCTATATAGTTTCAGTAAAAGGGATTGAAGTGGATCCAAAAAAAGTACAAGCAATAATGCATATGGAGATTCCAAAGAACATAAGCCAAATGAGGTCTCTACAAGGCAAGATACAATCCATAAGAAGGTTCATTTCTCAATTGGCCAAAAAATGTCATTCATTCACGAGGTTGCTACACAAAGATACTATTTTCATGTGGGATAAAGAATGTGACCAAGCCTTCACTTTATTGAAGACTTATCTAATAAATCCACCCATTTTAATGCCACCAATCAAGGGAAAACCATTGTTGTTGTACATATCCGCTACCGAAAGGTCTCTAGGAGTTCTTTTGGCACAAAAAGATGAGCAAGGAAAAGAAAGAGCAATTTACTATTTGAGTAGAACATTGATCAAATATGAACTTAACTATACATTAATAGAAAGGGCTTGTCTAGTGGTTGTCTTTGCATCTAAAAAATTGAGACATTATATGTTGATGCACAAGGTGAAACTAATTGCCAAGATTGATCCTCTAAAGTATTTGCTAAGCAAAACTGCCTTAACGGGTAGGATAGAAAAATGGTTCATGATATTAAGTGAGCTCGACATCGAGTATGTGGATAGAAAGGCAATAAAAGGACAAGTGATAGTAGATCACTTAGCTGAAAATCCATTGAATTCTACACAAACCATTCAAATGGAATTTCTAGATTCCATAATTGTAAATATAGAAGCAAAGACATGGAAGTTGTACTTCGATGACTCATATACACAAGGAGGTTTCGGGGCCGGTATATTATTGATTACCCCTCAAGGGTACACTATTCCCAAGTCCTACAAGCTTTTGTTCCCATGCACAAACAATATAGCAGCATATGAGGCTTTAGTCATCGACATCAAGATGGCTTTAGAATGGAACATCACCGAGCTACAAGTATATGGAGATTCTCAACTAATAATCAATCAAGTCAATGATGAATACAATACCAAGGATGAAAAATTAATGCCATATAAGGCTATGATTGATGCTTGGAAAAAGTACTTTGCTTTGATAACATTTGAGTAAATTCCAAGAGAGAAGAACCGAGCAGCTGATGCAATGGCAACCTTGGCTTCCTTACTTCAAAAACTAGATCAAAATGAGAAATATGAATTCTTGGTGGAAGAGTTAGCACAACCGACATTTGACCTTCTTGAAACCCAAATTGTTGCCCTACTTCATGGACATGACTCACCTTTGTACGATCCTATATATACTTATCTCAAAGACCAAGTGCTACCTTTAGACCAATCTCGAGCCCAAAAATGAAATTTCATATGCCAATCAGCTCGTTACATAATCCTCTCTGAAACACTGTATCGCAAGGGTCTTGACGAGATGTTACTTAGATGTCTAGAGGAAGAGGAGTCTAAGTTATCTTTATGTGAGGTTCACGAGGGCATTTGTGGGTCGCACTCAAGCAGTTTAAACCTAGCCAAGAAGATCCTTCGCTTAGGGTACTTCTGGAAAACCTTAGAGAAAGATGCTTGTCACTTCATCAAAATATGCAGCAAATGTCAATACCATGGTGACATGATACATGCACCGGCACAAGAATTTCACCCATTTGTTACACCATGGCCATTCTATCAATGGGGATTTTCTTGATCGACATCATATATCCACCATCTTCCAATGGGCACAAGTACATCATCACCGCAACAGAGTATTTCACTAAGTGGGTAGAAGCGGTTCCTTTGATCACGACTATGGGTAAATAGATTTCCATGTTCATCTTGAACCACATCATTTGCTGATATGGTATCCCTCATGCCATAATCATAGAAAATGGAAAGCAATTCAAAAACAAAGATGTGGATGAACTTTGTGGCACATTCCATATCACACATCACTCTTCATCCATTTATTATCCTCAAGGAAATGGACAAGCCGAAGCTACAAATAAGAACATTTTGAAAATCTTGAAGAGATCGGTAAATAAGTTAGGAAGAGATTGGCATGTGCAAATTAACCTGGCATTATGGGCCTATAGAACTAGAATTCGGACACTTACGGGAGCCACACCATTTTTATTAGTCTATGGAGCCAAAGTTGTTCTACCTTTGGAGGTTGAAATCCCATCTTTATGAGTATCACTGCAAGGCTTAATAATAGATGAAGATTATAGAGTTGTTAGACTTCAACAATTAGAGTTGCTAGAAGAACACCAAATGCAAGCCTATGAACACTTGAAAGTATATCAGAACAGAATCTCAAGAAACTACAATAAGCATATCAAACCGAGAGTCTTTCAAGTAGGAGACTTAGTGGTAAGAGAAAACCCAAAGAATCAAGTTGAAAGAGAGAAGAAAGGAAAATGGGAGGCAAATTGGCTTGGTTCGTTCATCATTGTGTCTTCATTTGGAATGGGAACCTATAAGTTAGCAGATTGTGAAGGAGACGAATTACAAGAGCCTATCAATAGCATACATCTAAAGAGGTTCTATACATGAGGTAGATGAAAGAGTATAAAGAGTATTAGATGAGGAGCATCATATTTATTGTACATAGTCAAAGAGATCTTGACAATACAAAAAATTGAAAAAAAGAAAATACCAAAAAAAATGAAAAAAAGAAAATACAAAAAAATTGAAAAAGGAAAAAGTGCCTTGGTGAAAACCTAGCAATAGGCGCCTTGGTAGAAAAAAAAGAGAAAAAGACCCAAAAGGTGAAAACTTGGCAATCAAGCACCTTTTGTTCCCTTAAGTCATTCCTAGTCACATGTGTACATATTGCATTTCCATCATCCCACTTGTAAACCTTCATTGCATCCGTCATTTGTGCATAGTCATAATATAGCTTTCAGTCACATTATTGCATTACCTATTTGCCCTAAGTTTGTCACATGATCACATTTATCACTTGGGGGCAGAAGAGGATTGGAAATTTGGTACCAAATGGATTCAATAGTGCTACATTCGGTCACATCAGAGAGAGACTTATCAAAGCTTCAGAGAGAGAGATTTTCGTTGACCTTCATTGTTCACACCTAAGTATTTGATCCTACAACTCGATCCTTGAGCCTTCATTGACTTTATTATTCGGGATTAAAAATTGACAAACACTTTAAAGATCAGAATATTTGGAAATACCTTTTGAAAATCATGAAACATTGCAAAACACTTGAAGCTTTCTTCTTGATAATCTTTAGGGAATTAACTTTTATCACATCTTTTTAGCTGATTGATGATGTTTCGACTAGATCGGCCATGATAGAGACATGATATTTTCTTGCCTTTGAGTGACTGTTTTAAGGAAGATTCATCAACCTATGAGAATTTGTCTAATGACATGATCATCAAAGAACCATCGAGGACTATCCCATAAGATGAAGGATTAACCTTTGCTTGTTTACGCAAATGGATACCTTGGCTATTTAGATCTTCCATATGTTAATACCAAAATCCACTTGCAACATTGAATCCGTTGAAACCGGTATTCATACTCCCACAGTTTGGTCATCCAGCTAGTGAGGGTTGTATTCGTGTCCAAAGAGGTTACCAAAAAGATAAAAAAGTGGTATTCATATCATCATGATGTGGTCAATGATCATTGTACTTACTTTTCGGTCCCAAATTGCTCAATGATGAAAATTTATCTCTATGGCATTTCTTTGCTAAAAGCTAGTGACACTTAGTTGCATTGCATTGCATTATCATGTTAGCTTACTTGCATTATCATGTTAGATTAATTGGATTTGTTTATGGTTATTTTCCAAGGACAAGGGGGTACATTAATAATCTTGGTTAGTCAAAACATTAAAGAAATGAGGGGGTTCAAATCAAACGTCTTTTTCCTTGAAAATCAATCAATAAAAAAAGTGAGGTTATCTTTTGCATTCATGCATAGCATTACTCATTATTCATTATCCATATATCAGAAAAGCAAGAGAAAATAAAAAGATTATTACTCATCCATCATTTGCATACATATAATTAAGGATAGAACTGCATACATTAACAAAATAAAAAACATAGGGGCATTCATATCCATATTTACATAAAACATTTTGCATCCATACATTGAAAAATAGAAAAACATATAAAAAATTCATACATCAATGCATTCATCTATCTATATGATAAATAAGATATGCTGCATCCATAGCATAATCAAACATAAAGTGCATCATAAACATCATATAGCTGCATATAAAGATAATCCCATAAAAAACTCATCAAGAGAATCAAGGAAGTATATCATCGTATAAGTGTTCATCAACATCAAATGATCCAATACATCAATATATCAAGATACAATATCATGAAAGTGGTACATCAATGTTCCAATCAACAATACACCAACATGAAACGTGATACAAGAGACATCAACAAATGAGTAGATCTGTCATCAAAACATCAAGAACCCATAGCAGCACCCAATCCATCCCCAACACCTGATCCATCTGGATCTCTGCCATCTTGTCTATCCTGTGAAGGAGGAGCCTGAGAAGTGCTCGCTACGCTAGGACTCTAAGTCACATGAGTCATAAACTGTTGCATCAAAAGAGCTACCTGATCCAATCTGCCCATAACAGTAGATATGTCTGTCCTCAATGACTGAACATCTTGTGCTACACTATCAATAATAGGATCAACCTGTGAACTCTGGCCCATATCCTGTGACTAATGAACCTGTGGAGGCACCTACTGTGCCGGAACCCAATCCTACTATACTTGATCCTGATCCTGCTGTGCTAAGGCAACTCTCTGTAACTGAACCAAGGGATCCAAACCACCACGAATCTGTCTAGCAACCTCTACATGAACCTGTCTCTATTGTCTCTGATGTCTCTAGCATCTCTACTGCCTATCAACTGTTGCTGCTCTAGGACGTACAATCTCAGCTGCATGATCATCCCTAGCTCTATCCCTAGCATGTCCACCTCTCACTCGTGGCCCATCTTGTCCTCTCCCAATGACATGAGGAGCTCTTTGTCCTCTATGTGCTTGTCACCTCTGACGTCTCCTCCTACCACCACTCCCACCATCCCCATCATCATCTTCATCATCATCATCATCCCTAGATCTCTCATCATGACCTAGATAGGCTCTGCTAGATCTATAAATCTAGGAAATTTTTTCTGAGCCCACCAATCTCGAAACTCACAAGACACCCTAGCATCAGCAATACCCCCAAGCATCTCCCATTTGTAGTATGCCAACCGAGCAATCTAATCACATGCAAACTGATAATCAATTTGAGGACCCCACATGGATCTCTCTGCCTGGACTCTAGCATATAGTGTTATACCCTGAGGCATATCTTGTACTCTGCCATACTAACGAGAAACTCGACCGAAGCAAAAATGCTCAATAACAGTAGTAGACCTATCGATCATCAATTGAGGTGCAAACATATAGTGGAGCTCATCATCATCCTCCCTCCAGTACTCACATCATATGTATGGCCATCATTGAACCTGATCAAGATCATCAATCTGCCGACACCAATACTCAGTCTTGCCCAGATGATGTTGGACAACCATACCACTATACAGAAAGGCATAAGGGCAACCACGCCGCCGAATCCTATCTGAAACTGGTCTAGTAATGGGAAGATGCTCCCATACCCACAACTGCAAAATCACTGCACACGTTGATAACGAAGCACTCTCTCTGTAAACAACCTCATGTAAATCATGGTAAAGCTATGACAACATGCATGAGCCCTAATCGAAGCACCGATGTTGTGCAAGAAGATCCTCAAGTATCCTGCCCCATCCAACTGAGAAACCATGACCTCGATGGTCGGGAAGTAGTAAACCACCGATCAAAGCACCAAGTATCACTAGCAATGTAGGGAATGAAGCAAACTGAGCCCAAGTAATAGTATCATGATCAATAGTGTTGTCTCCAAACACTCGTCTGCAGACTGTGCTATCATAGATAGAATCATAATAGATCATCTCACCGTGGCAAGGAATCTGTAATAATCTGTATACATCCTCCAGAGTAATAGTCATCTCTCCGAATGGAAGGTGGAATGTGTTGTGGTTAGAGTGCCATTGCTCTGCCACTGCGGTAAGTAAACCATGGTTCAACTGAAACCATGGGATGTCCAAGAGGAAACTAAGACTGCACAACTCAATAACTTGATACTCTACAGGAGTCAAAGCCTTACCTAAATCAATTACCTAGGAAGCGACGGTCTGTATATATAATCTACGGAAATGTTTATGTTTGCAAATCAAAGGAATCATATTAGTATACCATAACAATGAGTTATCCTAAGTCAATCAAGAATCAAACTAATCAAACCCAGTACCATTTGTTCATGTCTCTATATCCTAAGAATGAAGCATCAATCCTACCTATCAATATTAGTTTTGACACTGATCAATCAAGTCCTACCTATTAGTATCCCACTATCAGATCTATTCTATCAGATTGACGTAATCAAACATTCATTGGTATTACTATCCTGATATCCTAATCAATTATTTTGCTAAACTACAACAGACCTAAACTATCTTGGAATTCAAACGATTAGTTGATGACATCAAATTTTTAATCAAAAAATCAAGTTGGAAAATTGAAAATTTTTCAAAAACCTGCAAGCGTCATTTGCCCATTACCACGCGGCATTTTACCTTACGCGGTGCAGAAAATCTATTACGCGGTACTTTATTCTTACTAGGCATCATTTCATGATTTACGCGTCACTTCACAACGCTAGGCGAAATCTTAAGGAGCCTAGGCATCATTTTAAAACTAGGGTTCCTACGTGTGAAACTATATAGAAATTGGCATGAAAATTCTATTGTTACGCAGAAAAAGAGTTTTATTAGGCGAGAGTTTAAAATTGATAGGCGACACTTTACTACGCGAAGGTGTGAGTAAAAAGTGCGGATGCGACACTTTAAAGGCTAACACGACATTTAACTATTCCTAGGCGTGATTTTGTAAAATAAAAAATGCAAGAACATGAAAAAAATGCAATAAATGCTATAAACGAGCAATAAATGCAAAAAGGAAGTTAGCAATGACTCACTGGAGATCCATAGTCAAGTGGTCTCTGATATCGACGACTCCTCTCGAACCGATGCTCTTTGATAGGCACAACCATCACAAAAATCAAAGTAGGACCAGAGCAAAATCTCAGAAGTCAAAAGTAAAAATGAATAGTAAATCAAGGTTTTTAGCCTATTTAAGCTAATTTTGACCTAATTTAGAGGTGAAATTTTGACTTTGACCTATATTAACCTATCAATCAATTGGGGCAAATTGCTAAATCATGGCATATCATTAATGTTTTTCAGAAATGAAAACATATTGACTTAATCAAAATCATTGAAATAATCATCATCAAAATCTTTCAAATCAAGCAATCAATATGTTTCATTTCTGAGGGGGCATCAGAGTATCAAAGTGGCATCAAGCATCGGTGAATCTAGGGCATCAAAATTTTGGAATCATTATTAGTGGCACATATCAATTTATCAAATCAGATCAGAGGCATATCATATCAGGCAGCATATCAAAATTTTTCATATTAGTGGTAAATCAACGTATCCATAAATCAGGACCTAAAAAGCAATCAGGACTAAAAGAATCTTTGAATCAATGTTCTTCACACATCAATTCAAAGAGGGGCATTTGTAGACACTCAAAAATGGACAAGTGCTTTAAAATCAATAAAATGGCTCAAAATCATCAAAATGCACTAATTCTCATAAAAAGGATCAAATCACATAAAAAGGATCAAATCACATAAAAATGGACATAGTTAAATCAAATTGGACAAAATCAATTAAATCAAAGGAAAAATCAAATGATGACATTAAATAATTAAATCAAAGCTTAAAGGGGTGAAAAACACTACATAATTGATTTTAATCAATTAATTGTTAGTTGTTAAATAAAAAATCAAAATGAACCTATTCCCCTACGTGGCTAAATTTAATTAATTAATTGAATTTAATAAATCCTAATATTTTTTAACAAAGTTGAGCAACCAATGAGAATTAAGGACAAAAAGACACAAATCACTCAAAAAGGATTAATCTCAACCACTCATTTTAAAGTTTCAATCTCATCCACTCAATTTTGTCCTTTTGTCCAAAGCTTTGAGACAAACATTTAAATTGTCCCCCTATTTATAAACATTGCAAAGTATTTGACTCAACCAAAGGTAAATCATGGTTAATTCACTCTACCCCCTACCCTTGGGAATTTACTATAAGTATGAGGCATTTTGAGAGCAATAATCATCTTAGAAATTCATTTGCAAAGCATCCTTATTATAGTCAATTTCATAGCAATCAAGAGCATTTGAGAGCATTTGAATTATCTTTGTATCAATTTGAGAGTTAGTGAGCTAGATTAAGCATTATAGCATCATATTTTCTCATTTTAGAAGTGTCACTAGCGGAGATTAAGCTGAGAGCTTCACTTACCACATCTGATTAGAGAACCATGAGATGTTATGGATTTTAGTTTCAATTCTTAGTTAAATTTGTATTGTATTTGCTTTGATTTGATAGTTAAATATCCTAATTTCATGAAGGTGTTTAGCATACACACACATTTATCTGATATCAACTGAATAATCTTCTTGGGAATCTTTAAGCACATCATAGAGAAAACTAGTATGGCACTAACAACAAATTTAAGCAAAAGAATCCTCCCTGCTAAAGTAAGCCATTTCCTCTTCCAACCTTCAATTCTTTTAGAACACTTTCCAATCAACTCTTTCCATAGCACAGCTTTAGAAGCACCTTTAAACAAAGGAATTCCAAGATACTTACTGGGCAGGCTTCCTATCCCTATTCCAATGATTCTACAGATCCCCCTTAGTTTCCTCGGTTCCACATTGAAAAAACAAATTTTTGATTTTTTCCAATTAATACACTGACCCGAAGCTCTACTATAAGAGTCCAAAGTCTCTTTAATAACCCTTGCTTCCCTAAATGAAGCCTCCCCCAACAAATTTGTATCATTAGCAAACTATAAACGAGTTAAGGGATCCAGGTTATAAGCCATCCTAACACCCAGCCACATATCGTTTGACCTCTGCTTACTAATAGATCTACCCAAAATCTCTGCCATTATAATAAACAAAAAAGGGGAAAGGGGGTCTCCTTAACGTATTCCCTTATTCAAATTGAAGAAACCTTGAGGGCTTCCATTCACCAAAACAGAAAACCTAGGAGTCTGAATACAACTCTCCACCCAATTAAGCCATTCTTGACAAAAACCAAAACAACCAAGCACCTTTAAGAGAAACTTTCTATTGACAACATCATATGCTTTCCTGATGTTTAATTTGATCATCATTTTCTCAGCCTTATTCAAATTCAAAGTGTGAATCACTTCATGAGCAACAATAATACCCTCATATATAGATCTATCCGGGGCAAAACCACTCCCCTCCTCATAAATAATGGAGTATAACACCATTTTCAATCTATTAGCCATTACCTTAGAAATGATTTTGTAAATAGAATTGCATAGGGATATAGGTCTAAAGTCATCAAACGACTTACTCTCCTCCTTTTTTGGGATCAAAGCTATAAAAGTATTATTGAAGTCTTGAAAAATAAAGCCACCCTCTCTTGATTCTTCAACCACCTCCCAGACTTCCAAACCAATGAGGTCCCAAAATTGTTGAAAAAAGATGACAGAAAAGCCATCCGGTCCAAGAGACTTCTGTGCTCCCAAACCAAACACTACCTTCTTCACTTCTTCCATAGAACATGGCCGCTTTAACATGTCATTTTGTTCCTCCGTTATACACCGAGGGATGATGTTATCAATATCCAAGTCATAAACCAGATTATCTTCCTCCACCCAAAAGGAATCTTTAAACTATCTAACTACTTCTTCATCAATAGCCTCTTTATCCCGCAATAACACACCATTGCCATCTTGGACAAAAAGAATCTTGTTATTAGCTCTTTTCACTTTAACAAAATTATGAAAGAAAGTAGTATTCAAATCACCCGCATTTAGCCACAGCTCTCAAGACTTTTGTCTTTAATATGTTTCTTCCCTATGCAACACCTCGCTATATAACTGGTTCAATATGGTTTATTCTAAGAAATCAACTTCAACCATACCATTAGCTATCACTTTATCATGTAATTAAAATAAATATAATTTTAAAAAATAATTTAGAATTATAATAATTAAAATTACAACAGATATTTTTACTACAATACCACCTATCATTTTCTATTATACACCCCTTCCGACTAATATGAACAATTCGAATAAATATCTCTCTTTCCCTTATCTTGATCTTGTTATACCTCCCTCTTTTCCCCTCTCATATCTCTACTTTTTTCTATTACTATCTCTTTCTCTCTATATATTGCAATTAAAGTAAATTTGTTGTTCTTCATATTTTTTCAATAATTTTTTTTCTTCATATTTTTTCAATTATTTTCAAACTTAATTTGATAATATAATTAATCAAGAAATATATTTAAAATATTGTTATTATATGAATAATAAATAATGGTATTTCCAATTATCTCTCTCTTTTTCTTTCCTATCCTCTCTATCTTGCCTTCTCTCCCCCTATTCCCCTATGTCTCTCTACTGGTCTCCTCCCTCTTCCCATATCTAGTTCCATATCCTTCTTCCCCTATATCTCTTTCCGCTATCTTGATCTCACTATATCTCCCTCTCTTCCCCTCTGATATCTCTACCTTTTTATATTACTATCTACTTCTTTCTCTTTATTGCAAACATAGCACGGGTCTACTAGCAACGGAATCCATAATCTTTCCAATTTAGACTTCATGTATTGCACAAATGTATGTAAAAGAAAGAGCAAAATTTTACTTACTTCCATAACTCTTCGACATACCCATTGCACACTAAGATGCAATTACTAGTTTAATACTACCACCAAATATTTTCTATTATACACCCCCTTCCCACCAATATCAATATGAACAATCCGAATAAAAATTTAAAAAATAATTTCATTTCTTTGACCCTTTCACAATTGTTACATGGCAATAAACGCGCATCCTAATTGTTGTTGGAGATTTAAGGGAAGTAGCTCATCTAAAACATTGACAGACCCGCCGAACACCCATGTTAAATGCTGTTTTTTCTTCTACCTAATGGCGGAGTTATAAAAATCCCCAATGCTCTTCTCATAGTTGGGCTCTCCGCCATTGCTCAGACGGAGTAACCAAGATTGTTGTTGCCACGCGAGCCCTGAATCGATATTTAAAGAGCAATTCAAACCAACAGAGCAACTAGCCGGTTTTAGCAACAATTAGGACACACCCACAGGGCAATCGGCCTGAATATTGCAGTAGTATAGGGTGGAAGCAGTTGGCTCAGAAACAGAAATGGCTTCTTTGGGAACTTCCAATCTGGTGACTCATGTGGGAGCAAATAAGATGTCTTGGGCCAAATCTGGATGTGTTCCAAATTCTCTTGTTTATTGCTCTGAGCAAAAGGGCAGAGCAAGAGGAGTTACCAGAAGGGGAAGCAAGGGAGGAAGTGGAAAGCTGGTCGTGAGGGCCAAGATTAGGGAGATTTTTATGCCTGCCCTGAGCTCCACCATGACAGAAGGGAAGATTGTGTCTTGGATTAAGTCAGAGGGGGAGAAGCTTTCCAAGGGGGAGAGTGTTGTTGTGGTGGAATCTGACAAAGCTGATATGGATGTGGAGACGTTCTATGATGGGATTTTGGCTGCCATTGTTGTGGGCGAAGGAGAAGTCGCTCCTGTGGGAGCTGCCATCGGCATTTTGGCTGAGAACGAGGGTGAGATCGACGAGGCCAAGTCCAAGGCTTCTTCGATCTCTGGTGGAGGAGGTGGAGCACCTCCTCCAGCGCCAGAGGTCGCTGCTCCGTCTCCTCCTGCAGCACAAGCTGCTTCTGTTCCACCTGTTACACAGGCTGTTGCTGCTCCTCCACCTCCACCTCCATCTTCAGGTTGGTATTTTCATGGCGTATGTCTTTTGAAATAAGTAATATTTACTATTTTTCAAATTTGAAAAAAAGAATCCCCATCAAAGGTATTAGATTGTGTGTGAGAGGCTCCTGGAATCATTTGCATAGCTTTTGTATTATCTGATGTCTCAGATTTCTCTGTACAACCCATCCTACAATAGTACATTTTGCTCACAAAATTAGAAGTTTATGTATTCTGAATAAAGATATTAGATTTTGTGTGAGTTTTCTGAAATAAAATCTCATAGCTTTTGTATTGTCTTAACGTTCCAGATCTCTTAAAAAAAATATGCTACTTTTTTCAAAAAATTTAAAGGTATTTCTTGATCAAATTTAGACAGAGTTATTGGTCCAGCTAAAACTTATAAGTATTTTTCATAATAAAATGTACACAAAGTTATTAAATTTTCAAAATTTAAAGAAAATTATATTTTAGAGGAGCATTCGCTGATTAAATGGACACTTATATTTGTCAAAATCTGTAAGTTCTTGCCCTGAAAAAGTTCAAATTTCAGAACGCATCCGCTTCATTACTAAATTTATTAGTATGCGTAGGGAAAACCGCATTTTTCTTATTTATTATTAGCTTTTAGTATAGTACACTTATACTATTGTTTTGAAATCCAAAAAAATTGTTTACAGTTCTATGCTTGCGAAACAATTTCCAGCCAGAATCTTTATGGCAATAACTTCCGTGGTTTCTCAGATATTTGTATTATTAGCATATAATGCATGTATCCCTTATGCTAGCGTTTTCTTGTAAATTGTTTTTTCGTCTACACTTTTTTCCGAGGGCCTCGCTGCTGCCACAATAGGGAATGGCTCTTCCACATGTTGTGAGATTTCAACTGAACCATGATGGTGCTGGAAATAGCACACTCCCGTTTTAACTATTCTTTTTCCATTAGACTTTCTCTTGTAAATTGTTAGTGGTATAATTCATATTCCCTTCCTTTTGGAAATGAATAAAATTTTCTCTTGCTCTATACGTGTGATAAAATTTCCCTCTTAAAAATTTTCTTTGTTACTCAGGCCCCAGGAAAATTGTAGCTACCCCTTACGCCAAGAAACTGGCTAAACAGCACAAGGTTGATCTGGCTAATATTGTGGGATCTGGACCTAATGGACGAATTACGGCCTCTGACATTGAGAATGCAGCTGGTATTACAGCAACACCTGCTCCATCTGTTAGTGCTGTGGCTAAACCTGAACCAGCCCCTGCTGCTGTTGCTGCTACCAAACCTGTAGCAGCTCAGAATCCAGTTGTCTTGCCAGGAACCACAGTGCCTTTTACCACAATGCAGGTGGCTGTGGCAAGAAATATGGTACAGAGCCTTTCAGTTCCTACATTCCGGGTTGGATACTCTATCAACACAGATGCTCTGGATGCTCTCTATAAAAAGGTACTATTCTCGACATTCCAGAACTTAAATTCGAATTCACACTTACAGTTTTGAATGGATGTTTTAGATTTTTTTAAAATATTTTGCGCTCAGAATCTCAGGGTTCAGATGCCAACCTTCTCATGTGAGAACCAATAATCATATCGAATTACCTGAAAAATCACCTTAGCCCTCAAAACTGTAAGTGTACACCAGTCTAACCTCTAAATGTATATCCACCCATATGTGCACCTGGGAATGACATCTAATTAGAAGAAGAATCACCGCAGCCTGCAAAGAGTAAATTCCCAATTATCTTGGTTCTTTGCAAGGGTTCACATTGCCTTGTTTAGTTTATGATAGCAAACACCTTCTGATGACACAAGATCTTTTGACATAGGATTGATTAGATCTATTAGATTTCCACAATCCATATTAATGTTCATATCAGTTTCTGGATTCGATTGTGTAGTGAATTTTTTCCATAAATGTTTCAGATCATACTACATGATCCATCATCAGGATGCTAGAGAGAAAAGAACATAATATGGATGATGATGGATCATGTAGTATGATCCGAAATGTTGATGGAAAAAATTCACTACACAATCGAATCCAGAAACTGATATGAACATAGGATTGATTGTTCGTTACCTTAGATCTGGCCAAGAAAATATTTTAAATTTTTAGGTTAGTGAGATAAATATGTAGACAATCCTGTACTCTGAATTTGATTTCCAAGTTACCCTTCAACAAATCCAAAGGAACTGACTTGCCAATACTTGCCTAACATCGAACTATATAATGACATAACTAACTCTTTTTCTATTCTCATTTCTCTAAAACAGCTTAACACATGAGTGGACAACTCATCTAGGGCAACAAATCAAAGTTCTTAGTGACATTTGGACACTTCGAAGCCAAATGCTTATGGAATGAATCATACAAAAATATTTTTTTGTCGTTTTGAAAAAATAATGATTTTTCACTTTGCCTGAGTCTTGATGCCAAGTATGACTTAAGTCCAACTGAACTTAGCATATCAATTTTGTTCTGTGCAGGCCAAGTTTGAGCCTGGCTTCTTAAATAGAGCTGCATTTAAGAGAGATCATACTTGCAAAATCCAGGACTAGAGAGAAAATGCCTAAACTGAATGGTACTGATGGTCACTGATAAGACTGTTAAGTGAAATGATGTACATAAAACACCCAAATAAATGTATGCTTTTTACTCAAATCTCTTAGATTGACATCATAAAAGTTGAATAAGTAATTGTATCTAAGATGTCCACAAGTTAAAGTTACACCCTAATACAAATCACAATCAGATAAGATTGTCAAATTAGCCATCATCTACTGGCCAGTTGCGTTGGCTGATATTCAGCATGTCAGGTTCCATTTCTGTAGAATGCTACATCCTGACAATGTGACAGTGCTAGGTGTAAGATCTGGGTCGAATTTAGCTAATGGTTCTCTCATGTATTGGCATCTGAAAAAGGGAATTATGCCTTATAGTGTTCCTGCAAACCCTAGAGGGTTTGTTTACCCAAAAGCTTCGTAACAAAATAACAATTGACTGAGATCTCAAATCAAAGATCATGATAGCCAGTCTACTACGCTATTACTTGTAACTATGGTGGAATTCATAATGGATGTACCATCAGCAATCAAGAGTTGCATGTGCAAATTCCATTGCTTGATTCAAATCAATGCCTTAGATATAAAGCTAAATGGTTTTGGATGTTAATAATCCTGGTATAATGACATATTCTTGAGCTTTGAAGCTGACTGACTACTTTTAAAGTAATATAAAAAATACTGTTGAGTTGTCAGCCTGTAATGTACTGTTTTGTTTGTTTGTTGAGCCAGAGGTATCCCCACGACCCAGCCCAGCGCCTTACCTTGGTCTTACATACTGCTAAGTTGGGGTTCAGGAAGGGGCAAGCTGGGGCGAGACTAATCCCTTGGGGATGCATGCAATAGCCCGCAAACCACGTGCATCAGGTAAGCCCAGGCCTCGGAGTCGAACCCAAGACCAACGGGGAGCAAACCCATGGCTCAAGCCAACTCCGTTACTCATGCGGGCTGCCTGTAATATACTGTTAGTTTAGTATAGTTTTGGAATTATTCCATTTTATATAAATATTATATTAGGATAGAAATAGAAAGTTTAAAAGAAGAATTTGGAAAAACTATGTGAATTTAGTTTTCATCAACATTTTTGGTCACACTCAGTGAGCCGTCAGTGGGATGACAGCAAATGTTAGCAAGGTTGCAGAATTAGCCCATATGAGGTGCCAAGAGATGCCAGGGAGATGTGGAAACCAAAAATGGAGGGAAACTAACCAGTGAACTAAACATTGAACAATAGCATTATTTTACTTTATTAAATTCTTATGGATAGAAATGCTGTAGGAGAATGTTAATAATATGATAATAATATAATAAAGTATATACTTATTAAATAATAATAAAATAACTATTTGTCTAAAATTATTTGTAACTAATATAGTTTACTGTTATTATTAATAAAAAAATTAAACCTCCCTATTATTTGATTAAAAAAGTTTGATAATGTGCTCTTGAAGAGTGCTTAATCTGGTTATGTAAAATAAGATTGATATATGTTATTGTCCATCCATAATAATTAATACTAAATAGTAATACACAATATGATAAATTCAGGTGCATTTCATTGGATAAATTTTACAACTTTATAGTCTAATATCGTAAAAATTAGCAAAATGTTTGCAAACAATGGGTAAGACTATTCATTGATCCGAATCATTTGTGATTAACCCATGTGTTGGGTTATGTAGGTCAAATCCAAGGGGGTGACCATGACTGCTCTACTAGCAAAGGCAACTGCAATGGCATTAGCACAGCATCCAGTTGTCAACTCAAGCTGCAAGGATGGAAAAAGTTTTACATATAACAGTAGCATAAATATCGCAGTTGCAGTTGCAATAGATGGAGGACTTATAACTCCCGTTCTTCAAGATGCAGATAAGGTTTGTAGACTGTCTATTTCAGGTCATCAATTTTGTAAGAAAATGCAAACATAGAAGCTTCTTGATTTATGCCATTGCAAATACTTAGTTGGTTAATTTCTATATCTGGACTAGGAATTGCCATCTCATTAAATTTACTCTTTGGTGAATTAATGCCTTTCTGTGTGTTCCCATTGGTTATTATTTTTATGTAGTATATTCAAATGAATCAAATCTCATTAGTATAATGCCAATTTTCATGGGGCTATAGGCGGACCTGTATTTACTTTCTCAAAGGTGGAAGGAGCTTGTTGAGAAAGCTCGTGCAAAGCAACTTCAACCTCAAGAATACAATTCAGGTGCAGATATGTTAGTTCATGCATTGTTATTCAAGAAACAGTACACATAGCTATACTTTGATTTCTCTACAATAATGTTTCAACCCAACTCTAGCATGTGCATCTAGAGGCCCTGGTACTTACCTGTTCAGGTGTTCACAGGAACCTTTACTTTATCCAATCTTGGGATGTTTGGAGTAGACAGATTTGATGCAATTCTTCCACCAGGACAAGTGAGTGATTCTTTATAATCTTGTCTATGCTAAGAAGTTTAAGAAGATCAATTTTATAGTATATTAATATGCATTTCTTGAAATTTGTTATATGTGTTATTGTGGTATATAGGGTGCAATTATGGCTGTTGGAGGATCAAAGCCTACAGTCACAGCAACTGGAGATGGGTTCCTTGGCGTGAAAAGTAAAATGCAGGTACAAATTCAACTGGCACTCACTTTACTTTAAACTGCTTGAAGGCATCCTTCCCTTTTAAAGGGAAATTTGATCTTTGCATTTGTATTAAGTTTGCTTTCCTACTATAGTCAATCAATCAAACAAATAGGGGACTCCTGAGTTCTAATGTATGAAATGTACTAAATGTGTGGATTATTTTTCAGTTCTTATCTAGCTTGGTGCTTGTATGATAACATCCAAGCTGTGTGAGGAGAGGCTCTAGAGGAATAATCCTCTAGAGGAATAATCCTTCCTAACATACACTATTTGAAAATCTGTGACATTAACTTTCTTAGTTATCATTATCCACAGTTGAGTCTCTTGTATTTGTTGACATATACCTGACCCAAGTACAAATCACTCGAGGCTTCTTACATTTCTGTTTATAGTTTATACACTCCTATTTGCAGTCATTTACTGTGTCACCTCTTTATAGCTTTGCCGAATTCATTTCCAAAAAGAGTTAAGCCTAAAAGTCTCTTGCCTTCAAGTGCCATTGCCCTTTTTCACAAATCATTTGCCATGTCCAAGGGGCTGAGATCAAGTGGTTAAAGCATTGGGTTCTTGTTGTGTGGAGACCCAAGTCCAAATCCCTAAAGGGACATCTAAGGTGGAATCCCAAGTGGTGACTCTTGGTCTCCCACTGTTTGGCTTCTAGTGTTAATTTCAAAATTGTTGCTCTTAAGGAGCTAAGTATTGTATTGTTGTGAGGATCTGGCTCAAATGCTCGTTTGAGCTATATTTGTTGACTACCGTCTGCGATCCATTTTCATTTTTCTGCTTTCTCAGTTGATTTTCTCATTTCCTGTTGTCCTGTGATAATTGTTCATTACAGCAAGTAATGGTCATAAAGCCTGAACTTTAATATCAGCTTCCTACTAAGATAGATCTCAGCAATAATGTTAGGCCTTTGTCATAAAGGATCATTTGTCATCTTTAAATGACTGTATCCCTGCATTGACTATTATGCCTGTCAATTTCATATAGTTTCAGAGGACTTAGTTAAGTGACTACAAAATAAATTTGCCTAGCAGCTTTTGGGATGGCTGAAAAAATATTTGATCGGAGGAATGGAACTTACTCATTTTCTCTTTACCAAGTATGTCTCTCTCCACCAATCGAGTACTTCACCTTTTAGGCTGTTTGGAATTAATTATTTGTCACTGAGTGAGCATACAATTCACCTTCATTAGTCAAAAGCCTGCCCATGCCTGGAGTTGAAAAATTATCTTTAGGATCCCCACTCAAGGGATTGTTAGGTCTGATATGTATCTATAGAGTCTAAGACTACATCCGGTAAGGAGTTGTTAAGGAGGTAATATTGTGAAATTATTTGAAGGCTATCTTTTAGTGTCGCTCATTTGGACAAACTTTTCAACCAAATTAATCACAGTTCATCTTTAATCTGAACAAGGTGGATTGTAGTCTGTTTGCATTACTAAGTAGGCAATTCAACCTGTCTGTTACATGGGTGTATGGAAATGAAATGCTTATATTTCTCCAGATCTAGTTTACGAAGTTTCCAAGTCCACAGTTCATCAGTAATATGATCCTTCACGGTACTCAGGTGGCATGAATACAAATTATGTGATGAATGTTGTAAAGTGGCAGTCTGATGTATGGATCTCTAAAGCGATAGTTTGGATTAAGATTATTTTTTGTCATTATTGTTTGAAGAGGGGATGAAGGGTGCTGTGCCCTCTCTGTCTGGATTAAATCATTACACATATCATCTCAATTAACTTAATTAACCTTATCCATGGCTCTGGTTGAAAATCTGTAAAAAATTGGCAAAAATGTCTGCAATTGTGATCAATCTATAGAGGTCTACTCATTTGGAGAAGTGAGAATACCTTCTGGGCACTTTGGCTTTTTCTTCAATGGGTGCCAATCATAATGAAGAACAATGGTCAAGCTTCAGATACTTTTTTCACCCAAGTTTTGTCTCTGTCATGTACTGAAATTTTTGCTGAGCAACTTAATCTCCTAGGGTTGATATTTAAATGAAAAGAGGCCAAGGAAGGGGAGGATTTTGTCCAATGGGAGAGGAGGGAGAGTTCTTATTCTTGTCCTTTTCTCTCTGGCCTATTTGATCTGATTTTGTTAGAACAAATGAATAGAGCAGATGGTCCAACCACAGAACTACTTCTTTTCCATTACTTCAATTGTTTTGTGTTGGTCCAGCCAGAGCTTCCTCTCCCTCTCCTGTGTATGTCTGCCAAAGAAGGTCTGCGACAAAATCTCCCCAAATAGATAAATAATTTTAACATCATTTTGGGACACTGCAAGCAATTCTTTGAAATATGATATTGTTGGGGGTGTCGGTCTGGTGCTAGAGATTTTACAGTTCTGACAATGTATTTATATGGATGTGCTACAATCTCTCTCTCTCTCTCTCTGTGAAGTTGCATAATGCAATTTTTAATAGAAAAATTAGAACAAAATCCATGGACGGCCATTAATTGCAACATATGACAACTTTGTATTGTTATATTTAGATGCTGTCATCGTACATCTTAGATCATTAATTTTTCCTCTTCGGCTCTTTGACAGGAAAAAAACACAATTACAGACATTTTTGTAAATAATGTTTATGGGTTTAATTGATTGTAGTGAGTGAATTCTGTGATTGCAGGTGAACGTAACTGCAGACCACAGAATAATATATGGTGCTGATTTGGCAGCCTTCTTGCAAACATTTGCAAAAGTTGTTGAAAACCCAGAGGCACTTACATTGTAAGGGTATGGTATGAATTTTGATGCCTTCTCTGTGTATGTGCCATCTTTTAGGGAGTTTTTTCATCATTCAGCATGTTCAAGTGCTCACAGTGCGCTAGAAAAAATTGCAGTAAATCTGCGACATATGGAGAGTAATTGTGTTTGGAATTTTTTTTTGTAGAAGCATCATTTTTGTGACCGAAATTTGTCTCTTTAGACAAGTAGTATGAAACTCTTGCATCTTTTGGCAAATGCTATAAAGGTGGATATAATAACTTAAGTTTACCTTGTGGCTGCCATTGTGGTCAACATTTTCTGTATTCTGCAATTTAATGAAACAAGTCCAGTTTGATCTATTTAAGTTATTGCTTTGTCACCTTAAGCTTCTTGGCAGAACAACTAAATATTTGAAAATCCATAAAATGGGCTAAAATGATATATTGAAATATTTATTTAGAATGAAACTAATTGTACATGTGCATCAATCTGATTTTATCGGGATAATAATTGTTTAGTGACCCTGTTTTTACATTATTGTGAGTCGGGTCTATCATTTCTTGATTCTTTTATGCCACTGTGACCAAATCCTGGATTCTAAGGCAATATATGAAAGAAGTCAACAGTATCATTGGAAATTTGTCTGAATCCTAAATCTCAATGACAGATTTAGAAGATAGATTCAAACGGAAATAAAAGAATGAAACACAGGTTCACAGAATCAAAATTAAGAAGTCTATAATATAGGCCCCATTTGTTTGTGGAATTGGAATTTGGCCCAAAACCTGATTATCTCATAATAAGGTTTTGATATTCTGATTTTGTATATTCGGAATATGTTTTGGACCGTTTGGTTGACCCGGAAAATGGATGAGACAATCCATCTTCTGCGTTTGGTTGCCATTTTCAAAATTGGAATTGGAAGATAGAAATTCCTCTTTATGTGTTTGGTTTGCAATTTCAAATTGGAATTGGAAGATAGAAATTCATCTTCTCTGTTTGGTTCTACATTTTGAATTGGAATTAGAATTTAATTTTTAATTTGATATTTTATTATTTTAGTCCATTTTTTATGTATAATTTTTTTTATATTAATTTATATTTTTATGTACTAAATCATAAATAAAATTTAATATATTTTTTCCAATTCTGTGATCTGAAAACTTAAATAATTTTATACATTTATTGTTTTGGTCCATTCTTTATGTATAGTTTTTTTATATTAATTTATATTTTTATGTAGTAAATTATAAACAAAATTTAATATATTTTTTTCAATATCATAACAAAAAAAATAAACAATATTATACATTAACAAAAACAATAAACTTAACTTCAACAAAATTTAATATATTTTTTTCAATACATTAACAAAAAAAATAAACAATATTATACATTAACAAAAACAATAAACTTAACTTTAACAAAATTTAATATATTTTTTTCAATACATTAACAAAAAAAATAGACAATATTATACATTAACAAAAACAATATTGAACAGTAAACTTAACTTTTTTTAATAATTTTATACATTATCATAAACAATATTATAACAAAAAAAATAATTATAACATTGCTCATATCACATCAAAATATAAATAAGTCATCTAGTACACATAAATATCTATCTCCAAAAAATGATCAAACTAAGTAGTACGATGATCAAACTAAATAGTACGATTGTTGCACAAAGAAGACGTCATAAAAACAAGATTTCGGCTTTAGATGTAGCCTCCGCTTTTGCCATAGTTTTTTCGAGTCTTTTGCAATTCTTGCACTCGTCATCTACAACAGGTCTGTGTGTAGAACGTACTGATGATGTAGACAATGACAGGGTGTCATTGACCCATCGGAAGTAACCGCATCCACCTCCATCCTACAATACAAATCTAAGTTAGTCTGGCTATAATGACTAATATTTATTATTTGTAAATATTTAAATATTGTGCAATTAACAACCTTATAGAGGTTTTTACAACCCCAAAATTTACGGCCTGGATTGCCCTCTGTCTGTGACTTCTTCAACACACAACGCAATCCATCACCGCAGTGACACATAGGAGCATTCCTCGTAGCCATCAGCACTATATCAAGCAAAAATTTGTTCATTCATACTAATTTTGTTCACTATAACAACATGACTATATTCTATGAGTACAAATTGAAAAAGTTATACAAAAAATATAATGACACAACTATAGCATCAGATATAACAATATCCATGAATTGGTTTTGTAGTGTGAAAACACACCGTTAAATAAGAAAACGCAAGTAGATCCACGGTCTACGCCCTTATGCCCCACATTCGATGATCAATCTTGCATCTACAAAGTAAACATGATACAAAAACTAAAACTTGTTCATTTTTAAATGGAATACACCAAGGAGTACCATCAAAAATTTTGACAGATTACAAACAAGAATAGTAAACAATCATCAGATAGCTCATTTTTTTATCAGCATATGTCGATATTTTTTGCATCGATGTTTGAAATACCTTCTTGATTCGATTGTGTAGATAGTTTTGGTTCACACTCTGTGATTCATCATCGGGATTGCAATAGATAGTTTGAGACCAAAATGATGGACTTTTCTTTCAGTCATTTTTATCTCTTCCCTCCCGATGAAGGATCATAGAGTGTGATCGTAAAATATCTACAAAATCGAATCCAGAAGCTATTTCAAACATATTTAATGTCAGCATATGTGTAGTCTCACTTTATCATATGTGTAGTCTCAAAACTATCCATTTCTATTTTTGTACCTATCACGTGGTTTTTTAAAATGAATGAAAAATGAAAAGAAATTGAAGATGAAATAGAGCATTAAACAAAGTAGAATTATTAAACTTAATTTCGTAACGCAACAATAATAACAAGATGGTTAATACATACAAAATCATGAACAATACAGTCGTCTACCAAAACACATTTATAAAATCATGTTTGAAGAACTAGAAATGGATAGTTAAAAGACTACACCTTAACAATACATTAAATGAAGCATTCATCATGTGGTACTCCTTCGTGTATTCCACTTAAAAACAAATGCAAGCTAATATGTTTGAAAGCACTCAAAATTCAAAAGACGAGAGAAACAAGGTTTCCTAAAACTGGAAAGAAAAACAAAAAAATGGAGAGAAAAACAAACACTATATAAAATGAAGTATAAAATGACAAGCACACTCTGTGAAAGCCAACATAATCACTAGCAACATAAAATAATGGAGAGGAAAACAAGCACTATATAAAATGAAGTATAAAATGACAAGCACACTTTGTGAAAGCCAACATAATCACTAGCAACACAAAATAATCTTGGCATTGATCCAAGGAATTAACACAATAAAAATACCGGCGGGTACTTACTAGTGGCTCCAACATAAATATCCAATGCTTCCATTTCTCATAAAACTATATTTTGTAAGGTCATAATCGGGTTATCATCTTCATATTCCTGTCATCTTCCGACAAACAAACGGGCCCTAATAATGGATATGAACATCAATATCATATTCAGTATCATATTCAGCTTATGATACTGAATATGATACTGCTTGTGATACTGAACATGATACTGCTGATGATACTGAATATGATACTACTTATGATACTGAATATTCAGTATCATATTCATGAACAACAGTATCATATTCAGCTTATGATATTAAATATGATACTGAATATGATACTAAATATGATACTAAATATTCAGTATCATATTCAACAATCATATTCATGAACAACAATATCATATTCAGTATCATATTCAGCAATCATGATCATGGACAACACTATCATATTCAACAATCATATTCATGAACATCAATATCATATTCAGTATCATATTCAACTTATGATACTGAATATGATACTGCTTATGATACTGAATATTCAGTATCATATTCAACAATCATAATCATGAACAACAATATCATATTCAGCTTATGATATTGAATATGATACTGCTTATGATACTGAATATTCAGTATCATATTCAACAATCATAATCATGAACAACAGTATCATATTCAGTATCATATTCAACAATCATATTCATGAACAACACTATCATATTTAGTATCATATTCAGCTTATGATACTGAATATGATACTGCTTATGATATTGAATATTCAGTATCATATTCGCCGATCATATTCATGAACAACAGTATCATATTCAGCTTATGACACTGAATATGATACTGAATATTCAGTATCATATTCGGCAATCATATTCATGAACAACAGTATCATATTCAACAATCATATTCATGAACAACAGTATCATATTCAGTATCATATTCAACAATTGCATTTAAATTAAAATATTAAAATAATTATTTTGTGACAATATGAGCATATAATAGTAAAAAATCTAAAAATATATCCATCCACATGATGAAGTACAATACCACTGAAAATTAGTAACAACATGATAAAAAAAATCAATGTTCTTGAACACAAAATACACTAGATATCATCATAAAGTATCATGCCACATCACAACAAGATCATCATGTATATATGATCAAAATGGTAATCACAAGTATGATCAAAATGGTAATCACAAGCATTGTAAATGTAGTTATGGAATGATTGAAAATGTAATTATGAAATGCAAATGGATAAGCATGGAATATGATGGTATGTCCAGATACTGAATATTCAGTATCATATTCAGCAATTATATTCATGAACAACAGTATCATATTCAGTATCATATTCAGCAATCATATTCATGAACAACAGTATCATATTTAGTATCATATTCAGCTTATGATACTGAATATTTAGTATCATATTCAGCAATCATATTCATGAACAACAGTATCATATTCAACTTATGATACTGAATATGATACTGAATATTCAGTATCATATTCAGCAATCATATTCATGAACAACAGTATCATATTCAGCAATCATATTCATGAACAACACTATCATATTCAGTAATCATGATCATGGACAACACTATCATATTCACTATCATGTTTAGCAAAAATTGAATTAAAGTTGGCATACACATATATTCAGATTTCATGTCATATTCATAAAATGAACAGCAGTATCATGTCATTTTTTTAGCCTTTTATAGGCTTCCAACTCATTTAAAATCACAAAATGATGTCCTTTAAAATAACTATAAACCACCATATGTGGCTACAATTCAGTCGCTTCTCTCCTCCTCGGTTATCAATAAGAACCATTTGACTCTTTCACGTTGACCCAAGAAGGTTTCGTATACCTTGAGGAATACACCTCTACTCAATCCGAGCATGGATTTGAGAGCGTTATAGGCATCCGTCAAAGCATTCTCATGACTAGATTCATCAATTTTAACAAGGTGAATATTGTTCATGCCCTCTTTTATTTTTTTCATTGTTTCGGACATGGAATCCAACGAAGCAGCTAGACTTGCCTTCTTCCTCTTTCCCACCTTTCTGCCTGATGAACTAGGAGTCCCTCTAGTACTTGCTATTGCAGTGGACTGAGTGGAATTATAAGGCTCGTCATCCCAATCAACACCACTATCAAGATGTACAACGTCCTCTTCATCATTCACATCAAATGGCTCTTCCAAAGGGTTCCCTTCTTCAAACTCAAGGGCCGTGGTAGCTACATTTCCTTCAGCCATGTCATTACCGACAATTACACCCAATTCAGTGAAGTACTGAAAGGGCTGCCTCTTATACATTCTTGCGTTTTTGAACTCTCTTCGCTGCATGTTGGCATAAATAAATGGATTAGGTTTTTTGTCTTTCATTATTAACTTAAAAAGAAGGCAATATTATTTCCATAAAAATAGTAGAGAGATTACCCTACCTTGAGACGCTCATCCCACACGCTGTCCTCAGCATCCATGGATTGAGTAGCCTCGTTCCAAGCTAAACCGCTTCTATTCCGAAGCTCCTTTATGACTCTATATGCAAGCTTCCAAGTTTTCAACTTGTTTTTGAAGTTGTCCTTGGATAGACTAAGGTTCAAATCAGCATTGAACCGCCTCTCAATTGCGGTCCAGGGTTCTTTTTTGAAGCCTCCATCACATTTTCTTCCTAGTTGTACTTGCTCAAGGAGCAAGTCTATAAGCTTTCGTTCCATGTCCTTTGACCACATAATCTTCTTCGACAAAGAAGATATCTGGCTCGTGTTAGCAATCTCATTCATGTTCATCAATGATTCTGTGTAAGCCATGTTGTGTATACAAATTGTTGTTAATCAAAGTAGCTTCATACATCAGTTTACTCAAATAAAACACATTGACCATTACAAGTCCAATACTTGCAGATAAAAAGACAAGAAAAAGGAAACCATCATGTATATCAAAGTAGCTTCATACATCAGTTTACTCAAATAAAACACATTGACCATTACAAGTCCAATACTTGCAGATAAAAAGACAAGAAAAAGGAAACCATCAAGTAGTGTTGAGCCATACAAGAACAACTATTGTCGGGATCTATACTCTTCCCACATTCTACTTGCTATATCATTTCGGAACTGTGCCCACTGGTCTCTATCATTCTGAGACAACCCATATGTCTCTAGCACTAGTACATCTACCCCATCACGATCATCTTCCTCTTCAATGTCAATTTCTGGTGGAATGCCGTCCTCTACCGTAATGTACTTGTGTAGTATGCAACATGCTAATACAATATGGGCTTGTGTCATGATAGGATAAGACGTGGCATGCCTCAAGATTGGAAAATGTTGCTTGAGAATACCAAATGTACGCTCTATTGAGTTTCTAAGAGAGGAGTGTCGATGGTTGAACAACTCTTCTTTTGAGTTTATTGGATTTTCTCTTGAAAACTCTTTCAAGTGGTAGCGTGTACACTGATAAGGAGCAAGAAATCCAGGTGCATTGGGATATCCAGCATCCACTAGAAAATATTTTCCTACATAAATAAAGTATATTATTAATATGTGAAATGTGAAAATATTTTCCTACATAAATAAAGCATATTATTAAACTATGATTTGGCTTACCAGGGGGAACAACAAGAGGATCTACTCTTAACAGAGCTGAAGTTAGAACACGACTATCTGCGACAGACCCTTCCCAACCAGCAAGGCAGTATTGAAACTTATGATCGAAGGAACACACACCCATAACATTTTGCGACAGGATGCCTTTTCTATCACGATATTTACCTTGCATGTCGAAATCAACGGTGACTAGTCTATGGGTTCCATCGATAGCTCCAACAGAATCCTATACGATATGATACAATCATCAATTGTAAGGTCAACCAGTCCTCAATGATAATGATAAAAATCCATACAAGAAAAATGTAACAACACAACAATTACCTTGAAGAATGGATCAAAGCGTTTGTTCCCACTAATTTCAGGAGGAGTGTTTGGACTAGGTGGTAGAAAGAAATCCTTGTGGAGTCCTAAGATAGCCCTCAACACCTTGTGGAAGTATCGGCTGATTGTCTCTCTTGAGTGGCCAAAGTTGTGGGCAATCTTGCGATTCCTCAAATTATGGCCAACGGTGTGGAGGAACATCACAAGTTGTTCTTCTAATGTCAAGTGTATTGTATCTTTCAAGGATCCATTCAGCCTTAGGATAGTAGCTAGACAAAAGAAGGCTCCCCTGCTCATGTGAATCTAATCACGACAATCCACATCATTGGAATGAATAACCATTCTATAGAAATTATTTCCTTTTCTTTTTTGTTTACCCCTATCTGCATTAGATTCTAGGGCCACCACTGTTGTGGCTGCAACAACACAAGCAATCAGAGCTGTGAGAAGCTGAGAATATGTGGTCCCCACAACTACCTGTTCTAGAACGTCAATATTCTTAATAGGATCCATCAATGGCCTGAAAACATAGGTACATATATATACAATTAGATAGATAAATAGTTACATAGATACATAGATACATACCTACATACATAGATATATACGGTTTTCATACAACTTTCTCAATTAAGCTGACTAACGCTTGGTTAATTTCCAGTGAAAAGCCTATTTCTTTTCTTAAGATATCATAGCAAGATCAAGAGATATGATAATGAATATGATACTGCTGTTCATAGAACCTAACTAGATATTATAGAACCTAACAACCAACTAATATGATAATGAATATGATACTGCTGTTCGTGAATATGATACTGAATATGATACTGATGTTCATGAATATGATACTGTTGTATGATACTGAATATGATACAACTGTTCGTGAATATGATACTGCTTATGATACTGAATATGATACTGCTATTAATGAATATGATACTGTTGTATGATACTAAATATGATACTGAATATGATACTGCTGTATGATACTGGATATGATACTGCTGTTCATGAATATGATTACTGAATATTATCATCTCAAAACCCGAATATGGGCTGAAAATGAGAATATCGATCTTCCAGCTGAAGAGGTGGAATATGTTTTCATAACCCGATTTTGGCTGATTATAAACCCAATTTGATTCTCGGTCGGGTTCGCAATCTTCCCGTTATATTATTTCGTGGATACAATATATTGTTTCGTGGATACGACTATGGATGAGTATGTGATATTGCTATTAGGATTCAACTGTGTAGTTTTTTGAGTCAAACTTATTGACCCATGATTCATGAGTACTAGTTTAACACAAACCCATCTCCAATGAGAATGAATGAATCTAGGTGATGCTCATAGAGGTGAAGCACCAGGACCTACTGGGAAGTCCCGGTGCTTCACCTCTGTGAGCATCACCACTACTCATGAATCATGGGTCAATGAGTTTGACTCAAAAGACTACACAGTTGAGTGGGTGTTCAAACTTAGAGAGAGTGGGTTCACTGGAATCACTGTTAATGAATGGGATGCTCCAAGATATAAACATATCATCAAAGACCCAATGGATCTCTCTACCATAAGATCATGGCTACAAAATAATCCTTACTCACATCCCATGGAATTTTCTCATGCTATAGATCTGACTTTTGACAATGCAATGAGATACAATACTGCAACTAGTGTTTATCATGAGATGGCAAAGAACCTGCTTCAAAATTTCTATTCTCAGTGGAAACCCATTGGAATAGAAATTGCTAAAACAATAAATCAGACCACACTTTCTGTGTATAAGGGTTTCAGCAATGTGATGAAGCCAAAAGCCCTGAAATTTGTATGTGAAAAACCCAATTCAGACATGAATCAGAAAGCAGATTATAAGCTTAAAAAACCCAATTCGGACATTAATGAGAAGACAGAGTATAAGCTCAGAAAGCCCAATTCAAACTTGAATGAGAAAATAGAGTATAAGCAAAGAAAGCCCAATTCAGACATAAATAAGAAAATAGAGGATGGGCAGAAATGGCATAGTTCAGAGCAGTCAGAAGATCAAGAACTGGTTAAGGAGAATGAGAACTTTGTGCATTTGTATCATCCCAACTATGGGCCATGTTATGATGATATTATGGATCTGGGCTCTGTAAAAACAAAGCTACAAGATCATAGACATTCATTGCACAAAGAGTTTGCAGATGATGTGGAATTGGGAATTGAGAATGCATTAGAGAATGACAATTCTGATGAGTATCATACCATGAATGAGAATGAGAATGAGAGTTCCATACCATGGATGAGGATGGGAATGAGCCTTCTAATGAGTCCCATACCATGGATGAGAATGAGCTTGAAAATTTTTAGATCCAATGGAAGACCTTTCATACAGGATTAGAAAAAGGCATGGAGGAAGAATTTGGGCAAAATAACATGCATATTGTTAGCATGAGAATCCCTTGTGACCATAGTTCTAGTGGAAAGTTGTCTGGTAAAAGGAAAATTGCAGAGCAAGTCAAACGTCCAAAATGGGAGAACTGTGAGCATTCTTCTTCATCTCGAGCAGAGGTATTTCCTGCTGTAAATGTGGCTGATACATTCATTGACCATTGGGATAGGTCAGAGACAAATTGACTTTTTGTCGAAGGGCACTTGGTTCAATTGCAAAGTGCATCCCTAGTACTTTGACAATTTATTTTTGACTCACTTTGACCCTTTTACTCTAATGCAATATTTATATGCAAGAGTTGAAATGGATAATTTGTCTTATTGAATTTGTAATTGTTGTCCCAGAATGATATAGACCTAACCCTCAAATATGGTGTTTTTAGTCTTGACTCAAGACCACAATTTTTAATTTTTGTGATGATTGCAGATATGGATCCAAGGGCCCTGAAGATGGTTCTCTAGAAGGTAAGAAAAATCTTTTCCTTAGTGTTTTGATAAAAAATTCAAAGATCTTCAAGGCCTCTAACCATTTGTCCTAGCCACCTCCTTGTAGTTGGCATGATCACCTTAACCACATCTCTCCATTTTGACATGTGATATGATTAGATTAGTGATGTAGAGTAATAGACTAGAGAAGTATGAGGAAATAGAACAAATCTATCTTACATTTTGATTGCATTTGTTGCATATTATCCTGATCCTAAATAATATTTTTTAAAAAAACTACTTTTAACAATATTTTAGACCTTTGATGCTTTAAAGTGTAAGATTTTAGAAAAGTATTGGAATTGGGGTTGAGGAGAGAAGGGTGTTGCTTCTACCATATAGAAAAATATCTCAATTTATATAAGAAATCAAGATTAGAAAGCATATTGGAATTTGAAATGCAATTAATTCAGGCTAATAAAGAATGCATCAACTACACTTCAATTTTATTTGAATATAATCTCAAAATGCTTGAATTGATGAAAGCTCCCAAAAATAGAAGGAATTGCTGATACCATGTAAGATTGATCAACTTTATAAGACTGCACACAACCATAAACCTTCACATAGAGATAAATAAATCATCAAGTGATAAAATATTGAGATGCTTGCATAATATTCATAACTTTAATTATAAATTCAAGGATAGAGATAGTAGGGAGAAATAACCAAACAATTTGTAAGAACCCTAAGTTTTGCAAAATTCCATATAATGAAAAAACCAAAAAAACACCCAAAAAATGCCTCCCCAAACCTCATAATTAACGAGTGAATTCACTCTGTGGTCATATGTTCACCTCTTATAAATAGGCATATGTATCCATTTACAGCCCCCATAGTTAAATTTTATGTGTTTTCAAAATGCCAAATTTGGGTACCTTGAGTGGGTTTGCAGTTTGCATATTCCTTAGTCTGTTGAAATGGTCAGTTTTGAAAGTCTATATTCTAATACTGGGTGAATGTCATGTCAAAATAATTGTTTCTCTTAATTTTCCCCATCACAATGTTCTCACGCATTCATTTGAAAATCTCCATCAATTTGTTTGGTATTTTTTCCAAGCCCAATCCATTTGTAAATTATTTAGTTTTCTGTTTACACTGTGAAAAATTCATCAAACTGGCCTTTTATGAATGTTAATATTTTTTCATTCAGTTGACTCATGTACCAAAACAATTGATCCTTGCAATCCTCTATACTATAAATAAACCCTATGCAAATTCCCAGAGCTCCAAGAGTCCATTTGATATTTTTCTCAGACTAAAACCCAATACAGTCAATGGATAATTGTCATTTACACAATGTCAAAGTTAATTAGATGTTCACTTTGGAAATTTATGTCTCAAATAGATGAATACCACATCAATTGGATTTTTCCTTGTGATTTTCTACATGGAAATGTACTCATGCCAAATGGCAGAATTTTATCAGTTAGTTTGATATGTTTCCAAACTAAAAACAAAAATAGTTTATCAAGGTTTATCAGTTGAATTTTTTAAAAAATGATTGAAGGCCACTTTTGACAGTGAATATCAAGCACCACAAGATGATTTATTCATAACCGATTTGTTGGTACACATTCTTGGATCATATGCCTGCATGCTTGCTAGACTTGGTGATCTATAGAGGAGATTTGATAGGTTTCCCAAACCTATTCCAACAGCAACAAGTTCAGTTTGGATTTTAATAATGCTAGATCTGCAAGACTTTTAAAAGTCTCTCTGAACCCGATGTCTCCCCAATAAGAAAAAGGACCAATGATAATGTTAAAATCATTTTAAGGAATAACTTACGAAGTAAAGTACATATTGATTTCAAAATGCAAATGAGGAAGATAAAATCAGAATAATGTGGCTCCCTCCTTGATTTTTTACATAACAATGAGGCAAAAATCGGTGAAAAAATGAAGTGTCTCTCCAACTACTAATGTCTTTCTGATGAAAACATTTTGCCCTAATTGGTAGCACAAAAAGTGGCTAGGGTTTGTGAATTGTTTTCTGTAGCAATGGAATTGTAATAAAAGGTCCCAGTTTGAGCCCATTGTTGAATAAAGGGCATTTTTATAGCTACACCCAAAAACATTTTATAATGAAAGTTAGGTTAAAATGGGTGAAAAATAGGGGTTTTGATCATGTAGTAAACAAGGAGACAGAAATAAAAGTTGTTTGCATGCTAAAAGATATCATCAAGAAACAACCAGGTGAGTCCTTACCAGTGTCTTCTGTTGTGAAGAAGCAGGACCATCTGGGCTTGACTATTCCTGTTTTGAGGTTTATGAGAAGGTACCCAACAATTTTTTAGGAATTTGTTCGACCCAAATATAATGTCTCATGGTTTAAATCACAAGGTGGAGCAGAGAATAAATCAAGAACAGGGTATGGAGTCTGTACACAGGGTGTGTAAAATGCTCATGATGACCAAAAGTAGGAAACTTCCATTGCAGACTTTACAAATTTGGTAGGAATAAAGACACACGAGCATGTGTTTGTAACACAGACAATGTACTTCCTATTTCAATCATTTTTTTGATTTCCTCAACGATGATGAAACAACGACGACCAATCCTAAAACCCACAAAAACTATACAACATATAGCATACTGCATAAAAACCCACAAAAACTATACAGCATACTGCATAAAAACCCACAAAAACTAGACAACATACATCATACTAAATATGAGGCTGCATAAAAACCCACAAAAACTATACAGCATAGTTCATAAGCAAAACCCACAAAAACTATACAACATACTGAATATGATACTGCATACTGAATAAAATGAGACAGAATATGATACTGAATAAGTATTGAGTTTCAGACAAACCTGGAAACGCTTCAGCTCGTCAAACCCTTCAACGGCTCGTCAAACCCTCCAGCAAAATCTACTCTATTAAACTGTTTTCCAAGCAAAATACATTATACTCCTTCAATATATTGCATACAGCTATAATACGAGCTGTGATACGATGAAAACCCTTTTGTTTACCTTGAATCCGCGGCCTTTTGTTTACAGAAAACCCAAATCCCTTCAACAATCACAATGCAGGGGAGAATAACAATATTCGGCCGAATGATATCACAACAATATCGTTTCCACCCTGCAGAAAACCCTTCATCACAACATTATCGTTTCCACCCTGTAGAAAACCCTACAACACAAAACTATCGTATCCACATTTCATTTTTCATATCCACAAAACAAGAAATCATATCCACGCGTCCACGAAATCGTATCCACAATCTGGGCATTGAGAAGATGGCGGACCCGACCAAGAATCAAATTGGGTTTATAATTGGCCAAAATCGGGTTATGAAAACATATTCCACCTCTTCGGTTGGAAGATCAATATTCTCATTTTCGGCCTATATTCGGGTTTTTAGATGATAACCCGATTATGACTTTATGGGTTCCAAACAGTGGATATGGGTCATAATCGGGTTATCATCCTCATATTCCTGTCATCTTCCGACAAACAAACGGGGCCAATAGAGTTATATTTTTTAATAAGATGGTGTTTATAACCGAATGAAAGTTGGAGAGGATGTTTAGAGAGAAAATATCTAGTTATAAATTTCTGGTTTAACAATTATGGTCTGAATGTGTTTATTCTCAGTTGCCTTTGCACTTGCATAAGAAATAAAGCTTAATTTTAGGATTTTCCCTTTTTTAAGTGAGCTATAGTTTCGCCTTGTGTAGAAAATTCATTTCACGTTTGTATCAGAAGCAATTTGGCCACTCTCAAAGATAAACTACATGAAATAATAAAGATTTAGTCCAAGGTGGGAACAAGTACATACTAGCACACTATTAATGCACACACATTGTGACGGAAACAACTAGATTATGTAGATTTTGAGATCTGCCATTTCAACAAGTGGATTACAGCACAAGTAAGTGCATCTAATCCAAAAGTTGTTCTTCGGCTATGCCTCCATGAGGAGGGGAATTCAGTTTGTCAAAGTCATCAAGCAGTTGAATCCAGCCCAATTGCACCTCTGGGGTTTGAACTTTGGTGAATGGTTTAATCATGGAACATATTTTCACTCTTACCAATTATGCTCAACTCATAGAATTTTTATCCAAGCAAGACTATATATTTTTAGTTATGTACAATTTAATTTATTAATACAACAATACCTTTTGATCAATTGACAAAAACTATATCTGCATAGATAGATCTGCGTGCTAATTTATGTTTTCATTTTTCATTTTTCAATATATATAGAACATTCTATCGAGACAAATGGTGTTTCGGTATAGGAGATGAGGAGGCCATCTTTAAAAATATGGAGGTGGAAAAATATAAAAACACCAAAGTTAAGATATTGTATTAGTGAAAATTGCATCCCTTTGTCTTCCTTCCTCGGTGATTATGTCATCTTTAGCGTATTTACCAATATGTAAGATGGCATACTATTACATTCAAGTTCAAAAATAGCATTAACAAGTGTGTTAGTATTATCTTTCATTTGTAATATTTGGATTTGAAGTCCACATCTAGTTGTTCGTGACTTTGATTGGAATCCATGGGTATAGAATTGGCTTATGTCATTTACACATGTAGGCTTAAAACTCTGAACTTTTAAATTTGAGTTTAATTTGGGCCCTTTTTTCCCAATTTCTTAATTTGAAATTCATTTAAGTCACAAAGGAATCATCATTTGAACATTTGTATGAGACCACGAGTAAAATATTAAAGTATCTATATTGCATCATCAATCCAGGGATATTACATGCTTGTTATGTTTAATTGTTCGAAATTTGTTAAATAAGTTTAACTAGGAGCTTTTGAAGGGTCATTCTTGGAGTGAATTGGCAATAAGGGGGTGTCTTACATGCTTGTGTATGTAACTCCCTCTAGTGCTTTGTTGATTTTTAGTTATGAGTTCTCGTAAATTTATGCTTTTAATTCCACATAACTATGGAACTCTGAAAGTAAATGTGTGGAGTAAATTGAGGGAAAGAGGATTAAATCATTATGTTGATGGAACTATTTTAGAACCCTCAAATCCTAGAGCTGATCCTAATCTGAAAACTAAATGGCCCATTAAAAGTTCTATGGCTCTTGGAACATTGAGGAACTATATATAAGCTAATCTTATCTTTCATATTGAAAAGTGTAAGACAATCAAGGAAGCTTGAGACAAAATTGCTCAACTGTATGGTCAAGTTAACGAGATTAGAGTCCATACACACTTGATAGGGAACTTCTAAGATTGGATCCTAAGAACTTTGATACAATCCAAGACTATGTCAATAAGCAAAATGACCTAAGATCATAACTTCAAAGATTGTAGCATTGAGAAGGAGGATGTATAGTTGGTCTTCAATTGTTTTTGGAAGCTTGTTTTAGAGTATGAAACTTTTTGCTTCTATTTTCCAAACTCATTGGCTGACAATGGGGAGTGCTTACAATACACCATTATCTAATTCTTTTGTAGAGATGTTGATGCATGAGCAATCAAAGTTGGTCAAAATGAGCATTCTCAAGTCATCTGAGTCAAAAAATTTGGTGGTAAGTCAAGGGAGTCAATGAAAAGGTTCCAACAAGAAACAAAATCAATCAAAGCTAAAGTTATACAAGGATAGAGCACAATCATCCTCTCCTCAGCAAGGAGGTTCTACATCATCTTCAGAGAAGGGGAATTCACAAAAGAAGGATAAGACAACATGTTCTTATTGCAAGAAAATTGGTCATGATGAGCATTGTTACCATACTAAGCAAATTGATGAGTTGAAAAACATCATCAACAAGAAAAACATTAATACGTCATCTATCTACGAGAAGGATTCAATTGCTTTCTCTTCTTCACAATCAAAGAATGGAAAAGGACAAGCACTTTTTGTAGTTGTAGGATCATCAAAGCAATGGGTACTTGACTTAGGTGCCTCTCATCACAAGGGTTCTACAAGGGAATGATTTTCTTCATCAAAGCCTTGAATGGTACCTCTGTTAGAATGTGAGGTTGATGTTATTCATGATGTTGTCATTGATGTCAACATATCCGATGTATAGATGTGGTTCATTTATGATTTGGTTGTTTTGTTGTATCAATTGATGTGTGTACCGATATCTTTGGTGTATCGATGGTTGGTGTTGATGTATCAGTAGGAGTGTTCGCCGAAGGATGTTCTTTAAATGTTTATCCTTATATGTGTCAGTGATGGTCCCTTTTAGTGTGCAACATATGGTGGAACATTTGTTTGGGTTCGGTCCTATTTGGAGTGTGTTTGTTGTGGCTCAATCCCAATAGTCACCATGTAATGCATTATTCATATCTTTTGGTATTGAAAGTCTATGAGAAGGTGTTGCGCCTTGTTGTGCATGAGGCATATTGTATTGAGAAAAGTGGTCCACATTTCATTCCTTACCACCACGAGAATGCTTCGATGTGACCTATTTCAAATTGGTTTAGGCCGACTTGGTTGCTGACATCAAGCTATATAAAAAGAGCAACTGCTTGAGTAGCACTTGTATGCAAGCATATGCAAAGTAGAGGTCAGACCTTGAGGGGTCATTTGGAGAGTCACCAAGAGGTAGGTGACCAAATTATGGGTTGATCCTAGTTGGGATAGAGTCATTGTTAGGACAATTGATGTAAGAAGTTGCATCTCACTGAAAGTTTGAAGGATTTGTCCTAAATGGTTAGGAAGTCTAATTGGGTCCACTATGCCTCTGCATCATAGTGGTATCATAGCAAGGGATTAGATCCTTGCAAGGTGAAGATGGATTTGATAAGAATAGAGAGAGAGAGATGGTAAAGTTGTTGACAGAGCACCTGAAGAATGGAAAGAAGAAAAGAGAGGAAGAAGAGAGAAGAGAGCGAGAAGAGTGAAATGGAAGAAAAGAGACAAGGGGAGATAAGAAGCTTGAGGAAAGCATTAGAGGAAAATTTAGCAAGGATGGAGAGGCTTGCAGAAAGCATAGAGCAAGATAAGATAGATGATGAGAAGTGGGAAGAAAAGTGGAGACCCTGGTTGGAAGGACCAGTGGAGACAGCCGATAGTTGGCATTTGAAAGTCAGAAAGAAATTGGTGTTGCTTGTACAAAGGATAATGATAATAAGGATGATGAATTAGGAAGCGAAAATTACTATGCAAGGTACTCCTGTGACAACACAAGAGGAGGCTCATGATCTAGCCATGAAGGTTGAGGATAGTTTGGTATGCCAAGAGGAATGGCATGCAAAAGAGGGTCAGTTAGTGAAGATTGATTTGGTCTCAAGAGAAGAGGCTAAGACAAAGTTGGTGGGCCATGAGGAGGCTCAAGAGTTGGTGTAGTCTCCAAGCATGGAGATATGGTGTGTTGTTGGTACCAAGACAAATGGTTGTTTTTGGGAGGTGTATGTGGTCAAGTTGTAGATGAGTGCAGTAGCAAAGAGTAAGATTGTGATGATATGGTTGATGGAAAGTAGTGAGAAGCATGTAGGGTTCACATTGCCAAGGAATATCAAGCCAAAGGTGAAGATGAAGAGGATATGGAAGATCCAAGGAAGCAAGATCCAAGCAAGGTTGAGATGGAACAAAGAGGACCTATTCAAACCAAGGGTCGAAATGAAGTTTTTAAAATTTCCTAATACTTTTTGTTGCAAGTACTTCCAAGGGACTTGGAAGCATTTCAAAGCTAGAGAGTATGATGCAGGAGCACTTGAGAATCAAAAGGAACACAATGGGTCATATGAGGATCCATAGAGCTATGAAGTCCAATACGACCTACAAGGCCATTTCATGATGTAACTATGATTAATAAGGTCATTTTGTGATGTAAAGGGGCTAATAAAGCCATTTTGATGTCATTTTTTAAAGATTGTAAACAATGTGCCAAGATGTCTAAATAAGGCCTATAAGGGATAATGTAGGGGTTTAATGGGTGAGTCAAGGATTTGGGAAATAATTTGTGTTTCTAAGGTCCATGAAGTGACCATTTGATGTAATTAAGGCTATATCCAAATGTTAAGGTACAAAAAGAAATGTAAGTTCTCAAGTTGACAACACATGATTAAGGATTAAGAGACAAATCGATCCAATATTCATTGAAAGAGTAGTTTAAGAGTAGCTAGTCGATTTCCAAGGTGGATACAGATTTATAAAGGCTTGTAAAGCCCGATGATGAATAGAGGAAGTTGTTGTATCAAGTTTATAATCAATGAAGTTTTGGTTCTCTGCATAAACTCTTTTTGACCAGTATAATTGTTTGTTGTAGGACCAGTTTGAATGTGAGGAATCACTTGGATTAATCCTTTTCTTATAGGATTTAGTGAGGGTCTGAATGTGCTTTATTTTGGGTTTTATTTCATTTGAATCCATACAATTATAAGGAAGATATCTTGATTTTAGTTGAAGACTGTCATAAACCCTTAGGGTAAATAATGAATAATAGAAATGTAATAATCTAAGGGTTTCACATCAATCTAATCATCAAACTTGGTAGAACAATGGGGAATGGAAAGTATAGTACTCCTTTGAGTTTGCAGAGGACCATGCACTTGTTGCAATGTGATTCGACTAGAGAGAGGTGACTGTAGCACTGTCTCAAAACAGTGACAAAGATGATTTGAAGGCTTTGTCCATACAAGGTGAGTTAGTACTTATTATGGAAGTTTTGAGAGGGACATTAGGAAGTCGAAAGGGAGGCCAAACAATTAGATAAGGTTGTGGATCCAAAGAGAGAGTTAATTGATCAAAGTTTGCAAAGACACAAGTGACTATCATAGGTTGGACAGTGGGATCTTAGGTTCATATCCTAATTGTACGTATTGTAGTGGAAAGGGTATTGTGAGTTGAGGTTGTTTGGAAAAATCCTAGGTATGTCTAAAGGATTGAAACCAAGAGTCTTTTCGCAGGGTTAAGGGTTTGGTTGAAGAGGAAAAGTCCTAATTGAAATGTTTTGGTGAAATAGGGCATTGGGAGGATTATGGTGTGTGGACATGATTGTTTGAGTTGATTTTAGCCTATAATGAGTGTTGGGTGTTTGAGGTGATCAAGAAGTGTGAGGATCATAGGTATAGTTTGTCAAAGAATGAATGAATGTTGTTGTCACGGGGTTTGAGTGAGAAGTCATGAGAGTATGGGTAATCAATCAATGAGATTATGTGACTAGAGTTTGGGATTTGGATAAGAAGTTGTTGAGTGAAAGTGTGTATAAGGTTGGAGTGTGTTGAAGCTTGAGAGAGACCTAAGTTAAAGACTTCTAACCTTGAAGGGACATTTGGAGAGTCACCAAGAGGTAGGTGACCATATTGTGGGTTGATCCTAGTTGGGATAGAGTCATGGTTAAGACAATTGTTGTGAGAAGTTGTATCTCACTGAAAGTTTAAAGGATTTGTCCTAAATGATTAGGAAGTTTGATTAGCTCCATTATGCCTCTCCATTAGGTATGGATTCCATGATGGACTCCTTTCTTCTTTCAATAGGATTCACTAGGTGTCGTTCAGACCAAAATGTCCATATTTTGTGATAGTTTGAATCTCATTTACCTCATGTGTTCTATGTTGATGACTTGATCATCACAAAGAGTACATTATCCATCATTGATGGTGTGAAATATTCTTTATACAATAGATTTTCTATGATTGACTTGGACCATTTGCACTACTTTATCGAAATCGACATCACACAATCTTCTTCTAGGATCACTCTTACTTATTCTAAGTATATTTTTGATCTTCTAGCTCGATCTCGTATGACAGATTGTAAGTCTACCCTAGCCTCTCTTTCTTTCAAGATTCAATCTTGAGGCTAAGTGTTCCACTACACTTGTTGATGTCACTTTGTATTGCTTTCTTGTTGGTCACATCATCTTCTTGACTCGCACACAACTTGACATTTTCTTTGCAGTTGGCATGTTTTATGTAGGAACAACATTAGCTTCATAGGAAAGATACCAAATACATCTCGCATTACATCAAGGGTACACATCACTACAAGATTCACTATGCAGAAATTATAGGACTTAGCTTGGTTGGTTATATAGACTTAGATTGTGCTAGCAATCTTGATGATTGTAAGTCTACTTCTGTAATTGGTTAATAGGGTCAATAGAAACCTGCAATAACATAGAAAATCTCAAACACAAAGAGATTTATTAGTGCAATTAGTATTCTTAATCATCAAGAAATAATGAAAGATAGACAATAAGCATAAACATCATACATAACGAAATCAATTTAAGAACCTGAATTTGCAAACCATATGAAATCCTTTATTGGTGTTCTCCTTATCATGAAATGTGGGCTCTCAAAATTGAGCTCAAGATTATGTCAGCATGAGAATTCAAAGCAATTGTGGTTACCGAAATCAAACGTTTGGCTCTCTATTTATATGATTTTAAGGGTTTCAACCAAGAATCTATGATTGAAGGACTTATTGACTGTGATAGAGGAGTTGAAATCAGAGTGAGTGGAAGTTCAACTCTAATTGACTGCCGTGATTGTGGGATTGATTGATCTGCTAGCATGGAGATTGGATAGATGACTTGAATGGACTGGTGAATAATAGAATAGATTGGTGAGTTAACTGATTGCATGGATGAGTCAACTGAGTGCATGGATTAGAAGATTGAATTGATGGAAGACTTAATTGATTGCATGGATTAGAAGACTGAATTGATGGAAGACTTTGTAAGAATTTTCCTAAGGAAAAGAATAGATGTCAAGATCTAGAAGCTCAAGAGATAGCACAAACAAGAGAGACAATATAATATGATCAAATGAAGAATTCACTAATGATCAAATGATATTGGATAATTAATTACATACAATGTAGAAATGCCTCAATATATAGGCAGTGCATGATAACTAGAAGTTATGCAAGTGATAAGATATCAACTAGACATGGTGAAATCACATGTCCACCAAAGGTGGATCATCCTCCATTGTACATGAAAGTATGTGCAACAATGAGAGGATGATAATGTGATAAGAACACTAAATGTGGATCTCACACAAAAGAGGTATGTGATGACAACTATCACACCTAAAGTGGAGATTCTCCTAACCATGTGCTAAAAAAAATGCAAACTCCTAGGTGTCTCAAAGACAACTAATATGCAAATGCATTATCCTAAGTAAACTTAAGTAAAGTGTAATTAGTAAATACTTAATTACACCAACACCCCCCCTTAAGTGCAACTTAGGGGAATGCACTTAAGCTCACAATGCAAGATGGGTCTCAGCTACTAGGACATGTTAGGTACCCATGTACAATATGCAAGAGCAAAAGATAATGCAATCTCTCATAAAGCGGAGAAAGAGGGAAAACCTCAAGGGAAAAAACCCTCCCCCAAAAAGAGAGATGAATACAAGATGCATGCATGGATGGAGTAATCAAGACCCCCTAATTATGACATACATCATGCATATACAATAAAAAATCCCCCCAAAGGAAGGAAACAAGGAGACATGATATCCCCCCCATAATGAGTAATCTCCTCCAAGGATGGTAAGTGCTTGAAGACAAAACATAGTCCAATGCCTACAAACAACATTTCTCCCCTTAGGAAGAAGATACACTAAGTATAGATGTAAGAAGGCTTCCCATTGTGGATAGGAAGTAGGAAGGGGAATCCAAATGAAGTATGATGTCTCTGAAGTATGCCCCAAGTGTCACCATGTCCTTGGTTGATGAAGATGCCACAAACCAATTAGAAGAAAGCCCAGTAGAAGAAGGTGACAAACAAGGAACCAATGATAACTGATCCACGTAAGAATTTGGATCAAACTCCAAAGACAAAGATGCCTCCTCAAATGAAGTGGGAAGAGAAGCAAGAAAACCCCCCCTCAATTTAGAATGTACACCCATGATAGATGCACCTGGATCAATGTAGAAACTGCACTAGGAAAACTGAATAATGCTCCTCCCCTTAGGAAGAAACAAGCCCATAGGTGGATCAATGAATCCTCCCCAATCTAAAGGAAGAATCCTCAAAATGTATGATGCCTCAGGAAACTGAATAGGAATCTCCAACACATGAGTATGATCAACCTTAAAAATGCAATGTGACATCTCAAGTGAAGTTTGAGACTCATGAAAACCAATCTCCAAAGACTCAAATGTCTTCTCTAAAGTTAAAGAGATCTCCTCCAAATTTTGTATCAAAGGATCCACACTCATTTCAATCTCAAAAGAAGGATCAAGTGGAGAATGAAGATGAGGGTCAACATAATCCCTCAAAACAACTAAAGAAGGATCATCCCCAACAAAGAGAAGATGAATGTCATCAATGAAGTCTCCCAAATCTAAAATGTAAGACTCCACAAACAAACCTGCAATGTTTGTCAAGTAGTCATCCCATGGAACCAAGTCTGGAAGACAATGAATATCCTGCTGCACTGAATCAGAAGAGTCAATGGCTATAGGAAGACAAGAATCATCAAGAGAGACAATAGATGTGATCTCAATAGGAGGAGAAGGAGCTGCAATTGGAGGTTTTGGACGTTTTGGAAGTGGAGGAATATGTGGATCTCCATACATTTCCCAAAGAACAGTCCAAAGATCAGGAATATTTTTTGTCTCATCTTCATAGTCATCAAGAGAATCCATAACATCCATATCCATATTCAAATAGATAACCTCAACAACTTCTGAGTAAGACTCACAATTGTAAGAACTTTTAGGTCTATACTCATACAAATAGGGTAATAGGTTATGCTCACTAAAATGAGCAAGAACCAATTCACTCCATTGCTTAGGGTTTCTTCTTGTACTTAATTAAACCATCCATGATGTACTTCTCACATGAAATAATGAGACCAAAAAATCAATGCACCCCCCAAAATGCAATGAGCCAAAGAACCCCCCCAAAATGATGATTTTGGCACTTTATATATAGTGCATGTACAATTGCCACTTGCCAAAATGGATCAAAGTGGACTTCTAATTTTGATGATTACAATAGAAAATATGAAGCTATAGTAGACTCAAACAAATAAGACACAAGATCTCTCAAAGATTTAACAAATTACAAGTGCCAAAAATAGGCCAAAATAGACCAAATTCTGAAAGTACTATGTCTACTCAGAATTTTTCCAAATTGATACCAGATCTGGAAAGTAGACAAAAAATCATGAACTTTAAAAAAAAATAGCACCTGAAAATGTGTCCATATGAGCCCAAACGAAGCCTCTAAAGTTGTAAAAATTGAGATTTTTGATTTTTAGAAAACATCATAAACATAGATCAGAAATCACCTGCACCATTGTGTAGATCGTGAAATTCTACCCTAAAACAGAAAAAATTGCTTGAAAAAAGGACGCCAGATGATTGAGATATCATTGTTTGAAAATCGCCTCTAAAATTATTTTTTCTGAATCGTCGCCGCCGAACCTTGAAAATTCAAATGGCTCTAGATTTGGCTTCAAATGTTCGATTTGGATTAAAAAAACCTCGATTTAGGGGTTTTTGGACCTCCTCAATGTGATGCCAACCTCTGATTTGCACCAGCAAGCTCCAATTTTGACTTGCAATAAAAATCTCTCAAAATAGGCTATACAATGAAACTCCTATGGCTCTGATACCATGTAAGAATTTTGATATCGCTCTGATACCATGTAAGAATTTTTCTAAGGCAAAGAATAGATGCCAAGATCTAGAAGCTCAAGAGATAGCACAAACAAGAGAGACAAGATAATATGATCAAATGAAGAATTCAATAATGATCAAATGATAATGGATAATTAATTACATACAATGTAGAAATGCCTCAATATATAGGCAATGCATGATAACTAGAAGTTATGCAAGTGATAAGATATCAACTAGACATGGTGGAATGACATGTCCACGAAAGGTGGATCATCCTCCATTGTACATGAACATATGCACAACAATGAGAGGATGATAATGTGATAAAAGCATTAAAGGTGGATCTCACACACAAAGAGGTATGTAATGACAACTATCACACCTAAAGTAGAGATTCTCCTAACCATGTGCTAAAAAGAAATGCAAACTCCTAGGTGTCTCAAAGACAACTAATATGCAAATGCATTATCCTAAGTAAACTTAAGTAAAGTGTAATTAGTAAATACTTAATTACACCAATAGACTTAACTGATTGTTGAGGGAGGAATTAACAATGTGGATTGAATAGTTAGGAGAGGGAGTTGTGATTGAAAAGCTAACTCAAAGTGAGTGTGAGTTAGGATTTAGGAGGATAATTATGATTTAAATAAATAAAATATTATTTATTTGCACATGTGGAGATATTTTATAAATAAATAATTACTTATTTATTTATGAGAGGAAGTATTAGTTGTAATGAAATAAATATAATTTATTTAATCATGACAGAGGAATAATTAGTTTAATTATAAAAATATCATTTATTTAATCATGAGATATAATTTGATTTAATTATTACATAAACACAATAATTAGGAGGGAACATTAATTAAATCTGGTTATTAAATTAACCAAATGAGGTTTGTTTTGTTCAATTTTAAGTGCACCAATCTCAAAAGTTCTTTTCCTTGTTCAATTCTTTAAACCACATGTCCATTTTAAGCACCAAAAATGAGATGTGAAATGTAATGTTTGTGCATGCAATGTTCATTTTTAAAGCACCAAAAAGAGAGATGAATGTTTTTTAGATTTAAAAAGATAACACATGTTTCCAAGCCACACACTAAAAAGAGAAGTTAGTACTGAAAAAGACCTAGCAATTAGTTTTGATAATCATAATTAGTATCCATATCAACATGCAAATGACCATATTTATCAAATAGCTTGATTAGTTGGTCTATGTACGAATTATAGAGACCTTTGTATCCAAATTTTGCTTCCAATTGATTAAGTGCAACTATGCGAGTTGGTTCTTTGCTTTCTTTGATTGCTCTCTCTCTCTTCTTGTGTATTCTACAGGTAGTTGGACCTTGACTTTCTTGTGCTTACGTAGACCGTTGTGTTTTTTCATTACATCAAGTGCATATTTTCAATAATTAAAATGTGTTGTTTTACAATAGAGAATGATATTTTAGATAGAAAATAAGCAAATGTCGTTTATAGTTTCGAAACAATGTTTTTGATAAAATGATTATCACCTCCACTTGCAAAAAAAAAGAAAAGTTCTATATATATATATATATATATTTCTTAACAAAATTAAAATCATAGAGAATAGACTCCCTGTAGAATTTCAAAACGTTTTTAAAAATGTAACTTTTTCAAAAAGTAATGCTGATTTGTGTCCAGAAATTTAAAAAAATTTAAATCTCAAAATTTTTCATTAAAAGGTGCAAAAAAATCAGAAAAATCTGAAATTTGGATTGTAGCTTCATTATGCCAAAACAAACTTGCAAATTTTTTTTATAGAATAATTCCTTAATTTGTGCCCTAGAGATCCATTTTATCAAAACATACCAATTCTCAAAGATCTTTTTTATGGAAATATTTCTCAACAAGATTAAAATAATAGAGAATAGACCCCTTATATAATTTCAAGAAATTTCCAAAATTTTAAAATTTTCAAAGAAATATGTTGAATTGTGCCCAGAAATGATTTTTTATGAAATATCATAAAAAATTATTAAAAAATAAATAAAGAAATCCAAAAATTATGAATTTTGTACTGTAGCCTCCTTATAACGACACAAATATGCAAAACAAATTTCATAAAAAAATTCTAAGCAGTTTGAAATACATGACCAAATTTCATGCGGGATTCACAATTTGTAATCAGGGAATAAGGTCAATAGAAACCTGCAATAACATAGAGAATCTCAACCACAAAAAGATTTATTAATGCAATTAGTATTCTCAATCATCAAGAAAGAATGCAAGATAAACAATACACATAAACATCATACATAACAAAATCAATTTAAGAACATGAATATGCAAACTATATAAAATCCTTCCTTGGTGTCTCCTTCTCATGCAATATGCGCTCTCAGAATTGAACTCAAGATTATGCCAGTATAAGAATTCAAAGCAATTATGGTTACCAAAATTAAAATTTTGGCTCTCTATTTATAATATTTTTGATGTTTCAACCAAGAATCCATGATTGAATGGTTAATTGATCGTAATTGTGGAGTTGAACTTAGAGTGAGTGAGAGTTCAACTTTGCTTGACTGCCTTGATTGGGGGATTGATTGATTTGTCAACAAATAGATTGGGTAGATTACTTGAATAGACTAGTGAGAACACATAATAGACCGATGAGTTAACTGATTGCATGGATGAGTCAACTAAGTGCATGGATTAGAAAATTGAATTGATGGAAGACTTAATTGATTGCACATATTAGAAGACTGAATTGATGGAAGACTTAACTGATTGTTGCGGGAGGAATTAATAATGTGGATTGAATAGTTAGGAGAGGGAATTTTGGAGTGAAGAGTTTTGATTAAAAATCTAACTCAAAGTGAGTGTGAGTTAGGATTTAGGAGGATAATTATGATTTAAATAAATAAAATATTATTTATTTATACATGTAGAGATATTTTATAAATAAATAGTTATTTATTTATGAGAGGAATTGTTAGTTGTATTTAATCACGAGAGGGGAATAATTAGTTTAATTAAATAAATATCATTTATTTAATCATGAGATAGAATTTGATTTAATTATTACAGAAATGCAATAGTTAGGAGGACATAATATTAATTAAATTTATTTATTTATTTAATTAATTATAATAAGGTAGGGTATAATTTAATAATGTTATAAATATTTAATTATATTATAGATGAATAGATGATGAAATATTGATTGGATGACTAATAATTAAGGTAATTGATTAAAATCACTTAATTATAGAATTAAGGAGAAATGATTATTTTAATTTTAGAATATGCTAGAATGACACAATTAACTAAATAATAAAGATGATTTAATAATTTAAGAGGAATTTTAGTGAAATTGTCACTTGCAGGCATGAGACATTTTTAGGTGTCTACACCTCTATCTATAACCTATAGCTTGGTTTTGGCCCCAATTGTTGGCAGAGTAATAAGTAGTATGCTATTGCTCTCTCTTTGACTAAGGCTAAGTATCAAAGGGATATTATTACTAATACTTGGGGTGTTGAAGTTTTATACCTATTAAGTCATTCTCCTAGAACATAGACACACAAACTACTTAAGTTTACTTAGGTACTACATAGGAGCTTTTATAAGCATTTACACTTTAAGTGGTGTTATCATGTTATAACATTCCACTTTATGTGGTGACTCCGTCTTTAGTGCACTTATCACTTTATCACTTTCCACCTTTAGTGGACATGTGACACTTTCACTTTTTCAGCTTAAGTGGGTGATAAGTTGCCTCTAGAAATTATCATGACATAAGATTACAACATGTTTCATAATCTTATGCCTTGCTATGTTTGCACCTTGGTCTACTTAAATGAGGGTTATCCTATACATACTATTGGCTATTTTATTGCATTCTCGGTGAGAATACAATTTATTCTCATCATACTCATTCTCTCTTGTTATTGTGCTTTCCATTAAATCTCTAGATCTTGGGTGTCTATCTCCATAGAAAACCTTGCAATAAATATATGAATTTGCTAGACTAAATTTATTTGTGTAAACAATGAATACATGTAAAGCTTGGTATAGCTTAAGATTTTTTATTTAAGTTCATAGCTAGACTAATATAACCTCCATTATATGTTTTTCAAGAAATACCACATTTTCTATCATCATAACTTATAGCTAACTTTGGCCATTAATGACCAACCATGGGTTCATCCATCCCTAACTATGGAAATGATTATGGAGTGGGTAAAACTAGAGGAAAGACATAAAATTAAATTTTGATGGATCTTCTAAAGTCAACCCAGGGCCATCTGGGGAAGGGTGTGTGGCTTGAGATTAGAATAGGAACATTCTAGCTCTAGTAGCTCATAAACCTGAAGATGAAATAAACAATACAACAAAGGTGAAGACAACTTTGATTGACATAAACTTAGCAAGCGAATTGGAAATAGAGAGATTACATTTGGAAGGAGAACACAATTAATTATAAATGTCACAATCAACGAGGGGTATCAAGATTAAAAGCTTAAAAAATTCATTAAATTGATAAGGAAAATCTAATAATGCTCAAAGATTTTAAATTTCACATGCACTACGTGTAGACAATGCAACAACATACACAATTTCAAAGTGGGTAATGTCTTTATTACAAAGTAATAATGAGAAAATATTGAAAGACTTTTTAGGCATTAGTGAGAGGAGTGGTATTGGGAGCAAGGTAATGATTGCTCAAATCTGCTACATTAAATGAAATGGCATGTTTGAGAAAAATAGGGTGTGTGAAACCTTTTAAAATGAATGATAATATAGAGAAATTCATTTTTGTATTGGGTTTGATAAATGATGATAAAACAAAGGGAAACACCTTGTGATTCGGTATCATTTACATAGGAGAGGAAATTCAATCATTAGTGGAGGAAAACTTTATCTTGACAACCAAGAAACAACAATTGGCATTTTGGGGAAAAATAATAGATGATCACTCGAGGAAATTTTTTACATTAAGTGACACAATATTTTTTCAATTGGTGAAAATATTGTTTGGAGATGAGTACATGACATCATAATATGGATTCAGAACAAATGTTGATACAACTTCCATGTTTCTTGCATGATGTGTGGAGAAAGATGGGAAAGAACATACAAGGTTGATTGAACCTAGATGTCAAAGAAGAATGGTGCCATGGATTAAAAGCCTTCATTTCCATATCTAACTTGGGTGAGGTATTTAAGGCAAGAGGAAGTAATTGGCTACATGTTGTTGTGTCCATTTTTGCTTTGGAATGTTGCAGAAACCAAAGATGGAAGACAAGAACAAGCCCAATAGGGATGATAGTTCATTAAAGGGTATGTGCAGGAATGAGAGGAACAACATGCACATGAGCCTTTGAGGAAGAAATGCATAGAAGAAGGAAGTGGAAATCTATGAAGGATGATTGATGAGAGGTACAACAAGAGAAGAATGAGAAAAATTAAATTTTGTATGCTTTTTTGGTTAATTATGATATGTAAAGTTCATAAGATTGAATAGATAATAGACTCTTGAAATATGTAGTGATTTTACATTTTTGTACATATAAGGTTTGGAAATTCGTAGTGGATCGGTTTTTTGTACGCAAGCGCTATAAGGATGAAACCAATAATGTATAAAACAATGGTAAGTCACTCACAATAATTGTAAACTTTTTTGTTATTAATATAAAACAACACATTTTTTGCCAATTAAAAAAACTTATAACTAGCTTTATGTATAAAAAAGTAATTGAAATATAAAAATTTACTGAAAACATAAACTCATCCTATAGAATAAGTATTATTATAAATCAATTTTTAGAAAATATTTTTCTAAAAAAATTAGAAATACAAATATTTTTTTTCTTAAATTATTAATAAAAATACAAAACCAATATTAGATTTAAAATTATAGAAAGTCCATTATAGTATAATTTGAATTTTCAAGCTCCAAAACATAAATGGTATAATCTATTGGCATGCTAAACAATGCTATATAATTTCCATATTCTTGATTTGAATAGGAAGTTATGGACTAAAGTCTATCAACTCAATTAATCGAATCATCATTCTTTCAATAGTATATAATGATACTATCTCTCCCTCAACTAATATGAATCCATTGTTATTAACTACTATCTTGTAATTTTTTGAGGTAAATCAATTTGGAAAACCTTCTTTATCCATTGCATCTAACTTCCGCATTTGATGATATTCTATTGAATTATAAAATGAAACATTAGAAAGTAATACTATGTTAACTCTTAAATAGAAACCAAAAATTTGTATCAGTATGCCCATTTTTTATAGTAAAGAAAATATAATCAAGAACAATTTAGAATATGGAATACATTATGAATATAAAATAAATATCTTCCGATTGCCAAAACTAATGCTCATTCAATCTATAAGAGCCATTTTCATCTCAATCTTCAATTTCTTTTGTCTGCATAGTCTTACTAGTTAAATTTTATTAGTCTCACTAGATATGTTAGTACTATTTAGAATTTTGTTAAACACTCTTCTTTCACATGTGGACCTCTAGATTCCCAATGTACCTTCAAAATTATAACTTAAGAAACTATATCTAGTTATATATATCCTTAAGCCATTTTGCAAATTCTTGTAATTTTGTTTTTCAAATATCTCAATGCAGTAACACCAATATCACTATTTGATATAGATATAAAGTTTGAAATATTTCAATATTGAATTACTCAATATTCCACTTTGACTTAAGATTGCCTAAAGCTTTGTTATTGATCCATCTTAGAATGAAATCTCCATGAATTTAGACTATCATAGATGTTGCAAAATAGGTTAATTGATTTATAAGCTTAGGTTTGTTTATTAATCTAACATCAAACACCATGTAATCAAAATATGAAAAACAATATTGAATTGAACATTTTTCCATTTATGCTACAACTATCATCTAAGTTCCAAATTGAGCTTGGATGATTGTAGTTATCTATGATTCACATTTCCTTTACACCACCCATATTTGAAGGTGATTGACTTTTAAACCCTTTCGTTTATGTGAGAACTAGTACAAATCTAGGGATCTTTTGTTGTTAAAAGCATCTGGTGCACCAAGGAAGAAACCAAACCATGGCTTTTCTTGGATGGAGTTGGATTTCGAGATGGGTTATCTTTCAATCAACATAAGTTGTGGTGGTCTCCTTTGATTTAGGTTCGAGGCCTTCCTTTGGCCCATCTCTCGGGTATCCATGCTCCTCACTTTCAGAAGTGAGGCATTCGGACCCTCAAGACCTTTTTTACAAGCCTACAATGTCTTTACAAACTTGGGAGGGTTTGCACTTGTCCAATTTTTCTTGATTCACCAAGACCATCAAACTTATGACCTTCTCATCTTGGATTTTCCAGTGGAATTACTACATAATATTGGTATCTCTAGCATCAAGCCTTGGTAGAAAGACCTGTGATAGTACCTAGAGACACTATTTTCTAGATATCAACCTCGACAAGGTTATCAATGGTTCTCTCCTCATTTGCCCATGGTCTAGGTTCTCAACCAACAATGGCATTGGCGGTCCTCACATTCTGATTGGAGAATGTAGTTTTCTACTATCTGGTGGGCTATCATAGAACCTAAAATAGCGCATTTCGCTTGGTGTATTTTTTTCCAAGGCTTGCCTTTAGGCTCCCGTCTTCACTATTTGGGTATACCAAATCCCCACTGCCCTTTTTGTGGCCAGTTAGAATCCTTTATCCATATTTTTTGGTTATATAGAAGGGCTCATCATTACAGGGTATGGATTCATGATTTTTTTAGCCCCTTTCAACCAGACATTTTCTCCTAGCATATGGTTCTTTTGAGTGATACCCCTAGATTCATGTCCCCTAATCTGAAACTTTGGCATACTTTCAAGATGGAAATCTTATTTTCTATATGGAAGGTCAGAAATGTGGCTATATTTTCACATGCTCATATTGATACTAATGTTTCTATTTTTGCTAAAGCTTGCATGTGTAATAATGTGATGTTACATATCCAAGTTCAGACTGACAAGGTGGCTCTTGAAGTGGCCCACTTATAAGAGATTTTGAATCATTGGGATGATACCCCTTGTATAGTTGCCAAGGTACCATTAGATGGTTCTTTTACTGGTGGTTTTTCACCATCCCATGGCCACCATCATGGTCACAACTCCTTTGTCAGGAGTTCACACACACCACATTCCAAGTTTCTCCAACGGTTCTCAAATGAATGATGTGATTCTATTCATAGGAGGTCTTATTCACCACCTCTCAGTGGTTCCACATATGGGTGGCCTACTCCTAGTGGTGCTCCCCCTGTTGCTTTAGGTTGGCACAGTTCGGGTGTTGATTCTAGTTGGCCATCCTCCTCTAAGTTTCCCATATTATCCCTGGCTATTTCACTACACAAGGAGGAGAAAGAGATGAAAGAAGAAAATGCAGATGGGTGAACTCTTCCAGACCCTAATGTAGACCCCATAGATGGTTGGGGAAGAAGGATTATTAATACCCTCCTCCTTTAGCAGGTACTGCACTAGCATCTTAGGGTTCTCTATTTTTGGGCATTGCCCAAGTGTTTTATGTGGTTTCTATTCTCCAGGCAAGGCATGTCTGATACTATGGGAGTGATTTTATTTTCCTCCCAAATTATATTTTTTGATTAATCATACTTATGTTCGCCAATACTTGGAATAGAAGGTTCGCTAAATAAAGTAATATAAAACATAATTCTTCAAAAGACAATAAGATTCAACAATTGAGTAAATCCAACTCAAGAGTAGAACATGATGTAATAAGAATAATTTAGAATTATGTTTACATAAACTCAAATTAATAAAACCCAATAAATTGTATAAAAGTGGAGCAAAAATGTGGCAACTCCCCTTTGATTATAAACTAGTTAATGCAAATATTGTGCAAATAGGACCATGATGAAAAACATGAACAAGGATTTTAAAGTGGTTATTACCCCAATAAATACTATGGAATTATAATGGTAATGGAAAAAATGGTCCTCATATAGAGTATAATTTAATAGCATTGTTAAATATGTCAGTCAATTGAGACATGCCTCCAAAATTTTAAGTGAGTCCCCAACAAAAGTAAATATTTTAGTGTGAAATATATATATATATATATATATATATATATATATATATATATGTGTGTGTGTGTGTGTGTGTGTGTGTGTGTGTGTGTGTGTGTGTGTGTGTGTGTCAAAAAGTGATGGAGCACTTATATTTTATTATTATAATTTTTTTATAACTAGTTCAGGGGACTCCTCAAAGAAAGAACTAGAAAGAAAACTCTGATTCATAGTGTGACAAAAATATTACGATACAAATGCTTCACAATATTTTGGTGACAACTTAACACCTTTTAAATTGATCAATCTTAAATTCTTGATAATTTAGAATTCCAACCATTTTATCCTATTCAACCAAATCAAAACAATTGATTCAAATTATTCACTAATTAGCAAAGTTCCACCACTAAATACACCTATGATGTTCATTGTGTAATCACCTAAAAATGGTCAACAAAACCATAAGCCCCTAATCTCGATTGTTCATCAAGAAAGCCCTAATATCAATTAAATCCTCTAAGTCCTAACCTAAGGAAATTCAACTCATCAATCTGATTTGACTTATACTTTAGGTCTCATTCAACCATCACACTTGATCTTAATTAATTAATTAATTCCTAAATCCTAATATTGTTGACAATTAAATCAACCTTATGCCATTTATTTAATTAATGTCTTAGTATGTTGATTAAATAAATAAGACTTGTCAATTAATCACAAAAAGGAATTAAATTAATTATGTCATCACAATTTGGAGAAAAATGCATTAAATCATTTAATTATCCCAAAAATGCATTTATGGAGTCATCATTCAGTCAACTAAACACAATTTTTGAAAACAATCCAATTAACTGGGAAACCACCTCTATTAACTCATCTTCCAATTTAGCAACTTCAGTTCAGCCTTAGAAGTTTTCGAAACAACTGACTAAATCAATTCAGTAAACTGATTCTCTCGACTAATCGAATCAGTTGCACATGGATTGTGCTAGTTTAGAATAAATCTCAATCGTTCATCTTTGGTCAATCTCGTTTGTTCATTCTCAAGAGGATTCCTATATAGCCAGACCTCGATTCTCACAAAAGAATCTAATCTTTTTCTAAGTAGTGTAACGATGTCAATTTACTCATTATTATTTATGCATTGAAATTGTTAGTTATCTTAATTGCATAGTTAGTTTTAATTATATCATTGTTGCATCCATCAAATCTAGGAACATTTCATTTCATTTTTCCTAATATGGGTTAACTCTTAGCTAATTGGATGAACAATGCATTTGTATATTAGCTTAAAAATCCTTCATTTAGATTACATCTATAGTCACTGGGTTTTGCGATGACCTGAGAGAAAAACTCATACTCATGTCTACTAGAAGGCAATGAGTCACATTGGTTGATTTCAATTTTAGATTATTCTATTTTCATTTTTTAGATCAATCATATAAAGACTCATTAAAGTGTAGTGTTATTTAGAAACCACTATTCACACACATAGGCAGAATGAAACTTTGTAGTACACAGACACAATAATAAAAAGTATTCCTTACATCTCCTCAAGCACGTCCCTGTTGATGTAGACTTGTGAATCAAACCCATGACTGCTTGAAAGTGACTTTAGGTGTTGCATTAACTTTTCAAAATGATGTAATATTGGCAAGACTGTCATTATGACATAGTACTTTTACTCCTCCACATAAATATGTACCCAGTCATTGTACACCACCTCTGCTACCCAATCAAAATTCATTACCTTGTCATAATTTCTTTTGAATTGAGTGTACTTGATGACACATTAATTTACTTCCTTCTCAAAGCTATCAAAGAACAATCCTATGGAAATTATTTTATTCATACGCTCTTCCAACATTTCTCTGTCCATGTCATCACATATTTCTTCCACTGCCACCTCTAAGTTTGCCTTGACCTCATCCTTCCATGTTAGCAGGGTCTTTACCTTTCCATCCTTATCCAAATTAGAAGGCAGGAGAGTTTCTTTGATTTCATTAAAGTTCCTTTGCAACTCTCTGATCCTTCCTTCAAAATGATCTGGCAGCATCTGAAAATCCCTTAGATGTTTCACAAAATCAAAAGTGGGCTAGATTTTCAATGGCCTTTCCTTGTGATACTTGTATCCCAAACTAATCAATCTCATTTTTTCTACCCTTTGGATCCATCTATCATATAGTGGCCTTGTCACTTCCTTGTCCTTATCAAAATTTTGAATTGCTTCAAAAAGAAAGGTATAGCCAACATGAATACCTACTAGCTTTTATTCAACCTTTTCATTTAAGTGATGTAGGACAACTTAAACATTTTCTCTCTTCTGAACAACAGAAGCCTGCTTATTGTCAACACATTTCTTTTCTAATTCTTTTATTTTATCCATCAGTTTCCCTTTAGAAGAATCAACTGAACACTCTATATTTTCTATGCTATTTGGAACAAAGAAACACAGAGAAGTAGCTCTATCAATCAACGTAGGTGTTGAAGTGGAAGGTGGGAGAGAAATTGTTATAGTAAATTTACCTTTTAATTTTGTAATGGTCTGATTTAGTGAGGGAATTTTAGCCTCCAATTTAATACATTTCTTTGATGCCTTATCATATTCTCCAAATAGGTGGTTGCATCTCAATTTGTATTCTTCTATTTGTTCCTTTTCCCTTTTGGAGACATCATGTGCCATATTGGCAGTCTCCATCACCATCTTCGTAGCATCAACTCCTTCAGTATTTGTTTCTCTTTGGTTTATAACACTTCCCCTCACATATGGATTAAATTCTACAATATTTGATTTTTGTGTGGTTGGGGACAAGAACCAAATGGTCAATGTAGCATGATCATTTTTGTAGTAACCGCCCTTCATAGAAAGATCAACTTGCTTTGCCTCATTTCCATGAAGTCTCATACTTCTCATAGCATCAAAGGCCACAACATCAACAATATCCATCCTGACAGACAATATCCATCCTGACAGGGTCAACACCCCTGATTGGTGCACTATTTTCTTCCCTTCCTCTAGAGTGATAGAGACAAATTTATTTTGCATTTATAGTCTAACCTTCTTCTCATTTTCTTCTACAGACCTGTCAGACTCCCGAGCCTTTCTTTCTTCACACCTTTTATGATAATCGCCTATTTTCAATTTCTATAATAACTGCTGGAAAGCAACAGTCTTGACAAAAATTTCATCTTGAAGGAAAGCAACACATGTTTCCAGCCTCATATCCCTTTGGACCTTCCCTTGTATCTCCAAAGTAGTAAAATCAAGGAGGGGCACAACATGTACAACCACCATACCAACCTGCAAATCATCTTCAGGAACAAAAATGCAGTCCTCTTCTTCAGAATAATTTGGTTCACCTGGTATAACTTTAATAACAATTAGCTCTTGTTTCCCACCCTTTTCCTTGGATTTTGAAGACAATGGTAGTGTAGAAGAAGGTGAAGAATCCCTTCTTCTATACTTGTATGTGGGCTCATAAATGTGAATTCCCTTCAATTTATTATTGGATGTGAATTCCTTTATATGTTATTATTTTCTTTGCATTCCTCCTTTTCTCTTCTTCATCGCTGTCACTGCTAAAAAGCTCACCCCTACTCCTTTTCCATGCCTTATGATGTAAAGGAGGACACTCAAAAGGTCTCTCCTCAAGTTTTCTTTCTCTCTGATGTGGAACTGCAAGTGTTAATTGTGAAGGCACAACACTTGACCCCAATGGTGTACCACCTAATTTCAATATGTTTATCTTCTACCTTAAAGTAGTAATACAATCATTGAAGTACTTGAAAATAGTATTCATTTTTGCATAAAAAGGGGAAATAGTCCGCATGGGATCATATGTGGGCTCTAATTTCCTTACCTCATCCCAAAATTGCTTGTATGCTAACCATTTCTTCTTATTCTCATCTTACTATTCCTCATCATAAACATTCCTGATACAATCTTTAGGGTAATTAAATTCATGAGGCATTGTTTGTCAACTTTATTCTTTCTCTAAAAGAATTATAATTTTTTTCTAGATCATTGTGCCTAGGAACACTAATGCCCATACCATAAGGTTGTAAAATCTTCTGGAAATGTACCCATCCTCCTTTGCAAATAGTAAAGAAAGGAAAAATTGTGACATTAAGGAAGATAGTCCCTTTGCTCCTTCCTGTCAATTCTTTCTCCTGAATCCAGACAATCTGTCTCATGACTTCAACAAATCCCAATCTCAAATTCACATAATATGGAAATACAAAAGGCCTGCCACCAAAACCATATACCCTGATTACAATGCTGACATTATAAGGAACAATGTCTCCCCAATTATGGCCCACACCAAGCTCTGACATCCTCTCTTTAGGTCTCAAAAATTCAAGTAGATGTTTTGGTATCCTTAGTGGGTTCAATATTAACTTTTTCCTAAGCTTTGATGCTAAGCAATTGTAAAAAATTACATAACTAACAAACTCTCTATCTTTTGATAAAAATGTACTCCATACTTGTATTGGTAAAGATTCTCCATCCATGTCTCTTTTTAGAGTCGTAAATTGTTCAGAGTAGTCAACATTCTTGGCTAGAAAAATGATTTACTCCTCCCTTCTTTAGATTGACCAATCCTTCACGAATCAGCTCCACAATATATGGCACATAGTCATAAATTGTTGTTAAATTTAGATGTTGTATCTGAATGGCCATATACATATATTTAACATGCGCTATAAAAGTAGCATTCCTAAAGAACTAACATAAGAAATACTATGTAGCCCTCAAATGTGGAGCAAAAGCCTCGATTGGGAAAGGCTCCTTAGTATATGGCCCAACATAGAAACAAGTAGTTTTGGCCTTTGCAAGGTAAGCTAGTAGCAACTAACCTCTAATAAAATCCTTGGTCTTGGAATATTGAATGGAAAATACCTATAAGTCCACTAGCTCCAAAAACCCTGCTATCTCATATGTGCCGAAAACACATCTTGAAATTCCTCTCTCCATAGCCTTAGAACAGGTTCTCCAATATTATCCCTTACTACTCTTGACATTGGATCATATCTATCCACAACTAATTGCATCGATTCTACATCCATGAATACATTCGGGAGCACTAATTTCCCCAAATCATACTGTGAGGCATTAGACTCTGGGTTTGAAAAGTTGGATTGCCCATACTACATTCTAAATAAATCATGTCCAGTCATAGGAAAAATGGCATCAAAAACATGTGAATCCTGGTCATATAAACCATCATTGACTTTCCACCCTAATCTCTTCCTATAAAGGCTCAGAAACTAGGTATAATTCTAGACTCGGGGATTGGACATCCAACCGAGAAGCTTATCCTCTTCATAGAAATTCATTTAGTATGTCAGACCAGGGACGTATTACTTGAAATGGGCCAGCAAAATATATGCATTAGGTATCACTCAACCATATATTTTATCATTGCTACAGGAAAGAAATGCTGAAGCGAAACTATGCTACGATTGCAGGAAATGAATGCTAAAGTAATGTTTAAAATGAATTTGTGGGAAAGTAAGTCCTGAAATGAAAACTATAGAAGTATAACTACTAACAAAACATGAAGACTCTTACGAACTATGCCATAGTACTTCTTCTATTCCATGGCTTTGGCTGCAGGAGGCATTAGTCAATCTGTAGCTTTGGTTGTAGGAGAAGTTCAACACTTGGCACTGGAATAGCGAAAATGCAGGATATAATTCTAGCTAGTATGAATCTATCTAACTATGGATTTCTCACCAAGTGGGACCCCTTGGATGAGTATCCTAAATCACAATTATACTCAGTTGAATATCAACACTTCATTTATTTATTGATTGAATGACAAAGTACAAAAATTCCATAAAACAGTGAGATCAACTGAAAATAAATTGTTTCTATAATAAACTTGACAATGCCCTCCTTGTGCTGATGCAGGAGCGAGGCTTTATTTAAGGAAAAACTCCTAACTACTTTCCTAACCGCACCATAGAAATAGGCAGATCTTTATTACAACACTACTAGCTAGAAAGAAGGAAAGCTTTTAAGACTAAAATAGATTAAATCCAGACCTGAGGAAAGAGTTGTCGTGACAACAAATCTAACTTCCCACTTGCACCTAGATCTTCTCAAGGAATTTAACACACCACCTTGGTCTTCCCTGGAACTGCCACCTTGTTCTTTAGAAACCTTTAACTAGCACTGCACTGAATGCTTCTTTTCTGGAAGTTGCAGGAAGACTAGGTTGAACACTCCATGAATGAATGTGCCATACCTGGTCAAAACAACATTCACTATTCCAATGCGCTATGCCTTCAAGGGTTAGGATAAGACATTTATGATAGTAATTATCAGAACACACATAATCATTCATATTCAAACAACTACTCCACTCATTTGAAACACAACCACATCTTTCAGAACAAGAAATATAGTAATTCATCCAAGCATAGCATATTTAAGTACATTTAAACCAAGTTAAATGTCTGATGGAAGCATGCCATATAGTAGCAGAAAAACATCGAAGTCTTAAGGTAAATGTATCAAAATAGAGAAAAAGGTCTAGTTATTATCATCCTAGGGTATCCTAAAGTATGACAATAATATGTCTCATTATTTTTCCCCCTACGAAGACTAGGGCCTGTCCTCAGGCATTGAAGAGTTTTAAATCTTTGCTAGCACCCTAAAGTCACCTTCATGTATTTGCCCGATCATCGAACTATGCACCCTCCAGTAGAATCTGGTCATCCTGTCCACCCTGACACGTCGGCTTAGTTCTAAATCCTCATCCAGCTCATCATCCACACAATTGTATAGTGGCCATAGGAGTACATGAGGTTGGAATGTGAGAGGCATCCATCGTTATGGTCTCGACTGTCGGCCCAATTCTATGTACCAATGGACCCTTTGCATGGAAGCTCTGAAGTTGATGATGTTGTGTGGCTCTGCCTTTTTCAAAAACATACTCAATCTGGCCCACCTTTCTTGTAATCCATCTGCATCTCTATTCCCATCAACCAAGGACAACCTTTCAAATTCTATATATACCTGCTCTCTGTTTGCCATTATCCTTCTTTTGTGTGTGGAATCATTAAAACCGCAGACAATTTCCAACCAGTCATAGTAAAGGCATCTAGGTGTTTTGCTCTCAGGGCATAATGGAAGTGAAATATTACATTCAAATGCCCTATACTTGTTTAACTATTCCCCATAATAGATTTCATTGTTGACCCAAGAAAGTAGTGAGGACAAATGTATGTCTCCCAAAAATAACAGGGGATTCCATTCTGTGTTTGATGGAGCGACATAATGATGTAGATAAAGTTCACAGAGAAGGTTCTTAATGAAGTCGGGTGACATCTCATATGCGGCCATAAAGGATTGAGGGGTATCTATGTCAGGACTCAAATCTTTGATAATTCTCATAAATTGAAATAGTAAAAATTGTTCCCTTAGGCATAGAGCATACACGCTAGGTGGTGGTCGGCATTATATGATCTTAGGAACCAATTTAACAACTAAATCCATCTTATCCTGTAAGAGTGTGATTTATTATTTTTGTTGCCATGTTTCCTTTTTTAACCTGTCCCTTTCTATTTCCCATATTTCCCTTTCATACTGAATTTGCTAAAAATAATCCAAGGACAAAGAATGTATTGTTACTTAGTCTCGATTTTCCTATGGAATAGGGTGTTCTGGTTCTACCTTATGATCTTTTTGTTGAACTGGCGCATATGCCACCGAAACATAATCTATTTGCATATTCCCTAGATGGTAGGAAGAGACATTATAAACATATATTTTTGTTGTTTCTTTTGGTACTGAGGCTGCAGGTTCCTTCATCACATCATCACCTTCCATGGTTGGATTCTTTTCTTGTGGTTCCATATCCATAGGTTCCCCAAGAGGAACTTCGTGACTTAAGCCAGCCATCTCAGGTGAGTTCTTTACCTTTTTCCTTAAATTCAAACGAACACTACACTGTATTGGTGTTTCTTCTGATATGGCATAGCATTTTTGCGGATTGGATTTTATCAAGGCAAACGTGGCTGCAGGATGTACAAGGGTATCACCTGCTTCATAACTAGACATTTTCCCTTTCCCTTTCTCATCTTGCATGGCTTCCTGGGAACTATGAGTTTCTTCAGAGCCCCTAATGTCTTCACCCCCCAAATTAGGGTTTTGAGCTTCTACTATTACGTCTTCTTATTGTAGAGGAGGATTTTCCTGAGCTCTCTCTGGAATGGCTTCAGCAGGAGGATTTTCCTACACTTCATGATGCTCGGGATGTGGTCCTATAGGCACGGGTCAATCTCTATTTAGTTGAACATGAGGGGTAGCAAGAAATTCATCCCATGTCATATGAGAATTATCACGCAAGGCTTTTTCTACTAGTAATTTGATTAACCCATGATGGGTAACAACATTTTGCCTACCCTTCCTCACATCTTCAGAGCTCAAATTCAATAGGGAGTATAGGACATTTGGAATTTTAATTAATCATCCATGCCGTAAATGGCTCAAAAGTTTAAAATGCACAGCATGCAAAAAATAAAACCTTCCTTTGCAAGTAATGTATCTGATAAGATGAACAATGAACTAAGGGTAATCACCTGGAAGAGAGAGTCTTTTAGTACCTTGCTTGCTACTTTCCAGTGCAATGTCTATAGGTAGGGAGAATTTGGCTTTGGCTGTGTAGGCATCATGACCATGCAGAAGAGGTTCTCCTATAGCAGGAAGTCCAGAGACTTTTTCTATTTGTACTTTTGAAGCTTCAACTCGCAAACCTTTCACATATTCTACGCCATTGCTGAATGTACACAAGAATTCCACTGCAATAGCTTCGTCATGACCATTTAATATGATAAAATAACCAAGCCAACCCACACGATTGAATTCCCGAACACTAGCCTGATCTTGTAACAATGACGTGTGACTAGCTGGTTCTGACCCAATAGGTTGCCCACCCATACTTGTTCACTAAAAATCTCCGCAACCCTTGTTCTTGACTTTAATCTTTTTCACAATTTCTCCTAATTTTTAAACTTCCCACTCTGCACTGATTCAATGTTTATTGCTACTTGTTTGGTAGGGATGGAAGTGAAAATATTAGAGAATATGTGAAAATCAAAGTTGGATTTAGTTTTCAGGGGTTTTTTTAAAAGACCGAAATCTAAGGCTGGTGGATTAATGGTCAGACTTGAAGCTTGTGTGCTAATAATGACAATTAAATCAAAATCTTGGGCAAATTGTTTATCTCATACCATTGTACTTCCCCCTATGAAAAGGATGCAGGTGTCCTCACATGCTTGGTTAAAAAGTACAGCAATGCTTAGAAATAATTACTAAATTAAATGAAGCATAAAATATAATTATGTTTAAATAATTATAGAGTATGTGAAAGAATAGATGATTGCGTAACTGATGTGAAATTTCCATAAATGTTGAAATCTGAAAAGATATGATGACGTGTGTCATGCAAAGAGAAGTACGAGGTGGAAAAGACGTGACAAATGAATAAATTGAGAATAAAAAGGTGATGGGATGGAATATTTATTATGGAATAGAATATTTTCATGGGAAATGAAAACTTTATTATGGCTGCAGTTATGCAGAATTAAAGTGATGATTGAAAGTTGTAGCTGGTTGCAGGAGAATCACCCATAGGAGGAGATCTGTCTGCTGGTTGAAAACCTTTAGTTGGAGGAGGTCCAAAATGTGTGGAGTGTTCATCGACTGTAGGATCTTGATTAGATACAAGAAGTTCAGCTATGAAAGGAGAAATCTCAAACTATCGCAGGAACTTGACCTTTGTTTGTGGTTTGTGGTACAGACGAAGTCTGTGCCCATTTACCAATAACTTGAAATGTACTAGGTCAATGGTTGATAAATAAACTACACCATTAGCATAGACATTTTTTATTTCATAGGGACCTAAGTATCAGGTAGTGAGCTTACCTTGGGTTTCTTGATAGCGAGAGTCATACAAGAGAGCCCAGTCACTAGGAGCAAATCTTTTGTTTAGGATATGTGAGTCATGCCACCTTTTGCATTGTATCTGGATCATCTCTGTGTGCTATAAGGCTGCCTTTCTCATTTCATCCAGTTGGTTGAGCTACAGGACCCTGTTGCGTTGTGCTACTAGAAGATCAATGTTCAACTGTAATGTTGTTCTCAATGTTTTATGCTCAAATTCTATTAGCATTACATCATGTTTTCTATAAACCAGCTCAAAGGGTGTGAAATCGGTTGTGGTTTTCCAGGTTTTCCTATATGCCCAAATTGCTTCTTGTAACCTTGTGTTCTAGTCTTTTTTATGTAGCTACACATTTTTGGTCAAGATGGCCTCTATTTCCTTGTTTGTAACCTCAACTTGCCCATTTTCTTGTGGATGATATGGACTTGATGTCTTGTGGTGAATGCTATATTCATTCATAAGTGCAGTAATCAGTGTCGAGGTGAATTGAGCACCTTGATCAGTAACCAGTTCTCTTGGGACACCATATCTTGTGAATATTTCTTCATACAGAAATTCAACAACCTTGTTATCTCTAGCATGTTTCATAGTGTGTACCTCCACCCATTTAGTTACATAATCAATACATACAAGAATGTAGGAGTTGTCATTTTAGGATGGAGTAATGGGTCCTACAAAATCTAATCCCCATTTATCAAATGGAGTGACTACCACCTATGGAAAGAGAGGCATTTCATTAGATTTTGGTGGTCATCCCATGCTTTGGCATCAATCGCATTTCCTTGTATAGTTTACAACATCTCTATGGAGGGTTGGCCAATAATATCTTGTGTTCAGTATCTTCATGCCTGTTCTCTTGGCTACAAAATGCCCTCCACAAGGCTCATTATGACATGCATGGAGGATGTCATAAGTTTCATCCTCCCTTACACACCTTCTCAATATTTGGTCAGGCCCATTATAGAATAGACAATCAACAATCCATGAAAAATTGAAAGTTTTTTCTATGAGGAGTCTCTTTGCTTTTGGTGAGAAATAGGGAGGTACCTTTTGAGAGACCAAGTAATTGGCAATATCTGCATACCAAGGAGTTTTGGCCAAAATAGAGAATATGTGATCATCAGGGAAGCTGTCATCAATTAGTTGTGGCTCATCCTTGTTCTGCAGTCGTGAGAGGAAATTTGCAACCACATTGGATTTTCCTGGCTTGTCCACTATGGTGATATCAAATTCCTGTAATAATAGAAGCCATCTAGCTAGTCATCCTGTGATTGCAGGCTTATTAGCAAGGTACTTAATGGCTGCATGGTTAGTGTGCACAAAAATCTGATACCCTGTTATGTAGTGGTAGAATTTATTGTGGACATAAATAACTGCCAAAAGCTCCTTTTCTGTCACTGTATAATTCAATTCAGCTCCTTGGAGATTCTTGCTAATGAAGTATATAACATGCTCTACTGTGTCATCTTTTTGGCCAAGCACGACTCCTATGGCATGATCTGAAGTGTCAGTATGTATATGGAATGGAAGTTCCCAATTTGGTCCTCGTAAGACTAGGGCTGTTGTAAGGAATAATTTTAGCCGCAGGAAGGCCTCTTCACAGGTTGGGGTCCAAGTAAATTCTAAATCTTTAGTAAGTAGAGAATGAAGGGGACTCGCCATTTTACTGAAATCTTTTATGAACCTTTGGTAATAGCCTGCATGTCCAAGAAAACTTCGGACATATTTTTGCTTAGTTGATGTGGGAAGGTTTTGAATGACTTCAATTTTGGTTAGATCCACGTGGATCCCTACTGCAGATATATAGTGGCCAAGTACTATCCCTTCTTGCATCATCATGAAGCATTTCTCGCTATTGAGAGATAGATTATGTTCTTCACACCTCTTTAGGACCTTGTCTAAGTTGTTTAAAACTTCCTCATAAGTTTCACCATATGTTGTGAAATCATCCATATAGTTCTCCATATAGTCATGAGAGATGTCAGCAAAGATGTTGATAACTGCTCTCTGAAAGGTTGTTGGAGCATTACAAAGACCAAATGGAAGAACTGAATAAGAAAAAGTCCCCCAAGGGCAAGTGAAAGTTGTCTTTTCCTGATCCTCTGGAAAAATTCAGACCTGATTGTACCCACTATACCCATGTAGGAAGGAAAAATACTTTTTGCTTGCTAAGGAGTCCAATACTTGGTGAATGAATGGAAGAGGGAAGTGTTCCTTTTTAGTTGCATTATTGAGTTCCCTATAGTCCAGACACATGCCATTTGCCTCCTTTTTTTGGCACAATTACTAATGGATAAACCCACTGAATATCGGATATGGGTTAAATGAATCCAGCATTGAGGAGGTTTTGCAATTTTGCTTTAACAATTTCTCGTAATGTTGGGTTCACTCACCTTTGAAATTGCCTTACTAGAGGTTTGTCTTCTTTTAGATACATCCTATGATTGCATAATTTTGGGTCCAAGCCTTTCATGTCAAAATAGTCCCAAGCAAATGCTTTAGTATGTTCCTTCAACATTTTAGTCAGAGATGTTTGTTGCAGAGTGGTTAGTTTGCTATTAATGTTCAGGTAGCGGCCAGGAGATACTTCTATTTTCTTATTAAACTCTATCATGGATGCATATGTAAATGAGGGTACTTGTATCTCATGGGGAAGCAATTGATGGTATAGTTCTTTGGCTGTAGGAGATGACCATTGACAATCTGGGTTCAAAACTTGCAGAGAGTAGTTGTTGGAAGAACAACCCAGAAAATTCGGGTTTGTTCCATACTGGTTTTGCAAGATATTGGTGATCACCTTGTCTTCATCCTGAAGCTGCAAAAAGGGGTCTCTTTTTATCATCATTAACTTTGACATTGAATTTATAACCTTAGCTTCTTCTCCTATGTCAGGCCATATTGGTGAGGCTAAGTCCATTTGGGGTTGAGCAGGGGGATATAGGATGAGAGTCTTGGTATGTTAGCCATAACAGATGGTCATATCCCCTGAGTGACAACCGATGTGAGCATCAACAGTTGCTATCCAAGGCCTACCAAGTATAATTGGTTATCCTCCTAAGGTAGCCTTTGGTGACAGGATCATGAAATCGGCTGGGTACGACTAGGTTTCAAGGTCAACAACTATATCTTCAACCATTCCATCAGGTTTTATGGTGGAACTCTCCGCAAGTTGCAGGACAGTAGGAGTGGTTCAGAGGTTGTGTATGCCAAGTTGTTGCATAATATCCCTGGTCATTACATGTATAGTAGCTCCAAGATCTATCAATACATTTTTAATGGCTGTCCCATTAATAATGACTTCAACAATAGGGCTGCCTGGGTCAGAATATTTTGGGATGGTAAGATTTCCTAACATAATGTTAGCTAGCTTACCTAACACATGCACTGTTTGAGGATCTCTTTTCTTGCGACCAGGATTCTTAAAGCAGGCTTCTTTTATGGCTTTGTTGTATGTGGGAACATCCTTAATTGCTTGAAATAAAGGTATTTGGACATTGACATTCTTCAACTGATTAAGGATGTTGAATTCAGTTTCCTCAATAGGCTTAGGGTTGTTGGGCTGCAACCTTTGTGGGAAAGGTGGTTTGGTAGGGTGGCTTTTATCCGCTATAGGTTGTGTTACTGGCAAAGGAGTAGTGTTTTCTATTGTTATAGGCTCCTCTTGTGGTACCTTAGTTATGATTGGATGCTAAGGAGCAGGAATAGTAGTCCTAGACCGAAGGTGTATATCATTAAGGGTGATTGCATAAGTAGGATACTGCACGGGATACTACAATTGATCAGTAGTATACACACTCTGCTGAGGTGTGGGAGGCATGTTGTTTAGGTTTGGCTATGGTTGCATAGGCAATTGGGTCGGTTTTGACAGTTGATTATTAGCGGGTGGTGGTAAGAGTGATTGCTGATGCGGTGCCTGAAGAGGCAGATTCAGATATCCTTAAGATTGATTTGGCCATTGCTGGCCTCATCATCACTGAGGATTCGATTTCCAATTACCCTATGGTGGCTGCCACTCCCCCTAAGGTTGTTTCCAATTCCCCTAAGGGTTTTGCCACTGTTGACTAGGGAAATTTTGCCACTAATTCTGATAGTTATTCCATGGGGGATTTTGGTAATTCATAGAAGGTTGCCATGGATTGTTATAAAATGGATTGTTGAATGTAAGTGGGTCCTGAGGCATACCTTGTCTTTGTACCCATGGTCATCGCTGAGCAACAAATAACAATTACTCGTTTGCTAGTTCTACGGGCTTATAGTCAGTTGGCATCTAGGTAGTTTCCATATTTGCAACCATCTTACACTGGAAATCTCTCTTCTTTTGTCGACAGTGTGGACAAAATTCAGCCAACATGGCCTCTGCTTCCTCATGCTTCTTTTTTGCTTGCAAGGTATCTAGTTGCGTGGCCATATTGTTGATGATATCCTATTTAAAGTCAGATAAGAGATGAGTTATTTCTAATCTAGAAGCACATGTGCCATTTGTCCTTCCTATTGTGGCTGTGTATCCTCTTCCTCTCTTACCAGTAGCTCTTTAGTACTTGAGGCATATCTTCTTTATGTCATCCCAACTAGATTGAGTTATGTCTCCTCCTGCCATCAAATCTAAAGCTTCAATGCATCTATCTTGTATACCTCTTAGAAATAGCAGCTTCTGAGATTCTTCATTAAGCTCATGCTCTGTATTCCTTTGTAGGCTATACATGAACAATGAGATATAGTCTTCAAGTGACTCATCCTCTTTTTGAGTCATTTTAAAGATGTCTTCTCGCATATCAGTTCCTTGTCAATACTCCTTATACTTGGTCAAGAATGCTTCCTGCATTCCTGCCCAATCATGGACAACATCCTATCCTAGGCCCATAAACCAACGCAAAGAAAACTCCTTAAGAGTCACAAGAAAGAGTTTGAGCTTGTGAGAATCAAAGGTTTAGTCATAATTTCTACATAGAATATCAAACTCAAAGAGAAAGGTATCTGGGTCTTCTATTACTAGACCGTAGAATTTTGGCAGGGTAGAAGAAGGTATGTTTTTAAGGTTGTTATTGTCTCGTTGGTTAGTAATAGGGAATGGAAATGTGGGGGGATTAGCCATCTTGGCAGGATTTATAGGTCACAGAGGCAGTGGATGATGAGGAGGTTGGTATATGACCAGTTGTAAGGAGTTTTCTTATCTGATAATTTTTTTAGGAAAACGGGTTCTCAAATGAGAGAAGACTTCTACAAATGCGTTAATTTTAGGTTGCTCTTCAAAAGAACCAAACTATTCTTCTTCAGAAGATGAGGAGGATGATGTAGTTTTAGGGAGGTCAATGGTGGCATCAACGAATGAAATATCTTCTTCAAATGGATGATTGGATTGGTTTGGCAAGTACCTTCCTCTGGCGTCTCTTCTTCAGTTATGCATACAGGTAGTAGGGAGTGATGTGATTTGTAGAGTTCCTCTAAAAGTAATGTATTCTAATGAAAGCTAGAAATGAAACAAATTCTAAGAATGGCTTAATGAAGACTTGGCTCAGCACCATCCCCGACAATGGTGCCAAAAATGATCACTTCCTATAAAGGCTCGGAAACTAGGTATAATTCCGGACTCAGAGATTGGACATCCAACCAAGCAAATTATCCTCTTCATAGAAATTCATTTAGTATGTCAGACCAGGGATGTATTACTTGAAATGGTCCAACAAAGTATATGCACCAGGTATCACTCAGCCATACATTTTATCGTTGTTGCAGGAAAGAAATGCTGAAGGGAAACTATGCTACAATTGTAGGAAATGAATACTAAAGTAATGTTTAAATTGAAGTTGCGAGAAAGTAAGTACTGAAATGAAAAGTATAGAAGTATAACTGCTAACAAAACATGAAGACTCTTACGAACTATGCCATAGTACTTCTGCTATTCCAAGGGTTTGGTTGCATGAGGCATTAGCTGATTTGTAGCTTTGGCTGTAGGAGCAGTTCAACACTTGGCACTGGAATAGTGGAAATGCAGGAAATGATTTTAGCTAGTATGAATCTATCTAATTGTGGATTTCTCACCAAGTGGGCCCCCTTGGATGAGTATCCTAAATCACAATTATACTCAATTGAATATCAACACTTCATTTATTTATTGATTGAATGAGAAAGTACAGAAATTCCATAAAACAGTGAGATCAACTGAAAACAAATTGTTTCTATAATAAACTTGACAATGCCCTCCTTGTGCTCATGTAGGAGCAGGGCTTTATTTAAAGGAAAAAATCTTAACTACTTTCCTAACCGTGCCACAGAAATAGGTGGATCTTTATTACAACACTATTGACTAGAAAGAAGGAAAGCTTTTAAGACTAAAATAGATTAAATCCAGAATGGAGGAAAGAGTTGTCGTGACAAAAAATCTAACTTCCCACTCGGGCTAAATCTTCTCAGGGAATTTAACACGTCGCCTTGCTCTTCGCTGGAACTTCCACCTTGTTCTTTAGAAACCTTCAACTAGCACTGCACTGAATGTTTCTCCACTGGAAGTTGCAGGAAGACTGGGTTGAACACTCCATGAATGAATGCGCCATACCTGGTCAAAACAACATTCACTATTCCAATGTGTTATGCCTTCAAGGGTTAGGTTAAGACATTTATGATAGTAATTATCAGAACACACATAATCATTCATATTCAAACAACTACTCCACTCATTTGAAACACAACCACATCTTTCAGAACAAGAAATATATTAATTCATCTAAGCATAGCATATTTAAGTACGTTTAAACCAAGTTAAATGTATGATGGCAACATGCCATATAGTAGTAGAAAAACATAGAATTCTTAAGGTAAATGTATCAAAATAGAGCAAAAGGTCTAGCTGTTATCATCCTAGGGTATCTTAAAGTATGTCATTAATATGTCTCATCACACCCTTTAATTAGTTTTGACCCATCATATTTATCATTTGTTAAGGGTTTCAATTGGTCTAGAAAATCATCAAATAGGTTCCTTTTCAAATAATCCTTTTGGCCTCAATGTTGTTTTGATGTAGACATCTTTAAAACTAGGGTTTTATGCAATGGTAATTGAGATATACAAAACTAGGGCTTCTTGAGTAAAATTTAGAATTCCTGCACGAACCCAACATAGTTTCAAAAGTCACTACCCTAATACCATCAAATCTTTGAATACAACCCTTTCCCCGCAAATTATAACAATGCAACCCTACAATAGTATAGTAAAATAACATGAGCATCGAAACCTACCTTACAACTTTGTATGCAAAAAAGCACTGAAATTTGCACAACACCTCAGTTGATCACCTCAATAGCTCCATAGTACCTTATAATCACAATTGAGTGTAGAATGAAATGAAAATTGGATCATTCACTACCTTTATTACTGTCTTGAACCATTTGGTTCGCCATAAACTCATATGAGTGAAGCAATGACTAGAAAACATTTAATTTTGTAATTTCAAATTATAGTCGTTGATCTTCATCTACCCTACTCCATCAGATGGTAAGAAAAGTTCCAACCTCATTTGACCACAAACTATACAAACAGACCCAACAATTATCCAATAGGAAATCACCACAACAACAAAATACCCATTAAATTAAATTGGACCACCATCCTTTATTCTCTGGCGATGACTAACACTTGTCAACATCGTGTGATCCTACGGTGAATATCAATCAAGCATCTTGGTTCACGGGATCACGACAGTTTTTTATCTTTGCACGAAATTAATTGTAACCATCGAGCAACTTTATACTGAAAATAAAACATCTTTGTTGATTTTACCCATGTGCTAAAAGATTAGGACTTTAGTTGCACAATGTTTTAATCTTCAATATAATCAACAACTTTATCATAAAACTCATTGTTTGTAAAAACAACCAATCAATTTCTGCCACTTGTCACATTCTTTGGTCCCACTTCACAATCAATCGCTAGCTCGGGACATGTGGCACAATCTTGTGTTCCCGTGGTAAAAAACAATCGATCATTTTTTATCATGGGAACATGTCAACCATTGATCTTGTTTAGTCTTTAATCTCCTAGCAATGCCAAAGGAACATATTCATTGTGAAACTATTTTGATAGGATACAAGATCTCCATTCAAATTGGACATGTGCTCAAAGGTAATATCATTAGTATTTAACGAGATTTAACCAAGAAAACCACTTAACATAAAAAAATCATAAAACTTGGTTCCACAAGAAGAGACAAGTGGCAACATTTAATGTTCTCATGGTCGGTCTGAAATGTTGGGTGACATCATCATGGGATCACAAAAGCACAATGTGTGGTCTACACTTAGAAAAGGCAAGAAACCTTAGCTTAACACATAACATAGGTCAATCAACTTAGGATAAAGTCCTAAGACTAAGGAAAATATTAAAAGGGAAGACCTAAATAAAAGAAAACATTAAGTCTATAAATATTAAGGCCACCTCTCACGATGAACAACCCCTTCACTTAAGTTAGTTTTTAACAGTGAAAAATAACACATACGAACATAACTAGTGTTTTTTTAAAGAATTTTAAGGAAATAAACAATGAACCCTAGGGAAAACCAGTCAATATGCAAGGCAAGACCCAAAAAATTTGTACCTCAAATATCCCTACCAATAGGACCAAAGGAAGGATGACTAAGGGATATGATAAGCCCAAAGAGATAATGACAAAATGATAACGAGGATAAGGCTATAAATGAAACATAAGGTTGTAAACTAAGACAAGTGAGATTAATGAACAAAGAAGGTATCGAGACAATGTTCAAAGGGGTATTATGGAAGACTAGACCCTAAGATGAAGGATAGAAGTGAGCCAACCTAAGGGACACTTATATATAGAAAGTTGAAGAAAGCTATAAGGTTTGAGTTTCCTATGTTTGCAAGGTTGTAAATTTGGACAGTGTTTTTTATCAAGGTTTGACAAATGTGTTTGGGTAAAATTCAAACGTTTGGAAAAGCGATGTTTGATTATGAAGATGTTTTGAATACACACACCAAAAAAAGTAGTAAATTGGGAAATTGAAGCCAAGAACACCATAAGGTTTAGGATAGGAAAATACTTATTGAATCCCCTTGCATTAAAATACCACTTTCAACTAGATAGATAGAAGCTTGGAGGCATTGCCTCCCCTTTACATGACACCCACTTCTTCGGCATTGTAAGCTTTGAATTTACAAAGAATCAAAGATCTCAAGAATTTCTCTATCTCAAATTGAAGAATACATGAGGGGTATCTTTGGGATGTACATATCATAGTATTTGCATCACCAAGTAGAAGGATTTCAACCACTAAAATAATAGTTTTTAGTAAGGGCATCTGTTTAGGTGGCTATAAAGTTTGCGGTAGATTAACTCCATTAAGCAGACCTCCCATTCCACAAAAGTTATGTTCTATAGGTTTTAACACACCACACAGGTTCTAAGGGATATCTTCATTCTGACATAGCAATCACCTATTGATTGTGACATCAACCAAAACTACATTTCTTATATGGTGGTTTGAAAGAGTCTTGGCTTTAACCCATTACTGCTTGGGTTGTCCCTTGGGATATGTACCTCTTTTACCACCAAGATAGGCCCACTAGAAGATATACATTTTTTCTCTTGCACCCAAGATCTACGAAGGTGAGGAGAGAGGATATGTTTGTTCTCTCTTGGGTTCTATCCTCTAAACAAAAGTGTGTCGAAGAACCAAACATATCAAACAGTTGATAAATTTTACGCACCAAATGAAACATTTGTTATACTAAACATACAATTAGTTTCAAAATAAAGTCTTCAACAAATGTCATGCACCAAATGTCATTAGTAGTTTCAAAATAATGCCTTCTATAATCAGTTAGTACCTGCACAAACCCACAAAAAGAAAAATTAGACCCCCCACCAAAAAAAGAAATTAGAAAAATACAACCAATAAAGTAAAAATCTAATAATTCAACAAAACAAATTTAATCTAGAAAGACAAAAATCTAATCTAATTAATAAAAAATCAATGTAAATTAACTAACAAAAGTCTTTAAACTAAATCAACAAAATTAATCTAAGTAACAAAATCTAAAATTCATTAGAAAATCTATCCAATTAATAATAAAAAAACTCAAAATCTAAAAGTTAATATAATTAACAAAAATCTAACCTACACTAATCTAGTCTAGATTAAAATTAAAAACTAAATTAAACCTAGCTGAATATGAACCTAAATCTAATTAAATGAATCTAAATGCAATCTAAAAAGATAAAACTATTGTATGCTTTGCAAAACACATAACACATCAAAGAAACCCAGACTAACAAAAAATGGCTACCAATTAGATTCCTAACAAAGACTAAAACTTTTGATTCTAATAATTATTATATAACAATTTGTTAATGAAAAATCAACTTCTTTTCCTTATTGTATTCTGAATTCCCTAGAATGACACAAACTTGCACCCCAATGTAAATTAGCATTAAGCATTACCCTACCTTAGTCTAAGCCTCTAAAGTATACATCATCTGCTCACACCCATTAACCATGCCTGATAATTTCCCCTATCCTTGATGGTCATGATACAAAAAAATATGCACATCTTTGATATCTAGGCGAAGACCACATAGACAAAGGCACCATCAAGGTGAATGAAAGGAAACTAAAAGACAACAAGTTTGTGGATAAGGAAAATAGAGAGTTGTAGATATATAAATATCCTTTCCCACCACATTCATAAAATTTTTTCACAACATCTTCATTGTCCCCTGCTTCATTAATTGATAGTCCCTACGTCAACACGGTGACCATCACTCCAATTTTCCCGCCTGTCTGGAGGGTGCCCAAAATAACTATCACATTCACCCCTCTAGATGAGTCATATAGAAGAGATAATTATCCTCTTTACGTCCCAACATCAATTAATGGCATCTCTATCAGAGGTATCTTGGTTGACTCTACTTGTTGGGTTGACATAATTACCAAGGAGGTCCTTTTTGTTAATGACCTAAATTGGGGAAAATATGATGAGTGTCCTACCAACACCAAAACACACAACAAACTATCCCTCCCCCCTTTGGGCTCCACCACTTTTATGGTCTAGGTAGGACCCAAGGAAGTTCTCTCAATATTTTTTGTGATTCTCAAATTAGACCATTCCAAGGTCAAAATATGTATTACTTGGTTGACCTCTATAGGAATTGTCCCTTCCATTATTCATAAATGCTTGAAGTTTCCTCATGAAGGGACCATTCATGCCATTTAGGACACTATATATCACCCTTTGGTGTCTTGTGGGGGCTTCTCCCTTGATCATTTATAGTCCACTTTGATGAGGTCCTTGCATCCTCGAAAGGATGTAATATTCCTTGTCTATCATAAGTATAAAGCTAGGGAACTTAATATGAAACTTGTAGCACCTTCCCCCATTAAACCCTCTCATGAGGCTAAACTTACTTTTTCATTTGCCCCTTCTTCATCAGGGACTAAAGGAAAGTGTGTTCCCCTTGATAAGCCTCTTATCCTGTCTCGGGCCACATTGCCTCTAGTGGTGTCCTATGTTCTTGCATCCACATCTAGTGTGGATAAAGGAAAGGAACCCTTGCTACCAAAGCTCAAGGTGTGTCCTACTTTTCCCATTCCCATCATTGTAGACATACCTTGCCCTACCATTTATGGAAAGAGTAAGAGGTCTTTTAAAACCATGACATCTCCCTTAGCCCTTTCTCATCAGCCTTTGAGGGAATCCTCTATTCTTCCTTTTACCCATAGGGCATAGAGAGGACGAATGTCCATTATTGTGCCAGTAGTATCTTTGTTATCTCCACCTCCTACTCTATCAGTAGGACCATCCCCTTTCCCAATGGTGATGACCTCTTCTATGAAGTAGGATGACATTGCACTCTTGCAAGCTTCTCAACTATACCAAAATTTGCATCAAAACTAATTTGCATGTAAATGTAAGTGTTGTTTATGGGAGAGGGCCTTAGTTCACGAGGCCTTCAAGGAAAAATTGTATGTCCTCTAAGCCTTTGTATACCATTTCTTCAACCTTCACCTCTATCTCTACTCACACTTTTTTGCAGATGCACCAGGTCCTACCTTAAGACCTCTTTTGTCATGCTTCCCTTGCACTAGGAGTAACCATCAAGCCTTGTGCTAAGCGAGTCAAAGATTTCATCTCTCCTTCACAAGAGACACCTTTAATAACCACTTTGCCAGATGTCTCATAATTCCCTGAGCTAGTAAATATGCTACATACCCAAGTGGTATCTAGTATAGTGATGTCCACCCAACCTATGCCTGCCCCATATCAAGACTACCATGCTAGCTTCCTTGATGTCTTGAAGGATTCTATAGTAGACAGAGGCTTTTGCATCCATATTTTAAGAGAAATTTCTAGCAAGACCATATCCTAGAGTTTAGGCACCATAAATATGCTTTGATAGATCCCCTTTCCATTTTGGTCCTTAGAGTAGAGCAAGCTATTGCTTATCCTCAATTCATCTATGCCCCTTTTGGAAAGGTTAGTAGGGAATCTTTATCTACACCTTGTCATGGGTCCCCCACAAGCTATGAGGCTTGCATTTTTTACTCATTGGAGGATATTTTGACATTGATGACAATCTGCACACGATTCCTCTCACTCACCATAGTTGAGTTGTTGGATGATAATCTTAAGGCTGCTTCATCCTTGGCTCTAAGATTTGTTGGGGTACCTAGGGCTACCACCGTGGTTGTATTATTGCAATCTCAACCTCTCTCACCATATGATCAAGATTGGGAGGATAATGATATGCTAATGAATGACCTATGAGGGCAGTACCTACTTCTACATCTTTAGATTAAAGCATGTTGCTAATAAATGACCTATGAGGGCAGTACCTACTTCTACATCTTTAGATTAAAGCATGTTTGCTTGTTCCCCAATGCTTATTTTTTAGTGTTTTTCACTCTTTAAGGATCCTTGTACTCCATTGGTACTTGGAAACGATAGGGTTTCTATTGTAAACCTTATTCTATTTGTTAGTGTTTTCTTTTATTTTTGGTGCCTTTGATTTTTTACATTTGGGGACAATGCAAAATTTTGGGGGTATTTGGGCACTCCTTCCATGTTGACCCAAAATTTTGTTTTCCTTTATCTTCATGTGCTATTATTTATATTCACGCCATGGTTAGTAATGATGAGATATCCCCTATGAGTATGTGTATATTTCTATTTTGTTCTTTGACACCAATCCATCAAATCCCTTATCTCTATGTAGATGTTGTGGAAATTATGTGTCACTCGTCAAGCAATGACATTTTATAATAAATCTTGTATGTTGGCATGTTGAATGTCTCTCCTCTCCTTGGAGTGTCTTATGGTCCCCTCTGAGAAGCATAGTCCATTCCAAGGGGGGGTTGTTGTATTTGCATGTTTGATTTGGCTTTTATCTAACAATCATGATGTCTCTACACCACATGTTTTTCTCACAATTTTTTTAAATTTTTTTGATTTCAGTGTCTTCCTTTGTAGGGGTCAATCCACTATCTCAGTGTCTTGACATTTCCCTATTATACACCTATCTAAATTATGCTATGTGTATTGACATGATCCAAAGTCACCATTTCACATGCCTATTTAGTATTCACTATCCATTTCAGTTCACCATCTAAAGCCTCCCTATCACATGCCTATCTAGCTTTCGCTATGCATGCCAGAGCATTATCAAGATCGCCCTATCATATGGCTATCTAGCATAACACAACTTTCCACCCATATCAACGTGTCATCGATGGTATTGGGTCTACATGTCTCTATCATCTAGCACATGTGTTTGCAAGTTGTGTGTTATATGTGATAAAAAAAAACTCATGGATTCCTAGCTAGGGGCAACCCCATGTGATGGATTCCCCATAGGTAAGTTAGGTAAGATTTATTTCTTTAGCTCACATCTCCCTCTATGTGATATGATATGATCACTAAAGTGGGGGAAAAAGTAATAATACAATTTTTTACCTTGGTGTAAATTACCATTAAGCATTACCCCTGTCATTACCCCTGCCTTGTTTAAGCCTAAAAAATCCACATCATCATCTTACACCCATTTACTTATAGGTTTCTTCACCACCTGTCCTGAATCTCCATCATGCATCTTGTTGGGCATAGGATGCGTGGGTGTCGAGGATATTTTTGTGTGGCACACACTCATCTATGAATTTTCAAATATGTAGAGTGTCATGGAGGCATTACAAACTTCCACCCTACAGTTGTAACACCCGAATCCATTGCCCACTAACGTTGGGGTCCACATTATTTTATTATAACCTTCATTTTTGGCCTTTGTTTGGTCTCATGGATTGTCTTCTGCCTCTTCTACACACTCTAAAATTTCTTCATACATTTTGGAGTACTCCACATTAAATGTAGCTTCCACATATGGTTCTTTGTCATGTTGACCAACTTACGACTCTTTGGCATCGAACCCTATTTTTTATCAGCTTCACTCCATTGAGTTTGATCTACACAGACTTGAGGGGAGCTCATTTTCCTTTTTTTGTGTCTTATTGATCATATCATATTCTCTTATCTCATTCTCATTATTCATTATTTCATATTTTCCATCTATGATTATCTATCACTTCTTTTATCGTGTCTACTCCACTGTTGTGGAGGTGAAAACACTAAAGTAGGGACTTGACTATGATATGTTTTCAAAGAACCCCAACAATTTTCTCTTCTTTATGTGTGCAAGCTTGCAGAGAGGTGAGTGTAGATCATTATCTTTTTTGGGCACCAAATCAGACATTATCTCCTCTTTCTCTATCTTTGTAGCTTAATATAGTTGTTTTACATTTTGTTTCTTTACTTTAGTTCTTGCATTAGCATATATTGTTATTATTCTTTCTTTTTTATTATTTATTATTTATGTGTTGTTCTTTGTACTCTATCCATGCAAGACATACACACATCGTGCTGGTGTCCTGTACTCGTGTGTGTGTCTAAGGCAGTGAACTTATAGAGCTCTGTAGTTAATCTCTATTGTTTGTCCTTTCGTTAGTTGTACTTAGAATATTTTTATCATTCAACATCTTTAAGTTATTCATTTAGTGTTCATTTAATCTAATTTCAAACTCTTTAGTTAGTTAAACTTTTTCCAACTAGCATTGTATTTGATTCCCCTAACTTTGCACACTAGCCGAAGTGAGCTGGCAAAAGGGAAGGTCCACCCCTTGAGACTTTAACTGGTCTCTAGGTCAATGTAATTTTTACTTTTCCACACTCCCAAATGACAATCTAGAATACCAATGAATAGAACTAATGCACCAAAGTCTAGAAAAATCTAAAACCATAATATCCTCTGTCCTCAAACCTCAACAAATATGCAAAAATTATCAATTTTTGTCATTGGATTATCCTTGCACCAAGGTCACATCCATGTGTTTTTTTTGTCAAAAGATCATAATGTATATAAATTTGAACAACAAACAAGAAGCTATCAAAATGTTTGATTACAGACACATCGATTCTTGAAACAACTTCATAGAAAAGATTAAAATATAATCCAATTCTAATTTGCTGCAAATATCAAAGCCTCACGTTTCTCTCACTAACATGAGCATGTTGATAAATTGTGATGTTGTTGCATAATAAATTAATTCTATGAATATGACATCAATTATACCATATATTTAAATCCATGATGAACAAATATGTGACCAGTAAGAAAATATATCTCCCCGAAACTCCTTTTCAACCAATGATGGTCCAATTTTTATTCAACAACTCAACAAAACTTGAAATCTACAAGGACAAAATTTCAACACTTATTTTTGCTAGTTATTAAAGTAAAGAAATAGCTTCTCTAGCCTATTCTTAGATATATGGTTCTGTGACAATGGTCAACACATTGTCCTTATGAGTTTTCTTAGGCATTGTGTATCTATGAGGCTTGGATTAGACCTTTTTAGCTAAAGTATTGGTAATATTACTTATAATTATAGTGACGGGGCTAATAAGTAACATCTAGACCACATCTAGGGCCTAGTGACATCTAGAAAATTCACTGTTGCTTTAGCTTCAAAGCTTCTCCTCCCTAATGAAGCTCAGCCTTTGTGGGCGCAGGTATGGGTTAAGGACCTTACTCTTAAAATTAACATATTTTTCTGGTTGCTTGTTCAGAATAAAATCCTTACATAGGACAACCTATTGAGAAGAGGATTCCAAATGCCTAATAGATGTGCCCTGTGTTGTCAAGATGCTGAGGATTGTAACCACCTTATGATCCATTGTGCTTTCACTAGAGAGGTGTGGGACTTCACTATGTCTTCCCTTGATTTTAGTTGGGTGAATCCTAACTCTATCCAAGAGCTCTTTCAGCAGTGGCAGAGTCCTTTTAAAGACTACAATGCAAGGATTATCTGGAAATTTGTCCTCCCTCACTTCACCTGACTTATCTGGAAGGAGAGGAACAACATAATATTTAGAGAGAAAAAGGCCCCTCCCTCTATGGTTGCGAATTCTATTGCTAGAAATATTATGGAAAACTTCAAAAGTTTGGGAAGGAAAGACAATTGTCTTTGGGACCCTCATCCTGAGAAGAACAATATGATCTCATGGGAAAGTTTAAAGAAGAGTCAACCCTAGAATCCTAGGGAAAATGTCATATGGACTGCTCCTCTTGAAGGTTGGGCTAAAGGGAACTTTGATGGCTTGACGAAAGGTAATCCTAGAAGGGATGGAGGTGGAGGGATTATAAGAGATAATGCTAGAAATTGCTTAGGAGCGATTGCTGTCCCTCTTGGAATTCAAACTAGCCATGTGGCAGAGGTAGAGGCGGCTCTATATTTGGTGATAATGGCGAAAGATCTAGGTTGCACGAAATTATGGCTAGAAGGGGACTCTCTAAATATAATTAATGCCATAAAAGGGAACTCTGTCAGTTTGTGGATGATAGAACACACTATCAACAAAATTAAGCATTTAATGAGAACCTTTGAGGAATGCCATGTCACTCACATTTATCGTGAAGGAAATAAACCGACGAACAGGTTGGCTAATGAAGGTACTTCAGCTGACATCATCCTAAAGTGGAGAGGGGAAGCGAATCTCAAGAGTGAGATTTCTAGTCTAATCAAGTATGACAAAATTAATCACAATGAAGGATACATCACTTAAGTTAATGATTAATAGGACGAATCATTTACTGAGGTGGCTTGCATGTAAGCTTAAGTGTGGGAGTTTTACTCTGCAGACAATAAGGCATGGACAAAGGGTTTATCTCGAAAACAAAAATAGCATTGTGAACCTGAGAAGTAAGGAGGAGAAGCCAGGAAAGAAGCTGAACCAGTTCATTAAAAATAAGAAAATTATGGGAGGAGGTCTGAAGAGGGAAGAGCCGTCTGATTGCGATAAATGGAGACAGGATAGAGATGTGTGGAAGAAGCTGAAAAAAGGGGGGGTAACCCAGTATATGAAGAAGCTCCATGGTCACGACAAAAGAATCACGACATTGTTTGTGGAGGGCTAGAACAATGGTAAGGTGTGTCTTTGGGGCAAGTCGTTCAAGCTTTCTATTTCTAGCATAGCGGAAATTACTGGTTTACCTGGTGATGGTACCCATTTTCATAGAGGTAATAATAAGCTGGGAACTGAAGCCTTTGCTATATTCCCCAAAACTATTGATGAGAAAGCCCTAATGACTAAGGGGAAGGGGGACTATGTGGACATTTCTAACATTGATGAATTCTGGGCTAAAATTCTGAAGGCCATGATTGAACACTTTACTCTAGATGGGTGGTATTCGAAAATATATAATTTTCATTTTGTGTTTGCTAACCACTTCAGGCACAAAAGGAGGATCTCCTTTCCTTTTTACTTGCTAAGTTCTTTATAGTAGCATTACAAGGCATAGAAATAAGGCCTCTAATCTACTGCTGCATGAAGGCTTGATTCTCCTCATCTCTGAGCACATTAGGGACAACATTTCGGACCCTATCCCTAAAAAAATCAAGGAGAAAAGGAAGGTGAAGATTGAGGAGGAGAAGGAACCTGAGACCAGCAAGAAAAGAAAAATAAAAAAAGGGAAGTTTACTGCTGTCTCTGATGATAAGGACACTTCTGTGAAGGAGTCCGTGCTCAATCCTAATTTGCGTGGGAAGGGTGTTCTGGTGGAAGACAGCGAGAAGGAGACTGAAGAGGAAGAGAAAAGCAATGAGAAAGAGGAAGATGTTGGAAGCTATCAAGAAGAGGAAATGAACAAGTGGCTAGAGGAGGGGAATAAAGACAAGGAGGAGACCAATAATGATGGAGGAGAAGACAAGGAGGAAGCGGAAGAGGAAGAAGAAGGAACCCATGGGGACTCCTCTGAAGAAAAATCAAAAGATACTCCTGTTATTTTGGAAGGTACTGAGAAAGAGGAGGTTGGAACTCACATTGTGGAGGAGGTTCTTTCTTATCAGAATGACCCACTGGAGAATAAAACAAATGATGTCGGGCCTGAGATGGGGGAAGGTAAAACTAGAGAGGAGGTTAATAAAGAGGGCAGTGCTTTTTTGAAGGATTTTACTGGTGGCTATGAAAATGAAGGAAAGGAGACTGGTTTCTATCCTTCTACTAGTGACAATGGAGAGGAGAACTCTACTAGAGGGGAGTATGGAAAGGATGAGATGGCTATGCTGGAGATAGCCAATACCAAAGAGGTTTCTGGCACCCTTCAGAAGGATAACAGTATGCTCGAGGAGGAGAAGATCATAGAGGAGAACCAGGAGGAGAATAGGGACTGGAAGAAGGAAATGGAGATCCAAATTTAGGGTATGGAAAAAATAATGAATAACATGAAGATCAAGATGGGAAAAATGGAAAATGAGCTTTCAGATAAGGCTAAAGATAAAAAATTTATTGAGGATGGTAATGCTGAGTGGAAAAAGAAAGTTAAAGATAAGATAAAAAATTTAGAGACTAAAATTATTCACAATGATAGCATGATAAAAGGTGTCCTAAACCATAGCAATGAAGGTCTAAAGGTGACAGTTATGAATTTGAAAATGCTGCATAATCACCTGGAAAGAAACATGCTAGAAAGAACTACAATAACTATTGAAGAGGAAACTGGAAATATAGGGCCAAGGACAAGAACTAGAGGTCGGACTCAGAGAAAGGTTCCTGAAAAACCTACAGAGCTGAAAGATCTGCAAGCTACCATCCAAAAGATGGAAGATCTCTAGAAGAAGGTGGAGGAAATGATTAAAGATTATTAGCTTATTCTGGCTAGTAGAATTTTTGTTGTAGGTTTCATCTCTTGCTTTACTTTTTGAACTGTTCGTACTTTGTTTGCTGCTGTGGTTTTCCAGCAGGGGTTCCTTTTTGTTTAATTTTAATGCTCTATCTTATGTTGTTTTTAAACTCTGGTTTCGGGTCCATGTAAAACCTATTTTTACCATAATCAAAAACATCTAGACCACATACAAACTTTGGAGAAGTTTCATTGGATTTCTTTTGTATCCTTTGTATTATATTCTAGGATGGTCACAAACATATTGCTTTGAACACATGTCTCAAGAATCTGAATCAACACTTCCCCCTTTACCAAGAATCTCCACTCACAACAAATTCTATGATTGATCATCACGGTAATTTTTTCATCTAGAAATAATATAATCTTTCTTAAAATCAAGCAATTCTCAATGCCTTTTATACAACCATCTTCAACCTTTTAAAATTGATGCAGGAGCATCTTGGGTGTAAGAGCAATCTTGCATCACCAAAAAAAAAAATATTTCTATTTTTATATTCAATAAGGGCTATTTTGTGTAGAGCTACTATTTATGGAAAGTTACTATTTTTGGTAATTTTCATATGTGCTCAGAATGATCTGATTTCTTTCTTGGAGGTTCATTTTGGTCATATAAGTCTGCCAGTAAAGTTTCATTGCCAGATCAAGTGTATATTGGAAGATATTGAAGATTTTCGATATTGGCAGCAGGGTACAGAAACTTTGAACTCAGTTTTGAAGGCTTTAGAGGCCCCGAATGAGGTCAAAAATTTGGATGACGGGCGCTTGCGCGGGCCAAGCTTGTAGAGCGCTTCGTGGCATTTCTGAAATGGGGTTATAATAGCTAATCGGGTCAACTGGTGATGACTTATGGTCTTCGGAAGTTGGGCCACCTGAAATGACGGAAAATAATTTTCTTCAAAATTTATGTTCGGGTTTCAAAGGTTATCTTGAGCCGACTATGATGTAATAAAATGTAAAATAAAATAATTCTAAGTTTGGTCGGCCTTATTGGCTAAAATTCTAGAACCTTCCCAGGCGGTGGAAAATTGCCTATATAAGGAAGGCTGTATTATTGTCTTAGGCAGTTTAGAATAGTTCTGGGTAGAAGATCTGGGTAATAGTTCGAGGCTTTGTCCTACAGAATATTGAAAGGGAATGCCCATGTGGCTTTGCATATTGTAATTCTGAAAGTTTGTAATTCCACATTTGTGGAGATAATAAGAAGCCAATTTTCTGTTCTTGCATATTGTTGTTGTTTCTCTATTTCTGTTATGTGTTTGTGGTATTAAGGGGAGCACCCTTCACCAAAAATACACACAAACAATGAACAATCTCTATAAAAGATTCTTGTTGAAACTTTTAACAAATGAACATTACTTTGTAAACACAGATTTTCATGTTAGGTTTACCAGTTGTAGATCAGGAAAATGTTAGTACGTGAATATGAAAAAGCTTAACCATGAAAAATAATCAATATCATATTCAAAACACTCCTAATTACTTAGTGAAGCTTTAATACAAATTTTAGCAGACACAATTAGGAGACATAGAACCTTGAACTCATCGAATCATATATCAATAGACAAACCTATCTAACTGATTCAACAATCAATTTGATCAAACTTGTCATCATCATTCTTCAACTTTTGTCATGTGTCTTACTGTCATTTATCTTATACGGGATGTGTCCTTCTCAAAACCAGACATAAAAGATGATTAAAAATGAGGACCTAGGGGCATTGACCATTTTTAGGTGTCTACAATTACAATTAATAGTGAAAGAATTTTTTTGGTTATATAAATATCTATAAGAAGTGTTATTTCAAATGTCTAGTAATTGTAAATAAATTATTTTTGTTAGCTACAAATAAGAATCATAGGTTGAAATATTTTTGTTTGAGAGTCAAAGGTTGAAAGATAACCATTATGCCAAAGTCACCTAGGGAATAATCCATACCTTATCCCTTACCGTACCCGAGAACCTTGTACTTAAAAGACTTGATTCCAACTTTACATTCGTTCAAAACTATTCAACTTCACTAAAGACAAAGAACCTATCAATAATAAACATTATTGGAATTCTATTACACTTTACAAATTTTTGTAGAACTCTTCAACCTTCTAATAACTACTTTGTAATTCTTAATAATATGAATTTCCTTTCCAACTACTATATATTCCTTTTATTATTATTATTGGTTTGTCTAATATTTAAAAAAATCTGTAATTAAGTTGAGAGGCTTCCTACAATGGAAGCAAATTTGTTTGTAAAAATCTAGGTTTTTTGAATAAATTAGACTACCATTTGCATGTCATAAGTGGATGCTAATTATTATCTCAATTATGTTTCATTAGCTAATTGAGAGGCATGTTGGTTAATTATTAAAACATTAATTATTTGCTTTGGAATTGTTGAGTTGGCAGCACATGGAATATGAAGCATTTATTTTTGTTTGGAATATTATATTTCCCACCAACTTCACTTTTAATAATTAGCTTCATATTTGGAATGTGTTGTCAACTCAACAATTCCAAAGCAAACATTAATTTTTTTAATAATTAGTTGACATGTCTCTCAATTAACTGATGAGACATAACTAATGATAATGAAGGGATTCAAATGTAACTGATGAATACAAAGAGATTATAATACCACAAGCATATACAGGTTCTCAAGAATAGTTTTATTTCATTTTCAATGCCTTGATTTTGATTCTATGCATTCTCCTCTCTTTTCTTGAACTGACTTGTTTGCAAATTAGATTAGAGCAGATTCACATACAAGTTCAAATTGATTGCAAAAGAAGATTATATTGAGTTTGTTTTCTAGATTTCATATTACAAATGAATATTTTATTTAAATCTATTTTACTTTTTTATATAGAAAAATTAAACATATTTTGTTTAAATCTAATTTACTTTTCAATATAGAAAAAAAACAAGTTGTGCATTTAAATTTAGGTTGAAGCTTATTTCCAGACCGCAACATTAACTATATCCATTCCTGAGAGCTATTAATCGCAAGTAAGCATCCATCCTGAAAGCTTTGAACATTGTGCATTCTTTTTTATTAATATTGCAACCATCTGTAATTTGTAGCAAACATCTGTAATTTGTAGACATAATTACCACATACATCACAATTCTAAATTTTTTTGCCTTTGATTTTATGCAACCACTATCTTTGCATATGGTCAAACATTTAGCGGAAAGACCTTCACCATAAAAGGGATTACTGAACATGTAATCATTTACATTTACATTTACAATCACATACAAAATATATGAGCATGATCCCCAATATTTTTCTTTAGAATACTTGGATATTTGATGAGATCTTTGAAGAAAAAGAAGGTCTCAAAAGGAAAATGTATAAAAAATGCATTGTTTACTAGCAACAAGCTGATTGTTATATTTTTTATTTATGTAGAATCTAATAAAGTTTTTTTTTGAAAATTTCTTCTCTTAAAATTTACAATTAGATTACATTAAAGATCTTTTAATCTAGAGAAAGTGGTCATCTTTGTCCCCTTGATGATCTTGAGGTAATATTACTAATTTATTATTAATACTTTGGTTAAGTTTGCATATACAATGTACGATTTCGAACAACCAATTCCTAAATTATTATTAGAGTGGCAACTATTTTAACTTTGAATTATAATATATTTCCAATGCACTATCATTTGTCCCCATCTTCCAAATGCTCTCCTTATTTTCACAAGACATTTTTCGAGTGATCTTTCATTTCAAGAAAATATGTCTCATTTCAAATTTTTATTAAAGATTATGTGTTTTTCTACTACACCTTTTTCATATCTTTGAGACTTTTTGTTTGGGTTCTCAAGGACATTAGGAAAGGTTCTAAGATTTATTTCTTAATGTTTCTTATTTTAGAATACTAATTAAACATTGGTTCTTATTGAGTAAATCTTAAAATTAATTGTTGAAAAATAAAAATATAAAACAATATATAAATAGAAATTAATTCTTGTTTTAGAATATAAAATAATTTGTATATACAAAAGAGAAAAACATAGAAATATTATTATATATCTAGAAAAAAATTAGAAAGGTTAATTTCTAAAAATTAATAATAAAATAGAAAAAAAAATAGACTCATTTTCATGAAATATATAATATATATACTTTTTTTATTTTCCTAAGATATATTCCTTTATTTTTAAAGATATACTAGTCTATTTTATTTTATTTTTTAAGTTTTCTAAGAAAATATGTGATGCAATAGAGAAGTGGTTTTTATTGTCATTAATTTACACTTCAAATTAAATATATATTTTCTGATTCTAATGAATGAAATTGTATATTAGATTATTAGGTAATTTAGACATTTACGTGACTTAATAAGGGTAATAAGTGGATTAACAATTTATACGGGTTGTGTTTTTCATACAGATATGATATCTCTTGACATATTTATGTCGTAGATGTC